>JARHVA010002518.1:897500-1282500 GCA_037957365.1 Torreya grandis | reverse complement strand
GGTAGTATTTATATATATATTTATATATATATATATATATATATATATAATAAAATAAAAAGGGGGGATAAAATGAAATTGGGCATAAGGGTCTTATATTCAAATCAAATTTCTTTATATATAAAGAGCCTCAAAAGGCATTTTACATTTAAAACTTACTATTTTGGCAAATAATTACATAAAATTAGTCAACAGTATAGCTTAGCACACTGCATACTACTCGATTGTCACATCTAGATTTGCATGCTTGATCAAAGAAGGGATTAAACAAAAGTCATTCTAGCATATTATGCATGTTGATAATACAAGTTCCCTAAGGGATAACTACATGAGATATTATACCCCTATCATTTGGGTTAATATAGGCATTGATCAGGACAATAGGGGTTTTGTTCCATGTGATCATAATATCCCACAATCAAGTTTTTCCTTACTTTTACATTTGATCTTGTTTTTATTTCATGTGTGCAAGTGTTCATTAGGTTTGGAGAATAATTAGCCAAAATATATCACAAATAGTGAATCAATGTTTATTCACATAGGAACAAGCTTGGCATACTCAAACATAGGTTCTCCTAAAAGCTCAAAATAGTTCTTGCATAGAGGACATTAGTGACATAAGTGGACACTAACACCACAATGCTACTATCTAGCATATGGTGCTATTATAAAAAAGGATTTTTGACACCCAAACCCTATTAATGACACTTAGACCTATCCTTTTACTAGTTTTCATATTTGATATACTCCATCTCATGTAGTTTCTAGATAAATATTAGTTTATCTCATTCATTGTTATTTTTAGAAACATCAGGTTAGATCAATTATTTCACAAGTTAGTGACTATTTTTATTGCATATTTTGTACCTTAATTATTATAATCATCTGATTAATAATATAGTATTTACACTCCATAAACACTAAAATTTTAATTCATTTGGTGAACCTAACTTACTTTGAATATTGCCTAAAACCCTAGCTTCACCTAGGGTTTGCCTTCTACATTATTTCACACTAAATTAGGGTTATAAAATTCTAATTTTTTCACAACATAACTTATCTAAGTTAATTATTTATTAAGGTTTCATTAATTTAATACAATTTAATTTGTTTCCAAACACCCTCCAAAACCCTAGATCTGCATACTAGGTCCCTATATATCCAAATACTAGCCTTTAGGGTTTCAAGTACAATCATGATTTTATATATATATTGGGATTATTATTTCCTATAGTTGCACATATACCTATGTTATATTACATTATACATATTATGTGTTTGTTGTTAATTTTTTACATTATCTTCTTTGGTAAGTTTAAAATGACATCCAAAAATTCTCTTACCCCTCACCCAGTTAATGAATTTTTGAATTTTTCTCATAATTATAAGAATGGGTGAAAAAATTTCATGATTTCATATTAACACATTATAACAATTTCATTTATAATGATGATGATTATTATTTTTTTAATGATGGATATGAGTATTATTATGAGCATGATAATGATAGTGTTGATGAGGATACACTAGATGCATCTTCTTCTCTTTCCTCTCCCTATATTCCTACACCTCAAAATAAAACCAACAATATAATGCCAAAATAACCTCTTGTTGGTAGTGATTTTTTCCAATTTTATCCTAGCTTTTCAACCACTTGTTCTTCCTCCTTATTCAAATTAAAATAATATAATCGAAATAAATTAAATATACTTTTTCATGATTCAAGCAATATACAAAAGAGCAATGCATCTTCTTTACCCTTCTCAGTTAAATTTGAAAAAACATGTATGAATGATATTACAAATTTTACCAATGCACAAACTAAAGTAGATGAAATTATTTAATCACCTTCTTTTACATTCCAAGCTCAACACATTGATTCTTTTCAAAATATTGATAACGTAAATATCTCTAAATATTCTCCTACATGTCATAATATGCCAAATGAAAACATGATTGCTATTTATTCTACCCTTAACTCCAAGATTGAAATTAATAATCATATATGCACTCCACATATAGCTAGTGAAGACATGCATTGTATCACACCTACACATGATGATATATCACATATTATTAAAAATCCAAAATCTTCTTCTATTCTCTCTCTTAGTGAACATGTGACTAAAAAATATTCTATTGTTACCTTCACTAGTGAATTAAGCTCTAATTTTGATGAACCATGGAATAAAAATGATTATTATGATTTTAGTGAAGAATAAAGTGACACTACTACTTATATCTCTCTCCCTACTTCTTCCATTCCTCATTTTTAAACCAATTGCTTATCAAATGCTAGTTCAAATGCTTAAAAACACACGTGCATGTATTTTTATGTTCATAGTTTACTAAATTACATTTTCATTATAATAATGTATCTTATAGTCCATTAGCATGTGATACTTTAAAAATTAATAAAATAATAGATACCAATGAATTTCCCTCAACCCCCCTTGGTACAATAGAACCCATTTCGCATCCTAACCTTTATGAGGGTGATAACCCATTTCACTCTCACTAAGTCCAAGTTATCACCCCATAAAAGGTTACATAAAGCATACCAATCCTCCCTTGAAAAGGTCCCTGATGCCATGCACTAATGGTTAAGATTAATAATAAGATTCAAGAGTTAAATGAAACCCTTGATGATGATAACATACATTCACAAGAGGTAATCTCCTTGATGTATTCCATGGGTGTTTTACAATAACAAGTACACCATCTCACATTGGAAATTAAAGCATACCACTCTTGGGTTGATTTCAATGCCATCCATGTCAATCTTATTCTACACAAAAATTTCACTATAAAGTTTCCACCCAACTTTTAGATACTAGTGTTACCAAAATTTGATGGGCATGGAGACCCATACTTATACTTTCAAGCTTATGAGAAATTTATGGCACGTGTCACTAATAGTTTGACTCTACTACAATTATTTCCAAAGTCTCTAGAGGGTGAGGCATTAAATTAGTTTCATCATAAAGTCCCTAGTGGATCACTACATATATATGATGATTTAAAAGTAGTCTTTCTTAAAAACTACATATAGAATAAGGAATTTCAATAAACATATAAGATTTTTCCTTCACTACACCAAGGTGAGTTATAAATAGTAATTGATTACATTATAAGATTTAAATCATGTATGCATCAGTTGATTTACCAACCAATAAATTTAGAGGTACAATACATCTTTGTTAGAGTCCTCATTTTTCCTCTTAAGGATAAATTACTATATGAGATCCAAATAATTATATCATATGTGTAACAAAACTATGGAATTAGAGAAAGAGTTGGGACTAGTTGAGACATGTTCAGAGGAAAATTTGGATGAAAGTTTCCTAGATCCAAAATCATTTAATATTATATAGGAACCTACTCCACTTATTATTAATAAATAAGTGAAATGGAAACAACCAATAAAGATACTCAACACGGGAAATAATCCACTTCACATAGCATATCCTATGGTGAGTAGAGAATAGGACACTAGTAATGGGACTCTATAATTTTTAGACATGGATAGGCCTCATGATATCTTACATTATTATATAAGGATATGATCACACTTCCTTCTACTCATCACCATCTAGCACATTATCTACATAGGATATAGAATAAACCATATTACAATTTTCATAAGATAAATGGACATTTGAACAATAATTATTATGCACTCTAAATTCATATTGACTAGTATGTTGATAGATGCATCATAACATTTACATAGGAGGCATCAATATATCAGTCTTCATACTATCCTAGATCACACTCTTATATGATTGAAATATCCCAAGACATTCCTTTAAAGGAGTAATTGGTTACTCATAGTACAAGCCATGTGGGTTCTATAACACTGACTTATGAGAGAACTCATACACCATAGAGTCAACAGAGATGGCAGCTAGTTTTTAAAGAGATCCACCTACTTATAGCATCATGGTACAAAAATGGAAAGTAATTCAATCACCAAATATAGTTCAACATCTAATTAAGATATTTGTCATAAATCATAAAAATCATAATACAATTCAATAGTTGATTAAGATATTTACTAGAGATCATATAAATTAGAATATATTTCAATATGTGGGTCCAAATATTTTCCAGAGATCATATAAATAAGAATATATTTCAATAGTTGATTAATATATTTGGGATAGATCATAGATATTAAATCTTAGTTTTATTACAACAGCCAATTAGGGTATTTACTACATAGTCTACACATCTAGATACTAGTAATGCACTACTAGTAGTATCAGTTTTAGAGTCTAGTTTTATGCTAACATAGCATGAGTAGTATGGTCACTTATTCATCATACAATCTGGGTTCAAATAAAGTAGTCCATAGTTACATGATCCACACTAGGATATCCCATGATAATCTCATAACACATATATTAACAAATAACATTATTAATCTAATATACATGTCTACTTAAACATTAATAAATAGATTAAACAACTAGTTACCATTACTTAAAAACATATCATGTTTTCATATCCATATATAAATAATTAATATAATCAAACACATATGCAAATACATCATGCCATAATTCAAGATACTAATGTACGCAATACCCATATAGCAATAAATATATATATATATATATATATATATATATATATATATATATATATATATATAACTCAATAAATGATGTTAGAACAATGATATAAGTCACTCTATAATTATATATTGGTCACCAAGACTAACCCACTCACTCTAACTCTCTGATACATCCATACTAGAGATAAATGTTCCACCATCCCTCTATGATCTTGATATAGACTTATGTGTATTATCTCTATCCCGTACCACTTACAACTTGACTATCACCTCTACATGCTCTCATTGTAAATGTATATAGTCATCCACTATCTTACTACATACCCCACCTAGAACATCAGGTATAGTCATATCTCATCTTTATAGATCTGCACATACCTTGTCCCTATCATCAATTTCACACCTATATTTATTAATAGTAATGGTTTCTTGATCAAACAAGTGGGCATGAATGCTAACAATATTTGTGGCCCTCTCTACTAGTCCATAATCCATGGCATCATTATGGATATGTCATGTTAATAATTTGAGTACAGACTCAATGGTAGTATCCTAATACTCATCATCACCTAGGCCTACACATACCAACACAATATATCAGATATATACCCAAATAAATAATTAACAAAGTAAACATTACATATAAATATACAATGGCAACATACCCTTAACCACCCTAAGGGGATCAGCATTCACTAAATCCTCCATGATAAGCCCACCTCCTAGAAACAATGGTTCCCATCTATGTTGCACCCACCATGCTCTGTACACATCAATTACTCCTACATCCTCTATGTCTGATGTATCTAATACTGGATCTCTCTCTGTCAAAAAAATTAGAGATAGTTCTACCACCGATGGTCTAGGCCTACCCCCTAACCTCAATAAATCCTGAGAACTCTTCATCCACACCCATGGGTCTAGTGGAAAATAATGAGCCACACAAAACTAGCATGTCACTCACTCATAGAATAATATCTTAAACACATTAATGTAGGATCATCAGTCAACCAATGTAAATTTTGTATATAATGGGTCAAATGAGTTCAATTGTGTAGATATAGAGTCATATCATAATTTAATGAACATTTAACAAGGTATTATAGGTCTTAGGGAGCATGAAGAGACTTATTTTGATCATTAAAGAGTATCTAAGTTATTGGAATTCTACTAGTGGCATTTTCTCACAAAAAATAAAAAGAAGTTATATTTGAATATTCAAATTGTCAAAAAGGCT
This sequence comes from Torreya grandis, assembly GCA_037957365.1. Classification (NCBI taxonomy): domain Eukaryota; kingdom Viridiplantae; phylum Streptophyta; class Pinopsida; order Cupressales; family Taxaceae; genus Torreya; species Torreya grandis. The sequence continues at coordinate 1,276,684 of JARHVA010002518.1, read as the reverse complement.
TGTAAGCCCTTATGGCTAGTTGTAGAAATTTTAAAAGTTATGTAAGAGTAATATAAGGTAAATAAATTGATGTAAAATTAATTTTTACCTCTATGTAAGTGTTTAACAACTTGACATCTATATAGAAGGAATATTCTATGTTGAAGAAGAAAGAAATTAGCATGTTGGTGAGCATATCTTGGACAATTTAAAAGATAATTGGAAAAAAAATCTAAACTTAGAACTTATACGTAGAGATGATATAATTTCATGAATTTTAGGATATAATAAATTAGAACTATTCTTTATTAGAGAGAGATTTAGATAGAAGGTTTTAGGAAGGAAAGAAAAATATCTCCCATGAAATTATAGGTCTATAATAAAATAGAGTTGTATTTGCATATGAATATTAAAAATTAATGATTTAAGGAACCTTAGAATTCATAAATAATGTAATTTTATGTGATTTTTATTTTTGTTTTCATGGTTATATGTTTTTTTATTTCCATTTAATTATGTTAAGTCTCAACATAGGGATTTTAGAATACAGTCCTAAAAAGGAGAAAAGATCTACATTCTTATTGTGGTATGATGCTTGAAAATTGATTGATATAGATTTAATAATATTTGTTTAAGTTAAATAAATTGATACTAATCCTTTATAGTACTTAAAAAACCAAGATATTAGTATGTTTATGCCCTTAGATTTGTTGTTACAGGCCTTTAATAGTCATAAAAAATTGAATTTTTGGGTTATTGTGGAATAGTTTAAGTTTAACTTTAAGATTTTTAAATAAATATGAAGATAGTGAGAATTTGAGAAGCCATTATTATAAAATAAATTCTTTGAAACTTTATATTCTCATTTAATTTTAAGTTCACTATTTAAACACAATTTTCATAAGGGTTTTGTTATGCAAAACATTTGTCCAGTATCAAACTATTCAAGTTGTTTCAAGAACTATATTACTTTAGAAAGAGGTAAATTATTGTGGGAACCCTTTTAAACTCTTTAAAAATACAAACATATTTTGAAACTCTATTTATTCCTTTATTAGAGTTATCGGCCTATGTAAAATCAAAATTAGGCATGAGTGGAAATTTGCTCATAACTCAATTTTGAACCAACAAAAAATTACAAAAATTAGAAATTAGGGGTGCCTTGGAAATATGAATCCAATGAGTCTATTATTGAATCTATTTTATAATTATTGAGATATATCTCATAAAAATATAATTAGTTATATAAAAAATGTTGTGTAAGTCATGTAAATATAAACAAGAAGTGAGGGTTTAAGAGTTTAATATAATATTATACATCCTTAATGATTGTTTTAATACATTTAAGGTTTAATAAGGATCTAAATTCATTTTAGATATATATTTTAAAAGTGTAAATATTCCATTGAGAATATCCTACAAGCTTGATGACTTGAATTAGGCCTAAATACAAGATCTAAATTTAGCAAAATTCTATTAAGTTTAAGGACTAGTAGGAAGGGGTCTAAATATTGATATGTGAGTTAAAATACTCAAATACAAGGTAAAAACTTTATTATATTTTATGAAATAGGATTTTGTTCCTATAATAGAGTCTAGAAGACCGTAAGACAAAGAAAGACTTAAATGAAAAATCATGTTCATTGATAAAAAAGATCAGACCTTGTCATCATTAATGAGGTCAGAGATATTAATAAAGGAAATAAAATAAATAAAGTTTGTGAAATCATTTAAGTATAATTGGTCTTGTAATACCAATATAAATACTATAAAACTTTTATAAGTTGATTAAAGATAGATCGAAAGAAGTGATCATAGACGTATAGAGAAAGATAGTAAAGGATTGAAACAAACCTAAAAGAAAAACCTTGTAAGAGTTATTGATTAAGAATTGGCAATTATTAAGATGAAATGGGGGTAATAATATATATCAAAGATAGATTGAGAAAAAATTAAAAGTGATTTTTTACGGGTATAGGCCTAATTGATTGTCAAAATAATGAGTAAAGGGTCTTGAAATAATTAGATGGTGTTATTGGTGTTGAGGTTGCTATCAATTTTTTGGTATCAAAGCTTTAGTATAAGCTTTTAAAACGCTAATAATTTTGTTTAAAGTGATAATATTATAGTGATAAGTTGAAAGTTATTATAAAAAAAACTTACAAGTAGTCAAAGCCATTAATGCTTAAGGAGAAGGTAAAATTTAAAGGAGGCTTGAAATAAGATAAAGAGCTTGTGAAACTCAAGGGAAAGAGTAAAATGATTACTTTTGAGATAGATCCAAGGTGAGAGCAATTGGAGATAATTTTCAATAGATAAAGGTGTAATAGACTTGGGTGAGACAATAAATGGATCAAGATGAAATATATTTGCTATAAAGGTTGAATAAAGTGACAAATGGAGTGCCTAGAAGCAAGAACTAGATGAGAGAAAAGAAAGAAGGGAAAAGAAAGAGAAAAGAAGAAGAAGATTTCCAAAAGTAAATCAATGAGATAAAGTAGAAGATAGTTATGATAAAAATCATGATAGATAGCATGAAAAACCCATGTTATGAATGGGAAATAAAAAATAAGGTAAGATGTTCAACTAAGCATATAGGAGAGAGAAGAAGGTAAAAAATGAATATCGACTTGAGGAAAGAAAAGAGATTGCAACTTGAGAGCAACTAGTTTAGAGTGGGATTTTAGATTAAAACCCAAATAGAAGGCTATCAGCACCTTGAAGATATGGATATTATAATTTTATACCCTAAAGAGGGATAAATTCTTGGAGAGTCTAATATATATGATGAACAACAATAAAAAGTCACTCAAGGGGCTATGTGACCTCAAACATTTTCATCTAATATTTATTTTGATGTTTTGTATGTAGGTAAAGAGTTTATTAATGAAGAATATTTTGAACTTATAAATAGGCTTATGGACAAAAAAGATGAAGCACCTCTTAGAATAGTGTTTAGTTTAATATGGGATGAAGAGATTAAATGTGAAGAATACAAAGAAGATGAGTTGTGCATAGACAACAAAGGGTTGGTTGAATAAGAATTTGTCCTCATAAAAAGAGGATAAGAAGGTGAAAAAGATGAATATAGTAGAAAATAATTAGGCACAATAGTTCTTAAGGATGAAAACACTGAGTTTCAATTCAAAGAGCAAAAGCAAGAACAAATATATGATGATAAGAAGATAGATTTTGAAAAGAAAGATAAATGTTTTCTTTTGTATAGTGATGATGCAATTAATTTTGATAAGAGTATGCATGAGACTCTTAAATAGCTTAGGATAGTAGATTACAATTTTGAATATTAGATTATAGGTGATGAAGAGTTACTAATAAAGAAATAAGATAATGTGTTTTTATATGAAATTTCAAAATAGATACAAGTAAAGATATCATCCTTAAAACATGCTATAAATAATGAAGAAGAAGGTGAAGTATGTTAAAAAAATAAAATATGAAGAAATAGATATGTGGTATGATAAAATGGTGTCTCAATAAAGAGAAGTTGTGTTTACTAAGTCAAATTTCCCACTTGAGCAGTAAGTGTGGATGCAAGAAGCATGTAGAGAGACCCTAAAGTCTCAATTTTTTTGTCTAATATTTCATTATATTATGTATGTGTAGGTATAGAAGATGAAGAGGTGAAATTTATAAATAAGGGGGTTATTTATAAAATGGTATGACCTTTCATATATGTGGACATGTTCTTTATCTCCACATTTGTACCTTGTCTTCTTTGCTACCTTCTCCATCCATGCTACACCTTGTTCTCTTTTCATCTTATTTTTAATATTCTTTTTTGTAGATTTACCCTAAAGAATTAGGATATCAACTTGTATATTTTTAGCCCGAGCTCTTATTTAACCAAAGTAAATTTTGAATATAATGGGTCAAATGAGTTAAGTTGTGTATATATAGAGTCATATAATGCTTCAATGAACATTGAATAAGGTCTCATAGGTATTATGGAGTATGAAGATATTTATTTTAATCATGAAAGAGTGTCTAAGTTGTTATAATTATATTAGTGACATTTTTTTGCAAAAAAAAAAAGAATCTATATTTGAATATTTAAATTGTCAAGAATGCTTGTAAGCCCTTATGGCTAGTTTTAGAAAGTTTAAAAGTCATGTAAGGGTCCTATAAGATCAATAAATTGATGTAAAAGTCATTTTTACCTATATGTAAGGGTGTAACAACTTCACATCTATCTATAAGGAAGATTCTATGATGAGGAAGAAATAAATTAGCATGTTGGTATGTATTGGATAATTTACATGAAAAGTAAAACAACCAAGCTAAACTTGGAACTTATATGTGGAGATGAGAGAAAATCATGCCCTAGAGGAGATATTAAAGGATAAATATGCTTGAGTAGAGAGAAACTTATATAGAATTTTTTAGGAAGGAAAGAAAAAGATCGGCCATGAAATTGTAGAAGTTATATAATAAAATAGAGTTGTATTTGCATATGAAGATGAATAAAAAATGATTTATATACATTGATAAGAAATATCAAACTTCTTATAGAATGTAAGTTTATGTGATTTATTATTATTTACATGGTTTTATGTGTTGGTATTGCCATTCAAGTCTGTTAAGTCTCAAAATAGGGATTTTAGAATATAGTCCTAAAAAGAGTAAAGATTTACATACTTATTGAGGTAACTTGAGTGTGGCTGGTAACACCTAATCCATAGGTCTCTCTTGATTTCTCTCATGACCCTAATATGCACCTTTTTACTGATTATTAGTCATATTTAGCCTTCCAAACAATGATTGCACTTCCTATAGATAGTTTTTCCCATGAAAAATCCATCCCCCCTTGTCTCGTACCCTTAAGACAATAGTGACCAACTTGGACTATAATGTCAAACCCTAGGTTGTCCATTTCTAGTGCTCCTATCCAAGTGCATTTTTAGTTTCAATGGTCATTTCCTTTTAATTCTTATAATTCTTATTGTTGGCCTAATATGAATGCATTTAACCCATGACCAATAGATCTCTATAAAATCCCATTCAAAGTTCATTTAGAAAGGGTTGGAAAATATCACAAAATAAGCAAGAATACTCAAGCATATTTTACTATTATTTGCATACAACCATCTAATATAGCTATAAGCACATCTAAATCCTTACTCAAGTCCCTAGCCACCTCAAACACACCCAATTTAGCATTTTGCATTTTCATACACACTATTTCATAAAACACATCAAGTGGGAGAACTACATATGGCTTGATCCCTCTTCAAAGTATTGGTATTAGCGTGGCACGCCCACACAAGGGGTGTGGATATATGTTTAGTGCATCATACACACACTACCCCCCCTTTTTCCCAAAGTTTATCAAAGCACAATAGAGTCTATGGTTTGAAGACTAAATCAGCTTTACATGGAGTTTAACAAAAATCTAGTAGTTAAAATTTCACAGGTAAGATCAAACAGACACAATGAATAAAACCCAAAAATCTTAGGTCTCCTAGAAAATAGAGGCAAAAGAATACTATAGCACCAGACCCTAGGGTGTCTTATTTTAGTTCTCCTATCCTTTCATAAAATAAATTTTAGATCCTAATTTATGGTATTGTTCCAGTCCTACATAGCAAATTTTAGACCCTATCTCAGCCCTCTCAATCTGTTTCCATCTAAATCTTATTTTCTCCACATTTACTACTATTTTTAGAAAGGTCCAAATTACAATTAAATTATAAAAATTAGTAGCTTAATTATTTCAATATTATTTACTAATTTCCTATTCCATACCCTTAATTAAATTAGGAATAAGACTCCAATATTCCAAAAACTGTTAAATCATTTGGTGAACTCAACTTACTTCATTTGTGCATAAAAATCCTAGAAACCTTAGGGTAAATTCCTTACTAATTTTTCAAATAATTTTCTAATTTTTTACTTGCATATTTAAATTAGAAATTTAATTTAATTTTACAATTTCATAGTAATTTTTAAAAATTATTTTTCTTTCAAACCCTAGTTACGCATACTAGGTCCCTTTTAATCAAGCATTTTCCAATAATTTTTTTGATTTTTTAACTACATATTTAAATCAAAAATTTAATTCAAATTTTAAATTTCCATAGCAATTTTACAAAGATCAATTTTAAAAACCCTAGCTGCATATACTAGGTCCCATTGCTTTTGAGGTATCACCTTACGTGTTTGTGAGCTTTACATCCCTTTTATGCACTTTCTAATTTGTTGCTTTTAGGACTTTACATATCCTATATTCATTACTTTCCTTCCATAGAACTTTGCCTATTACAAATTATTACAAAAAATTGTATCAAATTTTAATTTGTTTTCCTACTTTAACAATGGCTCAATACACTAGTTTTGATGAAATTGATAAAAGGGAACTTAAGAAATCTTAACTAAACACCCTAACATGTAAGATGATATGTTTAAAATAATACAAGAATAGCAACAAAAATTGAATAATGGTCAATCTTCTCAAACCATAGAGCAACTAGTTACAGATGACACTATGGGGGTAACTATGTCTCAACAACCCCCTATAATAGCCCAACCTACTTCTATGCCACCACCAACTATGGCTTGTACATCTTTGTCTCCTGATGTGGCAGCCCTTGTGTAAGAGATAAAATATCTTCAATCTAAGATGCTACATCTTGAGCAAGGTGCTTCTAGACCTACACAATTCTTGGATTCTTTTTCTCTACTACATACACCATTGGCACATCATATTGCTTCTACACCCTTTCCACAAGGTTTTATTCAACCCAAACTCACTCTATATGATGGCAAGGGTGATCTAGATACACATTTGAGAGATTTTCATGTAGCATGCTTGGACTATATGCCAAACGACTAGTTACTAACCAAGCTATTTCCATGGAGTCTAAAGGATTATGTTTTACAATGGTTATATAGTCTACTAAATTAGTCGATCAATGCATTCAATCCTTTAGCAGATATGTTCCTATCTCATTTAAGCATTAACATTGATGATAAGGTTTCCTATGCCCAAGTTTCATAATAGAAACAATGGTCAAATAAGCATCTCATAGATTATGTTCTTCAATATAAGACTATCTTGGCTAAGATGATTAGCCCCATGTCAATCAAGAGTTATAAGATCTTTTCAAATAGAGTCTTCTACCAAATTTACATGAATCAATAATGTTCAAAATATTCTCTTCCTTCATTGATTTATGTCATACACTAAAGGAAAGGGAAGTCAAACTAATTTCAATGGGCAAACTCAAGTACATGAGCATATCAGAAACAACAAATAAGAGTAACATAAAAATCCTATACAAAGTAAAGGTCAATGATACCAAGAGTTAGAACCAACCTACAGTCAATGCAACTTTAGAGCCCCCTCAATGAGTGGTTTTATCAGCACCTCCTCAATGAACTTTTACTAATCTACTAGTATATTCAACCAGAGTTTTACATCAACTTTTGGAATGCAATATCATATCTCTCCCTCCTATTTAGAAAGTTGATATAACAAAGCCTCTTCTATGGGGATATGATCAAAATGCATTTTATGATTTTCATAGGGCACCAAGCCACATAATAAATAGATGTATCAGTTTAAAACACAAGATATAAGACTTGATAGATGGAAATGTTATTGATCTTGGCACTTTAGTTGAGCATCTTCAAATAAAGAAAATAAAAGATAAAGCTTTGAAAATCTTCTCAGATCCTTTCCCACAACATTCTAAATAAGATGAATGGGATACATCAGGTGTTCACCATGTATATCATGCACATCCTCCACCAGCTACATATTAGGTGCCTTCACTTAAACTACACCCTTTGAGCAAAATGATTAGCATATATAATTTTAGAGTTTCAACTAGACCTTTGATCTCCTTCTCAAAATAGGAGATAGTTGAGGATGATTCAGATTATCATGCACTCTTTATTAGATCCTACATTCATAATCATCCTATTCATAGTGTTCTCATAGACAATGGATCTAGCATGAACATGTGCACTATGACATTACTACAGTATTTGGGATATTCAGAGCAAGATATTACCCTAATGAACATAGTTTTTAATGGATTTAATGGGCACATACAGATTTCATTGGGTGATATCATATTTCTATAGGTTGGTCCAACACATGTGACAACACTATTTACTATTGTTCCCAGTGTAGGAGTTTTTAATATGTTACTTGGTCGATCATGGAATCAAAAACTTTGAGCAGTACCTTCTATAATTCCTAGATGCATGAAATTCATTCATGCTAATTAAGTTATTATAGTTGATGTATTTTCAAATGATTTATCACTCTCCACTTTAGATCCATCTATTATTTTACAGTCACCAATTTTAGTTTTACCACCAATTTTATTTTCTCCACCAATTATAGTTCTTCCTCTAGTTCAAATTCAGGCATAGTTGAGGCCTCCTTCACCAGCACAAAGATTTCATACACTTCCATAGATGTCTCTTTTATAGAAACCATAGTTTCAAAATTCTAGACTATTTCTAATTATAGTGTTCACACCTAGGGTAGTCTTATTGAGGTCTCATGCCTCTACACACATAGCACATGTTCAGAGATCTTTGCCTACTACCAAATGGGTCCCTAAGAGCCCTATAGTTACATCTACTTCTCATAGTTATAGGGGGACACCATAGTTGGTTTTTACTTCAGAGATTTTAGAGCATTTACAACATACATAGATTTTAGATCCATAGTCTTTACCCTTCCATCATGATTCATGATCATGCACGATCCCTCTCCTTGATACAAGACACCATGATAAGGAGTCTCTCATGAGACTCATCAGTTATTATCATCTCTCCTTAGCCTTACTTTTACATAGTTTATTTATGATTGATTGTACATAGCTCATGAATCAAACATATAAAAGCATTCAAATAATTCAAAAACACAAAAACATTTCAATTGTACGCATCATCCATGATTTACATTTCTACTACAATGTTATATTTACATTTTTTGTTCTATGATATTGTTTGTCAATTTATCTACATTACCATGATTCACTTGATCTTATTTGAGTATGTGTAGTGACATACAGATCCTTGATTACTTCACTCTACCCAATGATGGGGCATCCTACTTCTACATTTAAGACATACATCGATATATTTACCCACTGGGGGCATATTTTACATGACTACACCATCTAGGTTATGTCATTCCTACACCAAACACTCTAGTTATCATGATGATGTACATTATTTACTATCTTACATGGATTATTATATTGACACTCACTAATATATATCATTTGTGTATTTTTTAGCATATGCCTAGTTTTTTACTACATGTCTTTCATACTTTCACTTCTTATTTTGATTATTTAGATGCGATTATATTTCTAATATTTACATGATTTCATTTATTACTTTGCATAGCTAGATGTGATTGCATTTCTTAGTTACTATTTTGTATCCTATATGTGCCTTAAGACATTTACCAATGTCCTTTGATTCTTTTCTTGTGTGTGCCTTAGGATATTTTCTAATGTCCTTTGCTTTTACTCTTCTATGTGATTGTGGCTTTCACTCCAACCTTGTTTGTTTCTAATTATATGTGTATGTGGAATTTAAACATGCCTTGTATACCTAATTTTGAGTTTGAGTGGCATGTGCCCATGTCCCTTGTTTACTTGGCCCCTTGGCCACTCTTATATGCTTCTTGTTTCTTGTTTCTTGCCTTGTGTGCTTGTTGCTTGACTTTCTTCTCAATTATTTTCCATGCCATGATCCACATCATGATAAAATTTATTTCTTGGATGCCATGATGGACATCATGTTCCATCCCTCCATAACAACTACCATATAACCAAACTTCTATTTCTAGTTCATTATATTATACATGCTCTTACATTATTATATCTATCTAGGAATACATCTATTGATCTAATAATATCCATTATAAACCATGATATATCTTGATATATATTATCAATTATCATTACTATATCATGTATTCTCATAGCATAACACACTTGTAGGGCTCTTTCTTCTAAGGATAGTCATTGCAAGGTCTTCAATCCTACCCTCAGAAGAGGGGGAAATAAACAAGGGTTGTATTACAAAGATCAGAGCTCTTACTAGTTGAAAAATTAGCATTCAGAACACCCTTAATAGTAACTAGACTTCAAACTAGGAAGAATAGAACAAGTAAATAATGACAATTATAGAATAGTCATTAGAATCAGCCTAATACAAGAGAACCAAGATTGGTCTATAGCATTAGATAGTAGGGTGTACATTTTTGGTGATCTTATCCAAATAGTAAAAAAAATATTTTTTAGACATAGGTAGAAAGGTAAGCTCATCTATAGTTTTACACATACAAACTAGTTTAAATTCAGTAGTTTTAGTATAGTTTTTCTTAGAGAATCTAGATATAAGGGGCATCATGTGTAGCATGATGACTCTCACTTCTAATTTTAGATTAGGTAGTTGGTATAACTTCTAAATCAAAATCCATGTTGTAGAAACCAATGATTAGGGGTAATGTGCATGACACATTTGACTTCTTTTCTTTTCAAGTTTAGTTCATTGCCCAAGCATTCTCAGTAGTTACATGCCTTATTCCATCTACAAGTGGTTGGCATCATTTTGAAGTAGCTTTCATACAAGCCTAACCTCTAAATTTATGAGTGGCTTCCACATAAGCCTATTTCTAAGTTTTAGAGTGGCTTTCATACAAACCTAATCTCTACCTTTTTTGAGTTGGTCAAGATTCACCTATTTTTTGGTACACATTTGGCTATCCATACCACATTATCAGATTTTATAGAATTCATGGGATTCATGAACCATCTCATATGACACACATTCATACTAGTATCATTTTATAGCTTCACTTCATAGGGCAATGATGGATCCAAAGGACTAGCTAGCCTTTGTATTCTTAAGCCACTTATTTAGAGGGATTGGACACATAGTCCAAACTTTGATTAACACATACATGATCACCTAGCTTCACTTAGTGGGTGATGATGGAGCCAAAAGGATAGCCTTTAAATTCTTAAGCCACTCTTAAGGAATTGAGTGCTTAGCTCTGTTCATGATATTACATTTGATAAAAAACATACCCATTATATCTATCATCATCTAGCATCACAATAAGTTTTGTATTGGTTCACGTACCCAGTGAGATGTATTAATTCCTTTTTATTCCTCTCTCTGTTACCTAGCTTTGTATATTCTTATTTTAGATATAGCATATCTAGTAATTACTAATCTACTCTTTGTTTTCTCTTGTATATTTACACTTCACAAACATTTTCTCTCTATGCACATCCAACATTACACAGCTTCATGAGCTTCACCCTTACATGTAAGTTCAATTACACTTTATATTTTTATTTTGTCTTGGTATTTCACTTAGTTACATCACTAGAATAAATGGGGGGAAAAATTAATAATATAAAATGTGAAAATTCCTAACTTGAGTGTGTCTGATGATACCCAATCCATAGGTCCCTCTTACCTACTCTCATGACCCTCCTAGGCACCTTTTCACTAATTCTCAGTCATCCATAGACTTCCAAATAGTGATTCCACTTCCTCTAGGTAACTTTTCCCATGATAGATCCATCCCCCTAGGTCTCATACCTTAGGACAATAGCACCCAACTTGGACTATAGTACCAGACCCTAAGGTGTCCATTTTCAATGCTCTTATTGAACTGAATTTCTAGTTCCAATGGTCATTTCCTTTTAGTTCCTATCCTTCTTATTATAAACCTAATGTGAATGCATTTAACCCATGATCAATATATCTCTATAAAATCCCATTCAAATTTCATTTAGAAAGGGTTGGAAAATATCACAAAGCAAGCAAGAATACAAGCAAAACTACTCAGGCATATTTTCCTATTCTTTACATACAGCCATCTAATATAGATACAATCACATCCAAATCATTACACCATTCCCTATCCACCTCAAACACACCTAATTTTTCATTTTTCATCTTCATACACACTTGTACAAATCACATCAATTGAGAGAACAACATATGGATTGATCCCTCTTCAAAATATTGATATGTAGGTAGCATTCCCACATAAATGGTGTGGATATATATTCAATTCATTTTACACACATTTATCCCCCATTTCTTCCCAAAGTTTGTCAAAGCATAATGGAGTCTAGGGTTTTAAGACTAAATTAACTCGACATGGAGTTTTATTGACATCTAGCAGTTGAAATTTCATAGGCAGGCTCATACAAACACAGTGAACAAAACCCAAAAATCTTAGGTCTCCTAGAAAATAGTGTAAAAATAAGATTATAGCATTGGACCCTAGGGCGTCTTATTTTGGTGCTCCTATCCTTTCATAAAACAAAATCTAGATCTTGATTTGTGACATTGTCCCAATCTTACACAACAAATTTTAAACCATGTCTTAGTTATCTTAGTCTATTTCCAGATAAGTCTTATTTTCTCCAAATTTATTAATATTTTTAGAAAGGTTCAAATTAAAATTAAATTATACAAATTAGTAGCTTAATTATTTTAATGTTATTTATTGATTTCTTATTTTAGACCCTTAACTAAATTAGGAATAAGACTCCAATATTCCCAAAACTATTAAATCAGGTATGATGCTTGAAAGTGATTGATATAGATGTAAGACTATTTTTATAAGTTAAACAAATTGATACTAATGATTTATAATCATTAAATAACTAAGATATTAATATGTTTATGCCCTCAAATTTGTTTTTGCAAGCCTGTAATAGTCATGAAAGAATTGATTTTTAGTGTTATTATGGAATAGTTGAAATCTAACTTTGGGATTATTGAAGCAATATGAAGATACTGATCCTCTAAGAATCCATATGTCTACAGGAAATTATTTGAAAATTTATATTCTCCTTTAGTTTTGAGTTCATTATTTAAACCCAGTTTTCATAAGGGTTTTGTTATGCAAAAAAGTTATCCAGTATCAGACTACTAAAGTTGTTTCAAGAGTTATATAGCTTGAGGAAGAGGTAAATACTTGTGGAAACCTTTTTAAAGTCTTAAAAAAGACAAACATAATGTGAAACTTTCTTAATTCCTTTATTAGAGTTTTCATCCTGTGTAAAAATAGAACTAGGCACAAGTGTAAATTTTCTCATAACTCAATTTTGAACGAATGAATATTCTAAAAATTGGAAAATAGGGGAACCTTGGAAATAAGAATCTAATGGTTCTAGTCTTGAATTTATTGGATAAGTATTGAGGATATCTCATCAAAATATAGTCAACTATATAAAAAACATAGACCAAACTATGTAAGGGCTATAAATGTAAATGAGAAATGAGTGTTTAAGAGTTTAGTAGAAGAGTATAGATCCTAAGTGATTGTTTTAATACATCTAGGGTTTAAGTAGTAAAATTCATTAAGATAGAGATTTTAAAAGTGAAAACAACCTATTGAGAATATACTACAAGTTTTATCACTTGAGTTAGGCTTGAATAAAAGATCTAAATGTAGCATAATTCTATTAAGTTTACGAACTAATGGGAAGTGGTATAAATCATGAAATGTGATTTAAAAGACTCAAATACAAGTTAAACACTTTATTATAGCGTATGAAGGAGGATATTGTTCCTATAAGAGAGTCTAAAATACCATAGGATAAAGAAAGGCCTAAATAAAACATCATTTTAATTGATAAAAAGGATCAGACCTTGCCATCATTAAGGACGTCAAAATTATTATTAAAGGAAATAAAATAAATAGAGTTTGTGAAATCCTTGAAGTCTCATTGGTCTTTTAAGACCAATCTAAAGAGTATAAAACTTTGACAAGTTGAGTAAAGACATATCTAAATAAGTGATCATAGACCTTTAGAGAAGGATAGTTAGTAAAGGATTGAATCAAACCTAAAAAAAAATTGTAAGAGTTATTGATTAAGAATTGGTTAGTGTTAATAAGAAATGAGGGTAATCATAGATCTCAAAGACATATTAAGAATAAATTAAAAGTTATTATGTATGGGTATGGGCCCAATTGATTGTCAAAATAATGAGTAATAGGTCTTGAAATAATGAGATGGTGTTATTGATGTTGAGGTTTCTATCACACATTCAACCAATGGTCATGTAGCCACTAGCTCACCCTAATCCATCTCAACTAAACATCATCCTTAGGCATCCCTTAAAGCCCATGTAGGGTCTCCAAATAACATCTATAGTAGTCAACCTATCTAATACCTATCAATAATACATCATGTTCCCCTTAAGCACACAAAATACTAGTCCATCTCTCTATAAACATCTATGAGTGAGCCCAATCCCCTTATGTAAATCCCTCTAATATAGTTTCTAAAATATGCTCATAGGCCCTGTAGTGTAATAATTTTGAAGATCCAATGCCACCCATGCACAACTCTTACATGAAATGGTACAAATCCTAATACAAGTGGGTCAATAGAGTATGACCCCACAAGTATATCATCTCATACTCCTCTATATTCTGCACTATACCATGCATCCTATATTAAATAGATACCCCACTCCCATCCACAACAACACAAAAAAGCTAGAAGCATTGTGAAAAACTTCCAAAACCATGGAACATTGGTTATGATCATCATAGACAATAATACATCACTACCACTCCTTACCTGATGATTCCCCATAGGTATTATTATAAATTACATCAAACCCTACTCTATATCTCAATCTTGAGTGGCCTCCTATAACACTACCCTCTAACCAGTAATTAACAATCTCAAGATCCTATACACATTCTCTAATGTCACAGTAATATCCCTAATGGAAAACCAAAATGTATAGGTAGTGGCATTCCCCCAGTCACACAGTGTTTTCATAATTTTTTTATCCTAGGGCATCAGAGCCAATGATGTCACTTATCCCAAACCTACTCTATTGACCACCACCCTCTCAACATCTATCAAGGTCAATCCCTATAAAAACTCCATCATTTTTCCACTCTAGAACTCTCTCATACACACATCCACCTACAACATATTTTTTAATATTGCATTAGAATCTAGGAATACTAGATAAACATGTAATAATAGTCATTAATTAAAAATTAGAAGCATAACCAACAAAGTTGGCTTATTGGACACTAGCTCTACATCTTAGATAGTAACACTAGATAGTAGTGCCATACTCAAGATAGTAGCACCATGACCAAGACACTAGCACCATACTCAAGAAAATAGCACCATATTTCAAAATAGGGCCCTAAAATACTAAATTTTCATGAAAAGTGATAAAAAAACACAATGAATGTACCAAAAATAATAAAATGATAGACTTAATACTAGGTTAACCTCCTCCCTATCTTGGATAAGGGCCTCCACCTCCTCATACTAGGTCATACTCACTCATTATTTACTCAACATGTCTATAAAATAAATTAAAATAATATATACCAACTCAACTGGTTTAAATTATTTGTCAAACCAATCAACCAAACTATTTAATTCATGTCTTACAAATGCCACTTACCTAAGGTTGACCTTACATGCTAATTTTGCCAACTAATACCAAATTCTACCAAACATCATATCTTAGTAACCATGACTCCAATTTGAAATCCATTTCTTGTGCATGGGACTTCATCATGATGTACTTTAACCTATACTAATTACACTACTATCCTGATAAATATAACTTTGTAAAATGACAAAACCTATATTTCTTTAACAAGCTTAGTATACCAAAGGCATATTATTCTTCTGATTTAAAAACAAATCCATTACAATCCCCAAATTAGTCAAACTTAAAAAAATATTTACAAACACTAAATATCACTAACATGCTTACCAATGCCACTTTTATTTCAACACCCTTACTATAGTTTTAGCTCTCTTACCAAAAGGGGGCATATTCACACAGATATATAGAAAAGCTTAAATATTCAAATACATAGTTTGACTCAAATTTATATGGTTCCATGATATTTTTAGAGATTAGTTCAGATATACATTTTCATAGACACAGAGATTGGTTTACATATACATTTACACAAACAAACATATATTTTTATTCAAGTTAAAGGGGGGATTTTTTTGAACTAGGGTCCCTAGACCCTATGAGAAGTAGAAATACAAGAGAGACAAAGGTCTACCAAATACCAATCAAGAACAAGGAATAAATAGGCCCAAAGATAGCCAAAATATAGCCTAGAAACCAACAAAGAACAACAAAATAAACTAGGGATAAGTTTAATTCTAAGCTACCATAAACATCCTCCCAACAAGTTTTCATATTTTTAAGGTTTGTATCGATCTAAAGCAACAATTTGTCTTTATCTATGATGTTTCGGGAACCACTGCACTGACCCTATTTACCTTTCCTTTTACCAATTATCTTGGGCTGAAATATCTCTTTTAGGTAGGCTCATAGATTTTCAACATTCTAAATACCCTCATTCATAGTAGCCTTGCTACAATTCACTAAAAAAATGATATTATTATGAAGTTTCTCATTCTCCAATTCTAAAATCTCTACCCTAAAAAATAAACTCTTAATTTGATGATCATCCTCCTTGGCTGAAGAGATTTGATTCAACCTTATGTTTTCCTATTGTAGATAATTCACCTTACCTTTAAGCTTCATAATCTCTCTCATAAACCAATGCACTATAGATATTTGAAGATCAAGTTCTTCAACTATCTTATCTAAGTTATTCTTTCCATTAATATAAGTCACCAAGTTATTGAAGGCCTCATTATGATATTTTGATTGCTTGTTATCATAATTCTCCCCTTTATCTATGGATGCATATTTAGACACACCTTTTGTAGTCTCTGGAACAAATTTTTGAACCAAATTATTTCCCTAGTCTTCATACTTCTAGCCCTCCCATAAAACCTCCTTAACATCATCTAATTTAATATAAACCTTATCCAAATCTCCCATTTTTATTTACATGCCACATTTCCCCTAACTTATCCTTGTAGGCTTTGAAACACTCTAAAGGCATTTCTTGGTATTATCCTATAGCTTCAAATTCTTCCTTTCCACATCCTTGGTCCTATTCTCCATAGGATTCTTATTGTTCTCTATAACCCTTCTCAAACTCCTAGGGTATTTTATCTAAACTTTTTTTATTTTTCTAATGTCAATATGAGCATCCTTTGTATATTTATTTTGGGTTTGAGGAAGGTTTGGGATAATTTCATTCATACTCTTAAAATATTTATATTTGAGGTAAATCACCCCTTCATTTCTTGGGTTTGAGTGATTTCCATGCTTTAACTTCATGATCCAAACCTCCATTGATTTCAAAATGAAGAAAGGAAGACTGAAGGGCACACCTTGCTTAAAATAGTTTAATGTCTTAAATAAAGACCATCTAACTACTTTATAGGGTTACATACTATATCAAATGGTAATAAATATCCACATATGACTTGGTCAAGGATTCTTGATCAAAACCATTGTGCAATAGATCTAACTGTTCTCCCTCTCTAGGAATGTCTCTTTGTCTCTTTTAAAATCTCTCACTGAGTTGTAAATCTCAGTTTCCTCAATTTTTATCCCAGTAATGTGAGCAATGAGTTACTCTATGATATAAAGAGTAACTCCATTAATAGTAATAGTTTGATCCTCCTAGGCTATTACAAACATGATCAAAAAGTGTCTATCATGTCCTTTAATCTTCTCCATGAAACTAGTAAAACCTCCCACTTTTAGAGTTGTCCAAATTATTTCATTTTTACTAAATTCAAGTGGAATTTTTGGTTCTATTCCTGTAGGTAATCCCATATTTCTTTCCTTATGGTAAACATAGAGATGATAAGGTCTTTCTCTATTCTATAAATTATTCTTCACATAATAGAGCTGAGAGGAAATGTTTTTGTGTTTTGTATTTTGGCCATCTAATAGATGTTTCAAGACTTCTATAAACTTCTCAGTAGAACCTAAAAGAATTAAACAAAATAATATGATTCCCTGACTCAAAATATTCCAATATTTCTTTCCTCTATAATTTAGATGCTTCCCTAATATTCTTAAGGTTAAGTGCATTAGAATTTCCTTCATTTTTTATCTTTAGAAAAAGATCCCTAGGGAGTTCTTCATATTCCATTTATGTCATTTGACCCATAGTGGTCACTCCTTTGTTGGTAAACCAATATGATATAGAGTTACCTTCCCTATAATTATGTTGAATGATAAACTATTGCAAAGAATTCAAAATAGCTATAGTTTCCTCTAAAACTTGTTTTATGGACTAGCTAATGACATTTTTCTTTGACAAGAAGTTCACAATATTTAAAGAATCTCCCTCCAATATTAGTTTTTAAACTCTCAATTATTTTTCCAATTTGATCCCCTATAATGTTGTTAATGTTTCTACTAATGATTAGACTTAACACCCATGTCTTTACATAAGTTGTAACCAAATTTCCCTTATGATCTCTAATTATTCTACCTCCTCTAGCTAGTCCCAGGTATCCTTTTGAAGCTCCATCAAAATTGAGATTCATCTAGCTCTAAGGAGGGGGATTCCATTTAGTTATTTTCCTAATTTATTCTTGAGGATATAATTTACCTAACTCATAATAATCAATTTTTTAGTTGTGAGCTTTCACCTAAGAGATATTAAATTTGTCAAAAAAATAGCTCCAAATCTTCTGAGA
The DNA here is from genome assembly GCA_037957365.1 of Torreya grandis. Lineage (NCBI taxonomy): Eukaryota > Viridiplantae > Streptophyta > Pinopsida > Cupressales > Taxaceae > Torreya > Torreya grandis. The sequence continues at coordinate 1,258,094 of JARHVA010002518.1, read as the reverse complement.
AAATTAGTTAATAAGCAAATGAAAAACTTATTTGTTTCCCTATTCATAGAGTACACATCTATTGATTAGGATACAACCTCTTTTTCTCATATTATCAATTATAAGTATTTTTTTCTAAACCACCACCCATAGGAAGAAGTTAATTTTTAGATTTAGCCATTTGTCCCATTAAAAATCCCAACTACCATAAATCCCAGGTTATTGCACTAGCAAGTCATAACCTAATTTAACTTTATAATTCCCATTAAAGGATTCCTTACAGACCATTTGATCTTCTCTATTAATACCCAAAATATATACTTTTATCATAATATTATTCAAGTTAGAAATATGTAGTGTGTCTTCTTGGTTTAAGCTATCCAAACTCAACCTCTTCCAGCATTTAACTCCTTCTAGATCCTACCAATAGTTCATCACTTTGAAACCATACTTATTCTTAATGTTTTCTTTCAACTGTAGCCCTATATCACTCTAAAAAAGAATATTTTTAGAAACCCAAGTATCTATTTAAAAATCAACCCTATGTCTATTACCAATCTATCATTTAGACCTTGATATTATCAACTCCTTATTTGAGATTAAGAAGTTCCAAACATGTGAACCCCAAACAAAATGGTCCTCTACCAAAATATAGATTGGGTCCCTTCCTTTTAAATACTTAAATACAAATTATTTTACCCCAAACCATGTTTAACTTAATGAATCTCGACATAAACTTTGAAATGAGGGATTTATTCATCAAATGAAAATTCCTTAAACCAAGTCCACCATATCTTTTCTTGGAGTAGATCATATTCTAGGCAACAAGATGGAGTTTGTTTCTTTCTTTCATTCCATCCCAAATAAAGTTATGTTGAATTTTATTCAATTTATCCTCTACTCATTTAAGCAAATTAAAAATTGAAAGTATATAAATCAGGAGACTCTAATGCACACTCTTAATCAGAACAACTTTGTCATCCTAGGATACGAGCTTACATTTCCAACCTATGAACATTTTATGAAATATATCAATCAAAAGGTTTCATGCTATTACCTAAATTTGGTTATTAAATAAAGGCATTCTTAGTTATGAGGAAGGAAGTTCCTTGATATGGTAGCCCAAAAGCTTATCAATTCTAGCTTGTCTAGCCATCAGCAAATTGAATAAATACATTGAACTCTTATCAAAATTGATATTTTGATTTGATTCCAATTTGTACATCACCAAAATATTTTTAATATTTCTTACTTCCTTCATAGATTATTTATCCAAGAGAATGGTGTCATTCAAAAATTACTAATGAGTCACTAAATCTACAAACCTTGATGGTTTAAAACCTTTCAACTATGAAGCAGCCAAAGCATTAGAAATGAATCTACTTAGAAATTTTTCCATAATGATGAATAAGAATGGGGAAATGGGATCCCCCTATCTTATTCCTTTAGCACTTTTGAAGAAACCATACACCACCCCATTCACCAAAATAGAGAACATGCAAGTGGTAATATAATCTCTAATGATTTTCCTAAATTTATCATAAAAGCTAAATTAAGACATAACTATGTCAAGTAAACTCCACTCTGATCTATCATATGCCTTATCCATATCTAATTTAAGAAGCATAGTTGATATTTGACTATTTTCCATTGAATGAAGGGCTTTTTGGACCATGATCACTTCATATTGAATTTGTCTACCTAAAACAAATTCTCCTTGTTGAGTTTGAATAATTTTTTCCATCATAGATTACATCTTTAGAAAAATAAGCTTGGTGATAATATTATAAAAAGAATTACACAAACTAATCAGCCAAAAATTAGAAAATTTTATAGCCCCCTCCCTCTTTAGAATAAGAACTAATAAATTATGATTGAATTCCTTTAATAACTGATCAATGAAAAATAATTCATTCATAGCTATAACCGCATCATCTCCTATTATGTCCCAAAAATTTTAGAAAAAAACTATGGGGAAACCATCCAGACCAGGAGCCATATTTGGGTTCATATTGAAGAGCACAAATTTAATATCTTCATTTAAGGTAACTGCTATGATAATTTCATTATCCTCATAATTAATCAATTCTAATATCAAATGTAAAAATTCTTGTTCATATCTATTATTCTTCTTAAAATTATTCTTGTACAAATTTTTGAAAAATTTTCCACTTTTTTGATTAATATCTTCTACATTTGAGGAAAGTTGACTTTCATTGTTGATAATTTATTTAATAGAATTATATTTCCTATGTTTCAAATTATACATGTGAAAAAAAGGGTATTTCTATTCCCTTCTTTGAGCCAAATATTTCTAGATTTTTTCCTCCATAATGATTCTTCTAAAAGAGCTATCAAAACACTTCAACCAAGATATCTCTAATGGTTAATTACCATAACCATTGATGCTTCAATATATATTCAAAAGAAACCAATTTTAAGAAAAATAATTGTTACACATAAGAGATATGCAAATGTATTACAAAGTATTAAGAAGCATACAAAGCATGTATATTATAATGAGAGCACTTGCTTATATAGGCAAGGAAAAATAAAATACAAGCTAAACTAGCCAATGTGGGACTAAATTCCACATAAGACAAACCTAAAAATCATGAGTAAAATATAATATAACACCCCTCATCAAGTGAAGCTAGGGGCTATCAATAGAGGATGCAATGAGAAGTAATGTGTCTCTATGAATGCCAATCGATCACACAAGAATACATGGATGTTGAGTCACTATAATTTTCAAGTTGAAGGAAGAATGGTGTTGAATACAAGGATCATTAAACACAAAAATTATGCTCTAAAATACTAGGTAGATGATGAACTTGATGAAGCATCACTTGAACACCCTCCAACAAGATGGTGATAAGTGATCACAAAGATTGGTAGGGCTACCACACTGGTGTCACTAGTGGGGATAACACACTGATGTCACTATAAAAATTATCAAGAATTCCATGAAGTTAATTAAAAATCCTCATATGGTTTCTAGAAAACAAAGTGTATGAATAAAATATCCATGTACAAATAAAATCTAGAAAACACTCAAAAGTGAAAAATACATAACTCTCATAAAATGGAGAAAAGATAGAAAACCCATAGGAAAAGCTCCCCCCTAAAAGAGAGAAAATAAGAAGAGAGAGATAGATAAAAACTCCTCAAAGTTGATTTTGAATAATTCCACACTCTAATTACTCACAAGTCAAAAAAAAACTCAATCTGCATGAGTGATCTGAATCCACTACTCGATCACAAAATAACTAACACTAGGCTTCACTAGAATAACTTCAATCAAGAGGACTGTTAGTGGTGATGAAAGTACAAAAAAGTATAGCATGTGTAAGGAACACTCAACACCAATAATAAAATTTTACACATCCCCCCATACTATTGAATGGTTAGAGTAGATAATAATGGTATATACAAGTGGTTCAAATTTGCTACTTAAACATTGAACAAGTTTACACTGTATACACTATAATAGCTCTAAATAAAGAGACTGTCAACTATCAAAAAATATGTCAAAATATAGATAAGTCTCTCAAAGATGATGGACCATGGTGGTAATGGAAAAGACAAGCAACTGATAAAGTAAAAATGTGCCCAAAAAATAGAGCACACAAATGCATGAAGGTAGACAAGGCTATATCAGCAAACCCCCTATGGAACTTTATAGATCAATGTAAGTATAATATAACCTATACATAAAAACACCAAATAAAGATAACGAAGACACTGAGCTTCACTAGAATAGTTCCAAATGAAGATATTATTGACCTATCAAATAATCCATCGAGAGAGGTGCTCCAAAAATAGAGTGAAGAGGTGTCCCCATAGAAGGTGAGGTTCTAAGAAAAGACCTTCAAAGAGACATGATATAACTACCAATATTTTAAATTACTAATTCAAATTTTGGGCTGATGGAAGAGTGTGGCAAATGGTAAAAATATCTATAATGTATGCAAACACACTAGAAAAGAATCATTATCTAAAAAATAACAATGTGCAAAGCACATATAAAAGGATGTCATTCTTAGCCAAAAATGCCTTCAAGATAATGCATGCATGAAGTAAAATGTAGGTCATATAACATAATAAACCCTCTAGTAGTGACAATGCACACTCAATAATAGGATGTCAAACTCAACGAAAAATGTATCCATGAGTTCAACAAATGATGATAATGCAATCGAGAATAAGTAAGAAGGAAGTTTGTTATGTTTTTGAGAGGGTCTGACCTCCTTCCAAATCGGACCTCACCCTCTAATATTTTATAATCAAAAAAAGATATGGTACATACAAAACAAATAATATTCCCTCAACAAATGTTTAAAACATACAAAATGCATCACCACTAAAAATGTCACCATAAACCATAAGTACAATGTAGCACAACCAATATGAAGAGACCCCCTAGAATGTGACACTTTATAAAATAGTATTTTTTTACAATTTGATGACACCAATGGATAGATAATTGAAAAAACTGCACTTTTGAAACAAATCAAACTCAAATTCAAGTTATAGTTCAAAAGTTATAAGCATTTTGATTTCTTATAAAAATGGGTCAAAACAATTAAAAACACTACAAACTAGAATTTGAGATCAAATCAGAGATAAACATAGTCATCCAACCACTCATTAGAACTAAGATTTCACCATAGACTTAAAAATGTTAACCAAAGTAAAAAAATAGGCTTGTTTGTTACCTCAGTATATGTGCAAGTGAGTTTGACTTCTTTAAGCAAAAAATATAGTTTGAAAGGTAAATAAATGAATTTATAGCTATATAAAGAGAGGATAAATAGGTGAATTACTATTTTATGGGAAGAACACATGTCTTAAGCTTAGATAAGTGCTATAAAATTCAAATTTTATTACACCAACACATAGCTACAAGGAAAATATCAATGTAGCCCTAGAAAATGGTGCCTCAATCCAAGATGATGTGCTTGACTCAGTCCCACATAGCCAACTATCAAGTGATTCTACATAATATTATTTTATATAGTCTAAAAGCTCCTCTCTAAGCCTTCTGATCTTTACTAACATACATTAGATAAGACAAAAAGAGAAAGGTAGTATAGCAGTCCAAATAAGGGCATAGGAATGGGATGCCAAGGAGGAATACTTCAATTGTCAATAGCTTACATAGGGATGAAATTCATTCTCTTTCCTTCTTTCTATGAACTTGCCTCAGATCTCCTTCCTTGTATATTCCAAGCTCAAATTCCTTTAACATAGGCTAAGATGAATGCAAGTTGTAGCTGATTTCAACATAGAAATAGAAGGAAAAGAAAAATGACACTCTTGATGGAAAGAAACACAACACAATAGATCTAGAAACAAAACTTATAATGCAGATCTCAATGCAATAGTAAATATTTTTAACTCCAAGTTTAGATCTTTAAAAAAAAGGAAAGAAGGCTAGAAAAAGATGCCAAACTAGATGTTTTCAATACTACTACGAAATTCAACACTTAGGTAGATATTTCCAAGATTAAAAATAGATATGAAAAATTAAAAGTACACCATAGATATTTTCAATTCAATATAGAAATCATTCTAAAAATTCAATGCCTTATTGATCTCAATGCAACAAGCCAAGGCTAGATCTAAAAAACACAACACCAAGGTCAAATCTTCAACACAAGGATGCCAAGTATGAGAGTTTTTTAATGCATAAAAATAAGTAACACAGATAGATCCATTTTGTTTTAATGGTATGACATTAATATAGATATATAAAAAATATTCATTCTCCTTTTAAATGAAGTAAAACTTTAGATCTGCAACCAAATACCAAATAAAAGCACAATAATAGATTCCAACCAACTTAGATTCAAATCACCTTGTGAGGTCAAACAAATTCAATGAAGTAGGATGAGTCATGGCTATTGGAGATGGCTCTGATACCATGAAAGAGTTATCAAAACTCTTTAGACAAGATCTATCCAATTGCTCATTACCATAGCCATTGATACTTCAGCATATATTTAGAAGAAACCAATTGTAAGCAAAATAATTGTTACACACAAGAGATATGAAAATGTATTATGAAGCATAAATAATCATAAATCATGTATATTAAAATGAGCTCACTTTCTCATATAGGAAAGGAAAAATATAATTCAAGTTAAAATATCTAATGTGGGACTAAAGTCCACATAAAACAAACCTAGCAAGCATGAGTAAAAGATACTCTAACCTCTTCTCTAGTTGTAATAGTGTGGTAATTACATAGGAGCTATCTTTCTCTACTTTGTATTTTTGAATCCTAACCCTTATCCTCAATTTATTCTTCGATTTTCAAAATTTATTTTTAAAATTCTTCTTTTACAAATGCACATTCCCAAAAACCTATTTATTCCATTGTTTGAGCTTGATTTTCACCTTTTTGAAATTTTCTGTTAGATTGAACATAGTAGATCCACTACCATTCTAAGATCCTATCTGAATATTAGGGTGTGTAAACCACATGTGTTCTATTCTAAATGTATACCTATTTGTCTTAGAAACTTGATCCATAATATTCAACTCTAGTGGAGTATGGTTGGGTCCAATCTTAGGAATAGATTTAAGGGATAGATCCTTAGATTTTAACCACTCTAAAGAGACAAAAACTTTATCTAACCTACATTATCTAAGATTTTTTCCAAGCCTCCTATTAGTCTAGGTAAATTTAGACCCTCTTAGGTCTAAATTCAACATACCAAAATCTAAGACAAAAGAAGAAAAGTCTTCCATGTTGTCCATACACACTAGATTTCCCCCTTTCTTGTCTCCTCAATGCAAGGGAGAATTGAAGTTATTTTCCAAGATCCAAGGAATATCCTTGCAATTATTTATAAAAAAACTAATATCTTCCCACATATTTCTATGAGCTAAAATAGAATTTGGGGTGTAAACATTATAAAAAATCCACTGTTTATTATCAATCACATCTATGAAAAGTAATGCCACATGATGTTGGAACTTGAGCATAGGTTCTCCCAGTAGAAATTTAGAATCCCAAAAAGTTATAATCCTACTTGACACTCTAGATGCACTAACACAAACTACTTCAGCTTCACTCAAATACATGCTTTTATGATTATAAAAGAAATTTTCCTTAATTTTTTATTCTTGGATTGATAATATAACAAGTTTATTAGTCCTCATAAAATCCATAAAAACTTTCTACTTAGATATATTATGCATCCCTCCAATATTCCAAGAAAGAATCAACATGATTAACCACTATGGGAAGAGATACCTCCTTTAAAATGAAGAACTTTTTGAAATCCATCTGCTATGTCTTCTAGCATATGTTTTATGAAAATCTCTTTTTTAGAAGATTTACCTAATTTGGGTAGAGTTTTATAAGCCAGACCTTTGGCCCCTCTTCTAGTGATTATCATTGAGATCAATTTTTCTTTGTAAATATTCTTGGGAGTGACTAAAATTTGTTGAGAATCTCTTACCTCCTCATTAACCACAATAGGGGGTAAATTATCCTCCTCCTTATAACCTTTTCCATTATTATTTTTAACCACTTGCTCTTTCCTTTCCTCCTCTTTCCCAAGAACTCCAAACTTATTTATGGACTAAGGAATTGAAACCTCAAGCATTTCTAACTCAACATTATTGATCTGACTAATGACTATGTCCACTTTTAAGTCTACACCATCCTAATTTACCTACTTTAAGGTTGATTCCAATGAAAATTGATCTAATGAATTTTGAGGACCTCTTTTTTTATGTTTTTCTTTTCATCTAGTTCTGGTATAGAATTGGTTCCAATTTCTTCCTTTATGACTACGTTATAATTACATTATCTCCCTTCTCAATGGCTATATTGGACTAATTTGCATCTAGTTTTTATGGAACTTTCAAAACCAAATCATTGGTCTGTGTCTTTTAATTTTAATCAAAAATAACACTTCCTTTCATTTGCCACATTTAAGAATTAGGGACTGAGGGGCACACCTTTGAAGAATGACCAAGTTTATGTCACTTATCACACAACAAAGTTGATCTTCCAAACTCAATTTTTTGAGCTCTAACTCAAAAGGGGTATGTAGAAAAACTAATATGGGGAGTTCTTGATTCATGAAAGTGTTCACATAGAACCTAGCATATACAAGCCTAGATCTTGCCTTGGTAGTATAATCAAAAGCAATCAAGTATCCAAAATATCTGGCAATACTAATAAATAAGTCTTCCTTCTAGAACTCAATAGTAGACCTAGTGATCTCACCTAAATGGGCATAATATTGATGTTCTCCTTCTCAAGATCAAATCTTGGATGCCACTTTTTCAAAAAAAAGACAAACCAAGGACCCCCTACAAGAATGTTAACATTGTCTTCAAATTTATTGAATTTGATCATGAAGAATCCATTAACCATTACCAAAATGTCCATATGACCTTTAAATCACCATTTTTATTTTTCCCAAAATTTGAAAGAGTTAATGTTGGGTCTAACTCCCATAAAATTTCCTAATAAATCATGTTTTATTCTTAATGAGGCATGATTTATGAGAGGAGTGATTTTCACATGAATACTCTTACCATCCTTGATGGTTTTGAGATGTTCTATAGGCTTGATTTCCTTTTTTTCCATCAAACCAATCAATTAATCACTCTAAAACAACTTACCTAGCATCTACTTGGAATTTACAAAGTCTACTCTGATGAAACTCTTAGAAGAGATTCCCTCTACTGATCCGTAACCTAACATAGCTTTGAACCTACTAACCCACATGATCTCCATGCCTCCATCACCATTTATTTTCTCTCTTTTTGAGTCTAGATTTGAATCTATTATTTCTTGCTCTCCTACATCACCATTTCCATGCTAAAAAATATTCTTGCTTGTCATTTCTCAAAATATTAGACATAGACACACATGTTGGTTTAGATATACATTTTCACAAACATACATATTGGTTTAAACACATAAATTGACTAAATATATAAATGGCTCAAATATTTAGATACATATCTTGACTCAAATTTATAGGGTTCTATGATCTTATCAGATATTAGTTTAGATACACCATTTCATTACTCAAATATTAGGTTTAGGGTCATGATGTAGGGTACATGTCCTTAATCCCATAGGGTTCCACCAAATTATGCAGATGGAATGGTAATTTATACCATTCTCAATGTTTAGATTAATATATTACACTAAGATTACCACTAGGATTTCACCAATTTATGTCACATGGCCATCTATAATGGTGGATCCATAATTCTTCACTGGACCCAAATTATGTAGGTCAAGCAATAATTCTAACCTCTAGTTATAGATTACATTCTTAGATTTGGTCCAAATACTAGAATGGGGTCAAGTAGGACTTATCTCTCCATAGTTATAGATTACATTCTTAGATTCAGTCTAGATACTAAAGTGGGGGCAAGTATACCTTGTTTTTGCATAACTATAGATTACATTCTAAGATTGAGTTTAGATACCATAGTGGGGGAAACCAGACCTTATTTCTCCATATTAATATATTACACTCTCATATTCAATCCAAATACCAAAGTGGGGGAAATTAATCCTTATTTATCCATAGTTATATATTACATTCTCAAATTCAATATAGGGGACACCCACATTGTGGATTTCCTCCTCACATACATCATTCCAAGTCCTATCCACTTCTCTTGCCAATAAGTGGGCTAGGTTTAGAATACATCCACATAGGTAAGTACAGGTATGTGTTTTAATTTTTATTTTTCTTTAGTACTTTCATTTCATTTGATTACTAGAATAAAATGGGGGCAAATGTATACACCCTAATTTGGTCAAGTAACCACAAGTATTATGTCTTTTATTTCTCTTATATAGGAAGGTCTTAGTGATGGATGTGACTCTTGTTCACATGGTCATGTTGGCTCTTTTGGTCTTTTCTTATATCTTATTTTTCCTATTTTATGTGACCCCAATGTTCTTAAATCACCCCCTTCCAATTATAGGGGCCCCTAACCTATTCTGCCCAGTTTATACTTAGTTTTGTGAATCCAAGACATTAGCACCATAAGTGGACACTAACACCACAATGCTAGTGTACAACTTTGGTTCTAGTGTCTATTGGTCATTTTCTTACCATTTATTGGGTCCTAACATCTCTATGAGCCTTCTCTTATGATTTTATATTTATTTTGCATTTTTTTGGCCAAAGAATAAGGTTCTTACATTCAAACCAAATCTACATATATAAAAATATCCTCACAAGACATTTTACATCTACAACATACTATTTTGGCACATAATTACATAAAATTAGTTAATAATATAGCTTAGCATACTACATACTACTCAGTTGTCACATCTAGATTTACAAGCATGATCAAAGAAGGGCCTAAGAGAAAGTCATTCTAGCATACCATGTGCATTGATTATGCGCATTCCCTAAGGGAGAACTACATGTGATCTGAGACCCCTATCATTGGGGTTAATGTAGGTAATGGTTAGGACAATAAGGGTTTTATTCTATGTGATCATAATATCCCACAACCCAATTTTTACTTTTTTTATAATTTATCTTATTTATATTTTGTTTGTGCAATTATACCTTAGGTTAAGGATAAGAATCAACCAAAATATATCATATATAATGAATCAAGGTTTGTCCACATAGGAATAGGCTTTGTAGACTCAGACACAAGTGCTTCTAGAAGCTCAGAATAGTTAGTGCATAAAGGACACTAGTGTCATAAGTAGAGACTAGCATCATAACTCTACTATCTAGGGTAGGGAACTATTGTCTAAGATGATTTTTGACACTGAACCCCTATTTATGACACTTAGACCTATCCATGTACTAGTTTATAACTTCTAGATCCTCTATCTTAGGTAGCTTCTAGCTAAGTACTTATTTATCTCATTCATTACTATTTCAAAAAACATCAGATTAGACTAGTTCTTTCACAATTCATTAGTTATGTTTATTGCATATTTTTTACCCTAATTTATTGTACTCATCCTATTAACAACCTAGAATTTACACTCCATGAACCCTAAAATTTTAATTCAATTGGAAACCCTAGATCTAGTGGTGGAGATCCACCTAATATATTGGTGATGATTTGACCCACCACCACATAGCTTAAGTGGGGTTTTTATTATTTTTAAATTACTTTAATTTAATTTACACTTAACCCTTATTTATTAAACTATTTTACAATTTAATTCCTTAAGACTAGCTAATAAACAGAACTAAGAATGAATTAACCATTTTTATTATTAGATTAGGTTTCATAAAACTTTTTGGATGTCTAAAATAAAAAAATCATGTTCTAGAATTTAAATTAAAAAAAAAATTGAGAGAGAGGGAGAGAGAGAATCAAATAATTTACCTAAATATTTTCCAACGTAGTTGAAATATTTTTGAAATCAATAAAAAAATAAATACGTAAACTATGAATTTGTTAAAACTAATGTTTGAGTATGATTTCCTTAGGTTTTGGAATTCACCATCAACCATTAAATAATTTTTAACCATTTAAGTAATGGTCCTTTGGGGTCATTTCTGGAGGCACTTTATGAAAACAAGACTTACTCTTGTTTCTAGCCTCGAAGTCAACTTGGAATCAACGTAGTTAAAATACCTAAAACTGGCATTTTTTAAATCTAAAAGTTACAAGTAAATTATAATAGCTTTAAATTATCATTAAAATATTAAAATTAATTTTATTAAAAAATGTATGCTTCCAAAATCAATACAGTGACAAAAAAATAGAAAAAATTGTGTCAAATTATTTGATGTTCAATGTTTCGAACCATCTTTTGTGATTCTTCATCAGGATAAAAAACACATTAATAACATTAATAATAATGATATTCATTATAGTAATAATAATTATTATATGACAAATAATTATTATTTTAATAATGAACAACTTTTAAATGGGGGAAAATAAGAATGTTTTTTGTTTTATAACATAAATTTTGAAACTCAAATCAACATCAACAGTAACATTATTTTTTATTGGGAGAAAAAATTAGTTGTTAATCTTTGAAATTTTTTGTTAGACAGACCCTCTTTCAATATTTTAAAAAAATGGATTAGATTTTTCTATTACTCCTCATATGATATCCAAAGAAGACTTCATTTTAGATATTAATAGTGATCTTAAACACTTGCCTTTAAACATAGCAAAAGAAGTAAGACAAGATTGTGTGGTTGATTTACATAGCGCAAAATCTCCTTCCTCTAAATTTTCTAAAGAGTAATGGGGAGATATTAAGACATTTAGGGGTAACAATGACAAAGTGATCCTCAAATATGATAAAGGGAATGTTACATTATTATAAATTTTAGTGACAATGATGGCAAAATTAAAGATCACCTTACCAATAGTGGTAGTCATAAAATCTTCTTATTTAGATGATTTTACTAAGAAATTTTTAATTCTTAAAAAAGAGGTTACCCCTCAAATATATGGTGCTCCAAAAATCTATAAGAAAGGTATTTCATTGAGGCCTATTTCAGATACAACTGACTCCCTGACATATAATCTTGTAGCTTTCTTAGCAAATAGATTTAAATCCCTAGTGGGTAAACCATCCTCTTTAATTCATTACCCAGGAGAATTTTTTGTATTTATCAAAGATAAAAAGGTGGAAAATAATGATTTACTGGTCATTTTTTATGAAGTTGCACTCTATAATAAGGTTCCCATCAAAGAAGTAGTGGAAGTAGTCCTTAATCTCACTAACATTAAAATAACTAATCTTGTCTCATTATGTTTAAATTTAACTTTTTTCAGCTTTAAAGGTGTTATTTATGAATAGTGTGAATTCATGGCAATGGGATCTCCTTTATCCCATGTGTTTGCCAACCTCTTCATGGAAAAATTTGAAGATAGTAAATTTCACTCATTTAAATTGAAACCTAAATGGTGGAAAAGATATATAGATGGCATGAACTTATATTGGAAACACGGCATAGAAATATTGGAAAATTTTCATTTCCACCTTAATAATCTATTACCAAATAAATTGAGATGGAGGATCAACTACCTTTATTAATTATCCTCATTTTCAGAAAGAGGATGGCTCATTAGATAGAAAGGTTTGTAAAAAAGGCACACATGTAGACCTTTACCTATATGCCTCCTCCCATCATCATCCTACTCAAAAATAATGGTTTCTCAAAAATTTGATCACTAAGGATTTCAAAATTTGTGATAAGGATAACATTAATCAAGAAATTGAACCCCTAAAAGGGGTTTTTAAGTTGAATAGGTACTCAAGTAAGCAAATAGATAAAGCTATCAAGCAAGTGAAAGAGAATATCAATAGAACTAAAGGTAAGGATTAATTAGTATAAGGGCCTATAGTTTATTTACTATAAATTTAAGGAATTTTCAACAAATTATCTAAAATTATCAAGTGCTAAAATATTAACTCTAGATTATTTCCCATTAATAAATTGTGTATGACTTTAGGGTCTTAAAAATACCATATGGACCCAACTTTTGGAGCAGAGTCTACATTTTTGATTGCTCATGTGGTATTCCTTACATAGGGGAGATGGGAAGGTTTGTTAAAACTATAATTAAGGAACATATATCATATATTTATCTTGAAAGAAAGGAAAAAATATCCCTTACCTAACACTCTTTCAAGACAAAGCATTCTATCAACATTATGAAAGCTAGAGTTATAGTGGTGGAGGAACACTTCCAAAAGTATAAGGGAGGCCATTAAAATCTTAAAATGCCCTAATATATTAAATAGGGATGACTGGATAGGGATCAGTCATGTTTTGAAGCCTTTAGTTTATATGGGTTAGTGTTTCTTCTTTATCTTTCCTTAATGATGTAGGGCAAGTTGTTCTTTTCTTTTATGCTCTTTGCTTGTTATTTGTTTTTGTCATTATTTTTTACTAGTTTTCTTAGCTTTTTCTTAGATTTTATTGATTAGGTTTTAAAAAGTTTCTTTTCTTTACTATAATTTTTTAAAATAATCATATTAATATGTTTTTATAATTTGGTCAATATAAATAATAATAAAATTAATTTTGTTAAAAAGATATATATAATAGTAAAAATGATCACCACTTTTAATTGATCCATAAACTTAGAAATAAGTAACTTAATAATTAATAGTAATATTTTTAAAAATCTTCTCTATAATAATATTAGGCTAACAATCCATTTTTTCTTTAAGTGTGTTAGATTTTTGGTTATTTCTTACTATTTTCTTATATTTTATATCTTTAGATTTTATTTTTTTTAAATAATTAGATTTAGGTTTCATAAATATTGATAATTTAACATGGAAATATTTATAATTTAATTTCCACCTACACTTAATTACAATCTTATTTTGTTTCTTTATTTATGAATATTTATTCATTTTTGGAAACTTTTTGTAATGGTTATCCCTTTTTTATTTTTAGAAACTCTTTGCAACATCTATTTTCCTTTAGTTTTTAGGGGTGTTAGGTCTTGTTGTTCCACATATGTTTTTCTCCTGATGAAGGATCACAGAAGGTGATCTAAAATGTTGATCATAAAAAAATTTGACATTTTTTTCCAAAAAATCTTTTGTTTTAAATTTTATTCAATGGTAGAAAACCATTGTATACATCAGTAAAAAGATTAACAATGTTGTTGTCTATGATTAGAACCTCCAAATATTTCATGCCCTCTAGGCATACCACACTAATTATTATACCCTAACAAGAGCCATTCCATATTCCCTAGTTTATGGTACTAAGGCCATTCGTCCCATTGAGGTTGAGTTACCTTATTTAACTATACCTTTGAAGCATGTCTTGGATGATGAATATTATTTAGTGGCTTGCCAATAAGACCTGGAGTTACTTGATGAGAAATGCATGGATACAGTCAACAACCTTCAAGCATACCAAAACCCACTTTATGGACACTATAATTAGTAAGTCAAACATAGAGAATTTGAGCTTGGTTATCTTTTAATAAAATAAAACCAATAGAATACCATGACTAAGAAGAATCACAAGGGAAAGTTCAAACCAAACTAGATAGGCCCATACATCATTGTTCTAAATTATGTCTCCAAATCTTACAGGTTTGTTACACTAGATGAGGATGAACTTGATGAGTCGATGAACATTATACACCTCAAGAGTTACTTTTCATGAGAGATTTAAAAAATTGTCTATGAGGCCCATTTCTATTGTACCATAATATTGACATTCTTATTTATATCATATACTATTTGACTATGAATTTATTATCAGACCTTATATTCATGTATTCTCTCAGATATTATTCATAATGCAGTTGGATGATCATCCCTCATCTTTGATTTACTCGATGTGTCATCGGCATAGTCTCCAACAATGTCATGCATCATATGATGAAATATGATGGTTATCACTCTTTGGTATGTGGCCCCAACATTATTGAGACCAAATGGAATAACATAATAACAAAACATTCCCCATGGAGTGGTGAATGCTATTTTATGTTGGTCTTTTGGCACAATCTAGATCTGGTTGTATCCTAAAAATCCATCCATTAGTGAAAGAATTTCATACCTAGCTATGGAGTTGAATATAATGTCAATGTTTGGCAAAAGAAAGTCATTTTTAAGGAAAGCCTTATTTATATCTCTAAAATAAGTTCATATTCTGAGTCCTTTTGGATTCTTACTAACTACCATAACATTTAATATCCACTATGAGCAGTAAATCGGTCGAATACACCTCACTTCTAAGAGTTTTTCTAACTCTTCTTTACTATATAGTAATGCAAGGATGAATTTTTCATAGTTTTTCTTCATGGGTTTGGAATCAAGATGTAAAACAAGGTGGTGTACAACCAAGGTAGGATCCAAACTTGGCATGTCATAATAGGCCCAAAAAAAATGTTAATAAATTCCCTCAAAAGGGTTGTAAAGATGTCACATTCCTCCTTGTGAGGGATGTGCCTAATGTAATCTATTTCAGGTCATTTGGAGTCTTTATGTTTACTTTTGTAGTTTATTCCACAAGAAGAGTTAAACCATTTTCCAAAATGGTTGGCAAAGATTGGAGTTGGTCTATAATGGTAAAATTCTCTATTGGATTGGCTCTTCAAGTTCTCCTAAGCAAGATGAATTAAAATCTCCCAATGGTAAGTTTGGCCATGTGACAAACATTGTAGGAAACTCTTGGATGATTTGGTCAAAGGCATGCTACTCTTCAAAAAATAAAACTCAGACCCATAGGCAAGTTCACTACTAGTGGTCTCCTGAGCTATGTTTGAGGAAGGGTGAACACCCCCATCTAATGGCACCTAAAATAGGTTTTCGTAAGAAGACTGGGTTTTTTATTTACTTTTACCCTAGTCCAAAAGTGCCTTAAAGAGATTTTCACTTTAGGACCTCAATGTTTTATTTAATTATGTGTGGCTAAGGGTGTTTACCCATTCTCCAAAATAGACTACAAGGTCTAGTTTGATTAAGAACCCTTTTTTATGTTCTCCCAATGAAACATTGTCTCTTAGGCCTAAAAAATCACAAAAGGCCTCATAATTTTTGAATTCATCTATAGGCATTGTGGATTCTTGTTGGTCCTAGGATATAAGTTGAGGGTGATATAAAATAAGTAGATTGTGGTGAATAACTAGTCTAAGAGTATAAATGTCATGGGTGTCAAATAGATTTGTATTAGCTAAGTCTTCATATGGGCTATGATCAAACTCTACTTCACTATCATCATTATCATCACTATTCATTGGCATTGGAACATGAATAAGATATATGGGGTCACCCCCATGAGTTTTAAATCAAATACCATAAGCTCCTTTATATTGAGTCATGGATATTAGCTCAAGTGTTCCTTACTAATTGGGTCCAAAACCTCCTTCTACATAAATGTGCTTCTCCATGATCCTATTAGGAATGAGGTATTTAGCATTTTTATAACAATCAACTAGTTTGTCATTATATAACTAGGATTCATCATCTATAAGTGGGTTATGTTCTTGGCTAATGGATAGTGTGAAAAGGATAGGAGTTTTACTATGAAGTTTACCTTTTCCTTTACATTATCATTCCATGCAGGGTAGTTTGGCTTTAGATCTTCCATAAGACTTGGGGTTCTATGGAATATTGAAAATGTGGAATGTGTCATGACTTGTATATTCTCTTGAGTCATTATCTGTGATGGTAAAATGATAGGACATTTTTAGTGGTGACATGTGGGAAGATAAATCAAGTCTATCTAGGTCAATGTAATTGAATTCTATAAAATTAACAAGAATTTATTTCCCCTTATCCTTTTTAAGAATTGAATTCAAGCCAAAATGATAGTTATAGATTTTGTACTTGGCCTCCAAATTCTTGTCATGTTCATAGGGATATAAATCTTCATGAATGGTGACTGACATGCCTGAATGAGATAACTTGATACACTAATGCAATGTTGAAGGAATTACATGAATTTAATTTATCCAAGGTTTACCCAATAGAAAATTATATGATATATCTAGGTCTAACACATGTCATAATGTATCATAGGTCAAAGGCCCAACACTAATTGGTATTCTAATAATGCCTTGTGATTCATGTTCTTCATTGTCATAGGCCTTGATTGTTATCTTTTCTAGATAGAGATCAGTTTCTATGTATCTAAGATGCTTGATGATCCTTAGAGACATAATATTTATGTTTGATCCATTTTCTATGAGGACACACTTCACTTTGTGTCATATGATTATAACTTTGATATATAATAGATTGTTATGAAGAGGGCCAAGGGATGACATATCACCTTGGTCAAAGGATAACTGATGGCCTAAGGCTAGATGCCCAACCAAATTTTAGAATTTATCTGGACTCATGTCATGAGAAACATGTAATTGGCCTAGTAACTTTGTTAAGATGTTCTTTTGGATGGTTGACATACATAACAAGTCCAAAATGTATATTTGTGTAGGTAATTTTTGAAGTTGTTCCATAATATCGAATGTATTCTCTTTCACTATAGTAAATGGCTTATTCATAGATAAAATTATGGGTTAAATGGGTGTAGTGGTATATGGTTATAGGCCTAGGATGGTAATATTTAACCATCAAGTTGTAATTTCATAATTGGGATTAAAAATAGGACCATTATTTCTAGTAAATGATGGTGGAGGGGGGTTAGATAAGATAAGTCTCAATTATTGTTGAACTTGTATATGATCACAGGGCAATGGAAAGTTATAGATATAAGGTCTAAAAGTAGTAATCCCTATTTTTGGTAAGCCTATATGTGGTTTTAGGTCAAGGAAGGATCATTGGCATAGGTCTTTTGGTTGGGATTAATTAGTAATAATCATGTTTGGTTGATACTTGGTCTTGGATTGATGGAGATGGTAGAAATGTGATCTCCTATAATAAGGCCTACAACTTTCTAGTAGTTGTGTGCAACTATGTGGTAAGTATATTAGTTTTTGGCATCATTTTAGCCTTAGTTACATCCATTATTACTATTGATATTATTATTACTAGGCATTGTTATTGTTACTATTGATATTACTATTGTTGCCTCAGCTATTGATACTATTATTGTTGTTGTTCTGGCCTTTGTTGCTATTATTATTGGTTGTTATTATTATGTTATGGAAAAGGGTTTTGATTGGATGTAAAATCTTTATTATCCAATTTTATCTCTGCATTTTCCAACATATTTTGAATGAAATGTTATATTTACACACAATGGTACAGGTTATGTTGATTAACTTGATGGTATTCTTAGAATTCATTTTATTAGTACCATCCTGGGTAAGGGATGCCCTTAGGATAATGCTTTAGAATAGGCTAACTAATCAGATTAGTGGTGGCTAGTTTACAAAAAATTGGTTTAATAGGCTCTCTAAGGTTGCTAAAGACTCAGTGAGTAGGCCCATTTTTCCTTAGAGGAGGGGTTTACAAAGGTAAAGGTTTTTGCATTTGTTGAACTAGTCTAGGTTATTATAGAGGCTACACTTGATGAATAGGTTATTGGTGGGGAGTAATTTAAATTTGAGGTGTAGGCTAAGTAGATGGTATTTTTACCATGTATACATGTTTTAATTTGGTTACTTCATTTCCAACAACATTCTTGTTGTGGTTAAACCACTTGTATTCTTATTGGTGTTGATGCTTGCGCTTGGAATTGGTTGTGATTTTGATTTTGGAAATTTCCTTGGTTTTGGTTCTAATTTGATGAGGTAAGCTTGGTAATCCCTTTATTAATAAGGTCCTTTTTTTATCAGTAAACCTTTGTCAATTATTTCTTTAAAAGTATGTGCACACTACAGCTCTAAATGGTAAGATATCTCATTATGCAAATTCTTAATAAACACATCGACTAGTTATTTATTTGGTAAGCTATGGGTGAAGTGGCTAGAAAGTGTTCTCCATAATTTTAAATAGCTTTCAAAACTTTCACAAGCCTTTTGTTTGGCTTGAGTTAGATCTACCAATGAAATATCATGTTTGAGATTGTAAGAGAATGTTGCACAAATTTATCTGAAAGGTCATCAAAATCAGCTACTAAGTTCTTTGATAATTTCAAGAACCATTCCAAGGCCTATCTTTCTAGACTCTAAGGAAAAAAATTAGGATGTATATTTCACTATAAGCCATTAGTTGGCAAAAAATAAAAAAATTAGTTACATGAGCCTTAGGGTCGCTTTTACCCTTGTATTTGTCAAACTTTGGTGGTTCATACCTTGGAATAAATGGTATTTGTAGATACTCCATGTTGAATGGGTAATAACACACATCCAAATTAAACTTCTAGGTTTACTTCTTGGCTTAGATAGAGGCAATTGAATCCTTCATCTATTACAATTCTTGTGTCAATAAACTAGATAGAACATTGGCCTGTGGTGGAGTTTAGGTGATCAAAAGTGGATTACTTTAATCAGGGATCATATGCCCATAAGTGGTTATAAGTTTTAGTATGAGGCCCTTTATTGTGATAAACATACATGGATCCTAATATAGTGTTGGTACTAGATCTTGAGTATTTCTAAAAGAGACATGTTTGATGGTTTTATTATAAGGTATGTTAAAAGGCACTCTAACTAGACTAGGTAAGTTTTCATGAGGGAAGTCTACTAGAAACTTGGACCCTACCTCTATGGCTCTAATTAAAATCCATCTTTATCTATAATAAAGTGATAATTCAAATAAATAGGGATCATATGTTGATGTCATCATAATGCATTACAATTATTATTGAACTTGTTTTATAATCGATGGTACACTAGCAAGGTATTACACCATTTATTCTTGGTCTTAGTCTGAGAATGGAGGCATGTTGACCAAATAGTGAGCTAAAGGATATTGTTTTTTTCCCCTAATTGATTATTTTAAGGTGGATAAAGATCCATCTCAAAAAATACATCAACACCATATAGGTCTTGAAAAAAGTCTTCTTATGCGACCTCATTACCATATCCTAGACTATACATGGCTCTACTACGAGTATAGTGAGACATATTCAAATCAATGATGAATGTTTTGTAAATAAGGTCTATATTTCTAAAAACTCTTAAATTAATTTTCAAAGTACAAATGGTTCAAACCTGGTCTAACTTGGTCAATGGATGTAGTTGTATCTCCAAAAAGGTTTATGTTAAAAATTGGTACAAAATAGTCTAACATCAAATGTCTAATGCCAAATGTCTTATAAAAAAGGTAAAGTGCATGAATAAAAAATGGAATGCCAAAATCTAAGTTCAAAATTTTTCAAACAATTTTAATCTAAAGAAAACAAAATTTGTTAGGTCTTTTGGCAAAACAAGGCACAAAAGTTAGGCTCAAAATAGGCATATGCTAGGTCTTTTTGAAAAGCCACAAAAGTAGACTTTTAAACAAAACATAGTCTGAGATTTAATATAACAAATCTAAAACACTTTGGCATAAACTTAGAATTTGGATTTAGACATGGCTCTTGGTTAGTTGACATAAGCCATGAAATAAAAGGCATATGGAAGATAGGCTATTTCTCCCAAATCTAGGCATAAACAATAGTTTTCAAATTGAATAAAGAAGTAACCTAAGTTACACAACCCAAAATAGAAAGATCAATGTCTAAGATAAAATTACACAAGTCATAGGTATAAATCAATTGATGTTTGGATTTAAACTTATCAAGGCTAATTTCAAACTCAATGTATAAAACTAGGCTTATTAAAATAGATAATAAGCTAGATAATAATGGATAGTATAATGGCACTAGGTAAAGGTCCAAAAGGCACATGTGGATTTAGTTTCAAAATTATAATTTGGACATAGGGAAAATAATTCTATGAAATGGTTTGATCAGTGTAATGATTTTATCATGCTCTAAAGGCGTAATCAATGTTTTGGTTTCAAGACTCCAAGGCATAAGATTCAAGATGAATTGGGTAACATAATGACACCCTATTTAATAAGTGACAAACACAAACAAGTTTTGATAAAATACTAAGGCAAAGGTATGGTATCAAATGGATAGAATAATGCCTCCTCAAACAAAGGAGTGATGCATATATAAGACTCATTTTTGATGTGGTATAACAAACCAATAGTTTAGACTTAAAAACCATGAAATAAAGGATAAAATGACATAAACACCTAAGTGTAATGTCTTATATCCTAAAAATAATAAGGTTGCATAATACTATCAAATTTCATAAATATACTCATTATTAAGAAGATTTTAATCATTAATCTAAAAATAAAAGCACATGAAAAGTAGATTTTTTAGGCCCCCTCTTCTCTCAAGAGTTTTTACTATGATATGTTGTGTTGTGGAATACATTTCTAAATTACAATGTATTTTGAATTATTATACATTTTAAAAGTATTGTACACTCTATATTTATTCTCTCTGGGGTTTAGGGTCAAGTTGGGCCCTGAGCAGGGGTTCAAGCGTGGTATCCCCCAAAAAAATTTATGGACCCCTTTTCATGGGAAACCATTTTGGTTTATTCTACCCATGGTTTGGTACCCATTATTTTTAAATACTACTTTATTGATGTATTATGTATTGATGGATATTTCATAGGTAATACATCTTGAGAACTAGGATTTGAGAAGGAATAATAGAGTGTGTAAATTTAGGTGTGAATTTAGGAGGGTTTGTTGAGCACATCCCAAATAATATTTATGCATTATAATTATGAAGATAGATTTGAGAGTAATTATACTTTGGTGGCTTATAATAAAAATTGAGCAAGTGATTCTTGATGGATGTAGCTCACATTAGGTGAACCATGTTAAATATGGTCTTCTTATTGTGCATGTTTATTTTTATTATTTTATGCATCTTTGTTTATATCTATTATTGTGATTCTATGAAATTATTTAGCATCAATTTCTATATTTATTCTTAACAATTGGTATCAAAGCTTTAGGTTGTATTTTTTGAAGTGTTGAATCACATGAAGGGTTATTAGTTCAAGTGAGAGCTATGGTTGATGATCATAGATCAAAGGTTGAAAATTTTAATGGATAAAACATTGGTCTATGGAAGATGTAGATGGAGGATTAACTTTATCATAAGCACCTCCATGTTCCATTGGGAGGGAAATTAAAGCAACCAGTGAGTATGACAGATGAGGCTTGGGAGTTGCTTGACAGAAAAGCACTTGGGTCCATTGGGTTATGCCTTGCATCTTTGGTTGCATCTAATATATCATAGTAAAAGACCATATAAGGTCTCATGAATGAATTATGGAAGTTATATGAGAAACCCTCTACTTCTAATAAAACATTTTTAATGAAAATTTTATTTAATATGAAGATTTCTAAAAATGGTTCAGTTGTTGATCATCTAAATGAATTTAATATAGTTTTGAGTATGTTGAATTTTGTAAAAATAGATTTTGATGATGAAGTTAGGGCTTTGCTTATTTTTTGATCCTTACCAAAGAGTTGGAATAGCTTAGTAATGGTTGTGAGAAACTCAGTATCTAATAATGCCAAGTTAAAGTTTGAGGATGTCATAAGAGTAACCCTTAGCGAGGAAATGCAATGGAAAAGATATGGGGAGACTTCTAATTTAGGTGATATTTTGGTGATGGAGAGTAGAGGGAGACAAACATTTAGAGGAAAAGGAAATCATGGAAAATCAAATGGTCCTAGAAGGTCAAAATCAAGGGCCAATATGGTATGGTGGCACTATGGAAAGACTGGGTATGTGAAGAAGGATTGTTGGCCTCTTTAGAATAAGAAGAAAAATTAGGAAGACACCAAGGAGGTGAATGTGGCAATAGGTAATGTTTGTCAAGATGAATTAATTCTCTTTATTGATAATATTATTGAGTCTTGGGTTTTATATTTAGGGGTTTCTTTTCATGCTACACCATATAGGCATTATTTTATTGATTATGTTCAAGTGGATTTTGGAGCTGTTTACTTTGGTGATGATGAGCCTTGTAGCATAGTAGGAAAAGGAAGTGTTCAGATCAAGATGTAGAATGGGAACACTTGACTATTGAAGGATGTCAAGTATGTGCTTAAGTTGAGATGAAATTTGGTATCCATAAGATAGAAAGGTAGTGAAGTTTGTATTGTGACATTCACATTAGATTCTTGGAAAGTGACCAAGGGTGCTCTTGTGGTAGTAAGAGGTAAGAAGGTTGGTACCCTATATTTATCAAGTAGTGTTAATTATTGTAATTTAGTTGTTACAGATGTAGATATAACTTTGTGGCATAATAGGCTCAATCACATGAGCCAAAAGGGTATAAAATTTTTGAAGGATTAGTTACCTAGATTGAAAGGATCTAATTTAGATTTTTGTGAAGACTGTGTGTATGGAAAATAGAAAAGGGTAAAATTTCTCAAGGTTGGACCTATGAGGAAGGAGAATAAGTTAGAGTTGGTTCATTCAAATATATGGGGGTCAACTTAGGTATCTTTTATTGGTGGTTCATCTTATTATGTCACTTTTATTGATGATGCAAATAGGAAAGTTTGGGTTTATGGAATTAAGATAAAATATGGTGTGCTTAATATGTTTAAAAGATGGAAAGCCTTAGTTGAGAATGAAATAAGTCTCAAGTTAAAATGTCTTAGGTTAGATAATGGTGGAGAATATTGAAGTACTACATTTTTTTATTACTATTTAAGGAATGGAATTAGTAGATAGAGGATGGTTCCAAGAACTCCATAGTAGAATGAAGTGTCAGAAAGGATGAACATGAATATCATGGAGTGTGCTAGGAGCATGAGGTTGCATGCAAGATGGCCTCTTCAGTTTTTGGTAGAAGCAGTAAACACATCTATATATCTAATAAATAGAGGTCCTTCATCTGCTTTAGATGGAGGCATACCTAAGGAAGCTTAGTCTAGTAAGAAGATTGATTATATATTTCTTATAATATTTGGATGTGAAGCCTTCATTCATATTGATAAGGATGATAGGACCAAGTTAGAGGCTAAGTCTAAAAAATGCACCTTTATTGGTTATGGTGAGGATGAATTTGGTTTATAGATTTGGAGTCTTAAGGACAAGAAAATATTTAAGTCTATGGATGTTGTCTTAAATGAAAAAGTCATGTATAAAGAGAAATTTTAGGATTAGAAAGAGGATTCTAGAAAAGAGTACACAGTACTAGAGACATTACAAATGATAAAGTGTCTAAATAACCAGTTCATGCATCTACTCCATAAGAACCCCCAAACTCCTATGGTGAGAAGGTATTATAACGTAAGAAGGGAGCCTAAACATTTGTATCCATATCTTAATTATTTATTACTCACTGAAAATGGAGAGCCAAAGTGATTTGAAGAAGAAATGCATGTAGATGTCAAGAAGTGGGAGTAAGTTATGGATGAGGAGCATCAGTCTCTCAAGGAAAATTAGACTTAGGATTCGGTAAACCCACCTAAAGGTAAGATATTATTACAAAACAATTGGGTGTATAGAGTTAAAGAATATTATGGAGGCAAGAAAAGGTGTAAAGCTTGATTGGTGGTAAAAGGGTTTGTACAGAAGAAGGGAATTGATTTCAATAAGAATTATTCCCCAGTGGTAAAGATGACTTCTATTAGGATTGTTCTTGGGATAGTGGCAGTGGAAGACTTACACTTAGAATAGCTATATGTGAATACTACATTCCTTCATGGTGATTTGGAGGAGGACTATTATATGGAGCACCCATAGGGATATGAGGTCACAAGAAAGAAGAATGCAAATTAGAGAAGAGCTTGTATGGCCTGAAACAAGCTCCATGATAGTGGTACAAAAAAATTGATAGTTTTATGATGGAACAAAGATACTCCAGGTGTCATCTAGACAATTGCATACATATCAAAAAAATTAATGATGGTGATTAAAATATCCTTTATCTATATGTGGATGACATGTTGGTTGCAAGTAAGAACATGTAGGAAATAAAGGTACTTAAAGCATAGCTTAGTAATTCCTTTGCTATGAAGGATTTTGGAGTAGAAAAATAAATCTTTGGTATGAGAATAACTTGAGATAAGAAGGAATGAAAGTTGAATTTATCTTAGGAAGAGTACATCAAAAAGGTCTTAGATAGGTTTAGTATGCAGGATGCTAAACTGATTGAGACTCATTTGGTAGGTCATTTCAAGTTATCATGGGAACAGTTCCCCAAGATAGAAGAGAAGAGAATACAAATGTCACATGTACCTTACTCATCCACTATTGGTAGCTTGATGAATTTCATGGTGTGCACTAGGCTATATATTGCCCATGTAATGAGATCAATAAGAAAGTACATGAATGATTCAGGTAGAGAACACTAGAAGGTAGTGAAGTGGATCCTTTGATATTTAAGAGGGACCATGGGGATAGTTTTAAGCTATGGTGGATTAGACACCACTTTATATGGTTATGTATATTTAGTCATGGATGGAGATTTAGATAGTAAGAAGAGTAAAATAAGATATGTATTTACTATAGGTGGCACAGTAGTGAGCTAGGTTTCATGACTAAAAAAACTTGTGGCTTTGTCAACCATAGAGGATGAGTATGTTGATACCATAGAGGCAAGAAAAGAAATGATTTGGTTATAGAAATTAATTAAATATTTGGGACATAAGCTTGAGGAAGGGAAGCTATATAGCGATAGTTAGAGTGTTATACATATAGCAAAGAACTCTACTTTCCACTCTAGGATGAAGCATATATAGTTAACGTATCATTTCATCAGGATAGCTTTTGAGGAAGAAAATTTAAATTTGGAGAAGATTCATACAAATAAAAATCCTACAAACATGATGACCAAGGTGGTCACAAGGGAGAAACTAAAGCTATGTTTAGTTTTGGTTGGCCTTCACAATTGATAGTGAACAGTTAAGAAGCCTGCTTAAAGGAAATTAGTCTCTAAGTGGGATATTGTTGTGTTGTGGATTCTATTTCTAAATTACAATGTATTTTCAAAAATTGCATATTTTATTAGTACTATACACTCTATATGTATTCTCATCAGGGTTGGGTCAAGCCCTGACCAAGGGTTTGGGGCTGGTAGCCCCCAAAAAGTGGGAGTTCAAGGGTGATAGCCCCCAAGCAGGGGTTTGAGGGTGGTAGCCCTTGACAAATAGGGGTTCAAGGGTGGTAGCCCTCAAAAAAAATTCTAGACCCCTTTTCATGGGAAACCAGTTTGGGTTGATTTTACCCATGGTTTTGGTAAACATTATTTTTAAATACCAATTTTTAATGTATTATGCATTGATGGATATTTCATAGGTAATACATCATGAGAACTAGGGTTTGAGAAAGAAGAATAGAGTGTGTGAATTTAGGTGTGAATTCAAGAGGGTTTGTTGATCACAACTCCAAACAATATTTGTGTATTGTAATTGTGAAGACAGATTTGAGAGTCATTGTACTCTGGTGGCTTATAATAAAATTTGAGCAAGTGTTTCTTGGTGGATCTAGCCCACATTTGGTGAACCATGTTAAATTTGGTCTTCTTATTATGCATTTTTTTATGCATATTTTTTTATATCTATTATTTTGATTCTATGAAATTATTTTGTATCAATTTATTTATTTATTCCTAACATGATATGGATCTTCAGGCTACTCACTCTACATCAATAGTATGTCCATGACAAGTGGCATTATTTTAAACTATTAATTTTTAAATATTTCTAGATGGTCCCAAGTGTGGATAACACAAGATAAGCTCATTTCAATTGGATCCCTATCAACTAACTTGTTGTCAAAATGTCTTGTCCTTTTCATAACTACTACATCCATCACTTGCTTAGTGTAGTATGATGTATGAATTGATCATATGTTTTGAGGGTATTAGTCATTGATGGAGGTAGTTTAACCACTCAAACTACCATCTCAGTGATTCACCAATTCAATTTATATATCCCACCATGGAGTGGGGTTGAAACAATTCTAAGAGATGAATTCCTAGGTCAACACTTCCCTAAAGAACCTGTGAGGAGGTGATGAACTCTCACTCATAAGCCAAAATGCATGAAAATAAAAGATAAGTGAAAATACTTTAGGGTCACATTTGGGTCACCTAACTCATACAAATTTTGGGTATGGCCTTAATGACATTATTTTCATGCTTTGGACTAAAGTGACTGAGGAAAATAATGATCCCTTTTGGTCACCCAAGTTCCCTAAAGGGATGGGGGGAGAGCATAAAAGCATCAATCATTTTGCTCAAACAAATAACTTTTAACAAACAAGCGTAAAACAAAAAAAACTTAGGAGTATGTAAATAAATGTGGAAGTTTATTTTATTTCACCAAAATGAGTTGTGTTTGTGAAAGTTGAGCCACTTGGCATCATTTTTTTTGGAAAAACTTACAAAAAAAAATTCAAAAATAATTAAGGCACAAAAATGAACTAAGTTTATTTTAAACACCAAAGATAAAGTGTGCAATATTTAACCATGTTCAAACTTGATATTTTTTAGCTTATGACCTGCAATTTTTAGAGGGTTTTTTCTTGATTAGAAGCCCAAAAGTGAATGAGAAAATAATATTTCAAACTAAACTCTTGCGTTTTCCTATTTTTGGTCTTGGAGATCAACGTTTATCCATATAGGGATTGATGTTAGTCTATACAAATAGATGTTAATTGGTCTATAGAATGGTCAATTTTGGTCAATATAGATTGACATTGGTTCCTTCAGAAAACACACTATGGTTTTCACAAAAATATTTTTAGCTAAATGAGCTTGAAAATAATGATTTTTACTAGATCCTGCAAGCAAATGATCAATCCAATAATATTCAAACCCTAAAAACACAAAATGAATATCAGAATACTCAATAAAAACTCATTAATCACATTTTTATCATGCTTTATTCTACACATAGGGATCATGGTTGATCAGAGAGAATCGACATCATTCCTAATAGAATCGATGTTGATCTCTATGTAAACTATGTGTTGCCAAAAAAATAAAATTATATGAAAAATGAAACTAAAACTTGAATTTTTAAGATTATTAGGCATTTATTATCAAAAATAATAGTAACATATTAATCTCCTTGGTTATATGGGATGCCTTCAAGTCCCACTAGGTATGCCATTTTTTATCATAGAAATCTAAGAAGGGAGGCTAGTATAGTGTTAGTTCAAGCAAATAAGACTCAAATAAACACACTTACACTCCTAGCCTACATACTAGCTAGAGCTTAGTGCAAAAAATAAATGAAATCACAATAAAAGCATAAAATATAATAACTCTTTTACCTTCCTTGGGAGCTCCAAATGGATTTTTTGAGTGGTCTGCTTAGCTTGTGCATCAAGAAGTCTTTGGCAATGAATCTTGTTGGCTCCTTCTCTCCTTGGCACCTTGGGTTTGATGTTTCTTGGATTGATATTTTGGAATTATAGCACTATTGGTATGAGTCTCATGGAGCAAATCTTGCATAATAACTCTACAATATCCAAGCTTAGAAATGAAGAGGTATGGCCTTGTATTTATAGCATTAGGAATTAACTCTCACAGAAGGTGAGTTAGGGTTGAATTTAGGCTTGGAATGGGTTAGAATTGACCTTAGGTGAGTTAATAATAAATCTAATAGATCTAATATTTTTCAATTAATTATGAATCATGGCTTTTAAAATTAGATATTTTAGGATATTTTCAAAGATCTTGACAACTCATAAAGGCAATGATTAAAGGCTAGGATATTTTGAATTTTTGAATTTCTTTTTTTAGATAATCATTAATTTCAAATGGATAATTCAACTATGCATTTAATTTGGTTTAGTTTATTATTTTATTTTGATTATCATTTTGCCTCTTTCAATATTTATTCAAGTGTGCAAGTGCCCCACTTTATAGGTCCATAGGCTAAATTGACAATTATGATGTTGCAAGGTGATTAGGGATGAATCTGTGAGAGGTTATTATTGCATATGATAGGATACCAAAATTAGGTATGTCTTAACATGATTATGAGATTTGATGAATGATTCACAAGAAAATTTGGGGTGTTTAGTGATTTCTAAGATTAATTTGCAATGGTTGGTAGGAATCAGTCTAAAGTCTAGTCAAAAGCCATTTGTGGCCAATTTTAGGTGTCTATAGTTTTTAGGTCTTGTTGTTCCACATATGTTTTTTCTCCTGATGAAGGATCATAGAAGGTATTCCAAAATTTTGAGCATAAAAAAATTAGACATTTTTTCCAAAAAATCTTTTATTTTAAATTTTATTTTTGGATGTACTTTTTTTCCTAGATTGATTTTGTAGCCATTTTATTTAGAAATTTGAGGGAAATTTTCTATGTAGCTAAAGTCACTTTAGAATGGTAGGCTAAAGTTTTATCTTTATTATAATAAAAATATTATTTTACCTTAAACATAATATTTATATCTTTGATAATTGGTTTCCATGCAAAGAAAAATTTATTTTCTTATGTCAAATTTAATCAAAGGTACTTTTGTACCTAATTATTAGTGTAAAAATTAGTGTATTTTGTCTCATTTAGAAGGGTATTTTATTATGTTGGTTATTTTAGTGCATTTTTGGTATTATAATTTGGGTCATGACTACATAATACTATTTTTTACCTTTTATACACTTGTTACCTTGGTTCATATTTTAACTCATAAATACTTGTGTTTATGTTTGGCTTTAGTTTCCATTAAATAAACTTATGATGGGACCTACTTGAAGTTTTTTTGGAGTGTACCCTTGGTATGAATCTTGGTATTCACACTAGATATTATATTTATGTAAACACCTACTTTTGATATGTATCAAGATAACTTTAATTCTTTATAGTGCCTAGATGAAATGGGGCCAACTAGTGGTCATAGTGTTACCTACAAGTGGTAATAATATTATGCTTAGTTGTGTGACTATTAGTGAAGGCCAAGTACCTTCACATTAAATATAACATTTTTTTATGAACGGGTGAAATACAACTAGCACTAATTTTGCATGTGACAAGATCACCATAGCTATGTAGGTAGATCAAGGAGTGGGTGTCATCTTAGTGAATTAACCCTTAAGATGCCCTCCTAGTGTGAGCAACTAAAAACTAACCTTGGGGTGTTCTTATAATAAGTGATTATAAATCTAACCCTTAGAGTTCTTACTTGATTTTAAATCTTATAACATCATTATTCACACATGTGTTCTAGTTATTTTCTAGTTTTGTGGTTTTATTAGTTATTTAACTATAGTGACCCTCACCAATTTTAGGATTTGAGCTTGTTCTATCCCATCTTAATGTTGGATACCATATGAGACTTATAATTTAGGGGTTATTGAGACATTGATCCATTTGTAACATGAGGATTTACACTCCTAGTCACACTTGACTCTCACTATGATGTCATATGGGAGTGTTTGGGAAAGCACACACTCCTTAGGATGTTATAGATTGTGACTAATGACCTTTAGATGTATCTTTCTTTTATTTAGATGATGAGATCCTAGTAGCTCATTTGTGTGGCATATTAGTTCCCTTGCTGGCTTATATCACCAACCCTTTTTTGGTGATGATGTTTTATGGATGATTCAATCACAAGTGAAAGGAAAACTACATTGAATCCTGATTCCATAGATTAGATATGTAGGCTACCCAAGTTATGGTAGGGCATCAAATCTAGGTTATTAGGATAGGTTAGGGATTTTGTCATAATTTTTCATGTTATGATTGTGTGTTATTGTTTGGGTTAAATTAATATGTTATATTATTTAAATAAAATTTAAATTTGATCTTTACATGGATGTTGTCAACCCCTTTGCATTAAGCTCAATTTGTATGTTAGTAATTAACCGTACCTTGTGTGTATTGAGAGTAGAGTTGTGAGATGTTTTATTAAGGAATATACCTTGTTTAGATTTTGGGTGATAACCTCATTATAAATTAAATAGTTTCCTTAGTTTTCCTTGTTTTCCTTTGTGTATTATCTTCAGGTGTATGTTTAAAAGTATTTAGTATCCAATAAATTAAGAAATTATATTTATACTTGAACATCTAATCTTTGTACCCTTTTATTGGGGCTTCTCCCTCTTCCTTGAGTAAATAAATTTTTAAATCACCTTTGATCACGACCTCATCCTATTATGTTTGTATGCCACTCCCTAGAAAAACCTTGTGGTGGAAAGTGAATGAAATTAAATGAACTACCTAATTCTCTGTATAATTATGTGTATCACACTCATTTGATAATGTTTATAATATCACATAATATTTCAAACACTAAGAAACTATAGTTAATAATTAAGCATCATTGAACTAAATTAACCCAAAAAATGGGTTTTACGATTAAAATTTTGGACATGGCATTTTTGTATCAAGGCCTAGATTCAACACTAAGAACTCTGAAAGTATTACTTGGTTGGTTCAACATAAAATAGATTATGTAATTCTAATTTGGTTATAATGATTCATGAGACTTATCTATATAGAGGTACTATAATAGTTATGATTCCTAAGTGATCAAATATAGAAACATGCATATTTGTTATGATTCCTAAGTGATCAAACTCAGAAACATGCATATTTATATGAGATAATATTGTAGCATTGTGTGCTAAGTATAGAATATCCACTTAGTGTTCCTTATTTTTTAATAGTGGTGGTATATGGTTATCATCAATATCATCTAGTATGACATATATACATCAGTTGGATAGATGATACTATCTATATCCTTATGGAGTTCTAGTAAAATTATTTCATCATATTATGTTGTGGTTGTGAGTTGATGTAAATAATGTAACTCAAACCAAACATGTGTACCATTAACTTTTGTAATTGTTAATGTACATGTGGAATTATAACTTATTGTGTAAACCCCCACATCATTGTACATGTAACAAACCTCATAAACAATGGATCATCTCTATGTAATTTTGATGTGTATGTTGTGGTGTAAATATAAAAATTATGTCATTGAGATAAGATGTAATTTTGTGAAGGTAAATACAATGATGATGGATCTTGTTTGTAAATATCACATGTAAATGTTGTGTAAATGTGGTTTAAAGTAATTTTTTTCCTTGAAATCATACAATGTCTAAGTAACATTATATTATGCAGTGTTATGTTTTGTTGTATAACCCTACATTATTAATCTAGTATTTAGGTAATGATGTAAGTATGGGGTTTGAGGGTGAAGTATAACTATGTTTATATTGGTCTAGATTTGGTTACAATCTAGGAAGTGGATATTATTGTAAGCTAAGACTCACTTTTATCATTTACATGAGGTAGTCACCTAATTATTTTAGGTGTGTACACCATGAGTAACTGAGGCACCATGGGATCTCTGTGTATAATGGTCACTCTATGAATTATGTGTTCTTTCACTCATCCCTTAGTGGTTGTAAAAAAAACAACCTTCATGATTTAAACCTAATGAAGACTTATAAACCTTTGGAAGACATATAGAGAGTATTGTTTTTCTCTTACCTCCAAGAGGTAATTGAGGTCTATTTAATTCCTTCTCCCTTAGGGTGCCTTCTTAACCACATAGTGCCATTATGTGAAATTTTGGGATTTTGTTGTGCCCAACTTTATTTTGATTTCATTAATTTTTAAGTTATTTTCTAAAACCATTAGTTTTATTTCTCTTGAATCTAAATTTTCTTTTACAAATATATTTAGTTGGTTTTAAATTGCTTGATTTGGAATTTCAATTTTTCTATTATGACCACTTAGATTTTAGTTTTCTAAATAATTGTGATGATTTATTGATATTTAGTATCTCTTTTGAAATATCTCTTTAAGGCCAATTGGCATTTGATTCAATTATTATGTTATTTATGGTGAGGTTTTTATTTTGGGATTTTTTTGTACCCAACTTTATTTTGATTTGGTTATCATTTTAAGTTATTTTTTAAAACTAGTAATTTTATTTCTCTTAAATATAATTTTTTGTTTACAAATATATTTAGTTGGTTTTGAATTGCTTGATTTGGAATTTTATTTTTCTATTATAACCACTTGGATTTTAATTTTTTAAATAATTTTAATGATTTGTTGATATTTAGTATCTCTTTTGAAATATCTCTTTAAGGGCATTTGGCATTTGACTTAATTATTGAGTTATTTATGGTGAGGTTTTATTTCTTTATTTGAATGTTGGTTTCATGAATGTCATGATGTGAACTTTATATTTCTATTACATGTAAGGGTGAGAATAAGTATCTTGGAATATAGTTATAGGGTTTTATGATCCAGCTTGCAAGGACAAATCTTGAGTTATCCTACCTCCCACTGGACACGGTGGTTTTATATAGGATTTAGCTAAAGAACTTTCTATCTTACTTTTGGGAGGTCTAAGAATAATTTTTCTTGGGTGGTCTAAGGAGGTTATGTGATCTTATACATGACTTGGCTATATATTTTGCTTCATTATTCCTTATGAGGTCTAAGGAGTTTATTTTTAGAGCACATTGATTACTTGGTTATTTCAACCTTAATATTACTCAATTCAAATGATAGTTAATGTTTTTGTTTAACATTATTTGGTATTTTTATATGTGGTTATGCCATAATTTGGTACTTATTCTTCACCTTGTATGTTCACCTTAGGATGACACATAATCTTTTCTATATGATATTATAATATATTGATACTTGTACACATACTCCTTGAAAGGTTTTGAAAGTATCTTTATGTGATATCAGTTGATTCATGAAAAATATTTGTTATCAATATTGATTCATATGACTTAGTGTTTCTCAATGTTACTTAGTATGGCTTGACCATGGAATGGTACTAATCTCAACAAGTACACTCTTACCATGGGATGGTGCATAGTTTTGTCACTATAGTATCATAGTATAATGGTATTATTTTGTATGTGCTACTTATTGGAGTTATGGAATGGTATAAAGTCCTTGGATTTCAATTTTTTGTGGTATTTTTAGATGAAAAGATAGTGAGATAATTTAGGAAACACCTAAAATAAACTTATATTAACTATTAACTTGAAAACTTTCTTAATTGTAAGAAAATCATTTTCACAATAATAATAAAATATTTTGATAAGTCTCGAATGCAAATAAGAGAAAGCCTTGAGAGTAATTTTAATAGCATCATTAAACTAATAATATATGGAATTTAAAAACATAAATTATAATTATTGTATTTATGTTGGCTTATGTTGCACTATTTGTAACCTAGTATGTTCTTTAGTAGTGCAAGTTTATTCAATCACTTGTGTTATTTTGATGCATTGATATGATACTCTTATAATGGGGGAGTATGTAATACCCCATGTGAGGAACCTCCTTCCCTTAATAATTGAGACTCTTTCTAATGCAATCACATGGTAACAAATACCTTGTATTATATTACCATCCTTGTGTATTATTAGATTAATGATTATCAAAGGTTTAAGAAAGACTATATTTGAATTTAAACTATACCTATTTATCATATGAATTCTTAATTCTTAATATGGCCTTTATTATCTACAAATGTCTTAGGATTCCTATATAGTGTATGAGCCATATCCCATAGGGCTTCTAGAAAACCTACACCTTAGGGTCGTAGCCTAGTTGGTAGGCATGACCAACTTGGTGGAGTGTAATAAAAGTAGTGTAATTAGAAATTAATTAGAGGTAAGAAGCCCATGTGGGCACGTAAGGGGATTTATTGGGTACAAGACATTTCTTTCAAGAAAATTCATCTTATGCAAGAAAGGTATAGGTCCTTATAACATTAAAGGACCCATGTAATAGAAGTTACTCTCTTCATTTATGGGTTGGTGGCTACCTTGGAAAAAAATATTTTGACTCTCTTTTATGTAAAATCCTTGGGATATGAAATTGAGACTCATCATAATTCTCATATTGAGTTTTGTTTTTGGAGTTGATTAGGGAGATTCATTTTGGTGGAGGAGATTTAGAAAACAAGAATATGAATATCTTGTTGTAAGTATGAGGAGAATCTTGATGAAGTTTTGAATCTTGGGATCTTGTTGAAATATTGATAATATATTCATGCAGCCATGAGACCATGTGTTCTTTCAAGGAGAAAAAAGGAGAGTTGGGCCTTATTTTAGTGTTTATTATGTAATAGAAGAGTTAGTTTTGTTAGTAAAATATTAATAAAGGAGAAGTTAGATTAATAAATGTTTGTATGCCTAAGATTTCTCTCTTTCTCTCTCTCTTTCTCTATCTCTCTTATTGAATATGAAATTATAAATGAAAATTTAATCATTATTTAATTATTATAGGCTTGTCGAATTGTAATTTTGTTTGATATCAAATATGTCTTGTTAGATTTCTTGCCTTAACTTGTGGAAACTAAATAAAATAAGTAGGTTAGGTTTGTGATTTTTCTAATAAATTATATTAAGACATTTAAATTGACTTTAAATGGAATATTTTCATCAAAACATATATTCATCTTATTTTACTAATAGTAATAGTCTATTTAGGTTGTGTGGTGTTTATGGATAAAAATACTTTCTCTCTCTTTCTCAAATTGAACTAAGAATTAAATTGATGGTGGAATAGATTAATTTAATTATTTTATTTATTCATTTTATTACTTAAAATGTGAATATTACTAGATTTTATTCTTTCCATAATATTGAATAAATGTTAATATAGACAAGCATATACATTAATTTATGTGTGTGTATGTGTGCGTGAGATAATAGTATTATAAATAATATTTATATTTATATATGTGTATATATATTAATAAATTTTATAATGTGAATTTTATATTTAAAATATTTAAAAAAAAACTAAATGAAACAATATTCATTGGGATAAATATATGAGTTATAAATTTTATTATTTTATATATATTCTTTGAGTTAGAAACTTATACTATAATGCCTTGATTTTATCATAGGATTTTAAATTATATGTTGTATAACCATAAAATAAAATCATTTTGATTCTATTAATAAAAATATTAAACAAAAAAATAAAATAAATAATAAATAATATATATATATATAAAGGGTAAATCTTGTTCTGGGTAAAATCATTTTGAATATGTTAAAAAATTATTTATAAATTATATATATATATATATATAAAAAAAATTCTATTTATATCAATATTTCCTACTTATATCTGTTTAACATATTTATATGTATTTTATTTCAAATTGATTGATTGATTGATTGATTGAAAGGGTAAACATTTTGAAGAACAAGATTTACCCTTTCAATCAATCAATCAATCAATTTGAAATAAAATACATATAAATATGTTAAACAGATATAAGTAGGTAATATTGATATTAATAAAATTATATATATATATATATATATATATATATATATAAATGGGAGAAAAGATGAAATTTGGAGAGGGGACAGTAGTTGAACCAAACCAAACCCCATTCCTTTAAGGAAAGGGGAAGGGGTCAGGCCATCTGGCCTACTCTGTGATACCGCTACATCATTTTTATTGGTAGTATATCAGTCATGGCCTATGCAGCTTGGTCGAGCCTACATTTCAAAAAAAAATAAAATCTTTTTTCCAAAATAAAATTATATTTTACCAAAAAAAGATAAATAGTCAATAACAATATAAAATACTAAAACTAGAATGATTAAAATATATGTATATCTTCATTAGGGGGCATTTTTTATTTTTTTGATGAATCACTGATTTATGTGGTGATCCTAAGCTAAAAGCTAAGGACTAAGGGGTATTCATTCTACCAAAGTCACCTATGGCACAATCCCAGCTTCATCCTTTTTACATGT
Organism: Torreya grandis; assembly: GCA_037957365.1. Taxonomy (NCBI): domain Eukaryota; kingdom Viridiplantae; phylum Streptophyta; class Pinopsida; order Cupressales; family Taxaceae; genus Torreya; species Torreya grandis. The sequence continues at coordinate 1,221,008 of JARHVA010002518.1, read as the reverse complement.
CAGGTTTTGCTAGCAATAAGATTTGATCCCTGGTGGGCTCTTTATGAGCCAAGTGACTTCACCAATTGTACCAATATATGCATAGTGTAGATATATACATTTGAAAATATATATCCAATATGTTTAAAATATGAAAAATAAATTAAATAAATTTTGTAAATTAATATATATAATAAATATATACACATCAATAATAGCAATGGTTATTGAGCTTTTTGTGATTTTCCTTGAGTTCCAAATCCTCCACCTCCAAAACTCAAAATCTCCAAACCTACATAACAAAAAAGATAAATGAGAAAAAATATTAAGTCTTGACTTCTATTATGCCCATAAACAAAATTAGGGCAAAAGGTTAGAAACCCTAGATCTAGTGGTGGAGATCCACCCAGTCTAGTAATGGTGATTTGACCCACCACCACATAGCTTAAGTGGGGATATTAATGATTTTTAAATTACTTTAATATAATTTACACTTAACACTCATTTGTTAAGCTATTTTTTAATTTAATTCCTTAATACTAGCCAATAAATGGAACTAAGAATGAATCAACCATTTTTATTAATAAATTAAGTTTCACAAAACTTTTTGGATTTTTAAAATATTTAAACAATCATATTCTGGCATTTAAATTCAAAAAAAAAATAGAGAGAGAATCAAACAAGTTACCTAAATGTTTTCCAACCTAGTTGAAGCCCTTTTGGAATCAATAAAAAATAAATACTTAAACTACGAGTTTATCAAAAATAAATTTTGAATATGATTTCCTTAATTTATAGAATTCACCATCAATTGTTAAATAAATTTTAACCATTTTAGTAGTAGTCTTTTGGGGTCATTTTTAGAGGCACTTTATGGAAACGAGACTTACTCTTGTTTCTAGCCTCAAAGTCAACTTAGAATTGACATAGCTAAAATACTTAAGAATTGCATTTTTAAAATATGGAAGTTGCAAGAAAATTATAATAGTTTTAAATTATCATTACAAGAATAAAATAAATTTTAGTTTTGGATTTGCTATTTTTTTAGAGTGATTTTGTAGCCAACTTATTTAGAAATTTGAGGCAATTTTTTTTAAGTAGTTAAAGTCACTTTGGAATGGTCGACTAAATTATCATATTTATTAGAAAAATCTTTTGTTACCTTAAGTGTAATATTTATATATTAGATAATTGGTTTCCATGCAAAGAAAAAATTATCCTCTTCTACCAAATTTGACTAGTGTACTTTTATACCTAATTATTAGTGTGAAAATTAGTACATTTTGTCTCATTTAGAAGGGTATTTTATCGCAATGGTTTTTTTAGTGCCTTTTTGGTATTATAATTTTGGTCATGACTATGATACACTATTTTTTACCTTTTATTACATCGTTTCATATTTTGGCCCACAAATATTTGTGTTTATGTTTGGATTTAGTTTCCATTAGGTAGACATGCAATGGGGCCTACTTGAATTTATTTTAGAGTGTACCCTTGGTATGAATCTTGGTATTCACACTTGATTTTCTTTTTTTATGTATGCACATAATTCCCATATATATGGAGGTACTTGTAATTATTGGTAATGCCTAGATATACTTGGGTTAACTAGTGGTCGTAGTGTTACTTGTAAGGGGTAATAATGTTACACTTGGTCATGGGACTACTAGTGAAGGCCACATACCTTCACATTAAATATAACACTCATTTATGAATGGGTAAACTAAATCTATCCCTATTCTATGTGTAATGCTATCATCATAGGTATGTACATAGTCTAGGGAGTGGGTGTAGGCTTAGTGAACTATCCCTTAGGATGCCCTCATAGTGTGAGAAACTAAAAACTAACCTTGGAGTGTTCTTGGACCACATGATTATATATCTAAACCTTAGAGTTCTTAATTAATTATGAATATTATAACATCATTATTCATGCATGTGTTCTAACTAGTTTTTAGTTATGTGGTTTTATTGGTTGCTTAATTATTGCATATAGTGACCCTCATCAATTTTGGGATTTGAGTTTATTTTATACCATCTTAACATTGGATATTGTCTAAGAATCATAACTCAAGGGTTTCTTAGACATTTATCTCTTTGTAATAAGATTATTTAGACTCATATTCATGATTCAATCTCATTGTGATGTCATATGGGAGTGCTTGGGAAAACACACACTCCTTAGGATGTTGTAAATTATGCATAATGACCTTTATATGTGTCTTTATTTTTTTAGATGATGATATTTTAATATCTCATTTGTGTGGCATATTATTTCCATTTTTATCATAGATCACCAACACTTTTTTAGTGATGATGTCTCATGGAGGCCATCATAAGTGAAAGGAGAACTACATCAGACCCTAATTTCATGGGGTGGATATGTAGGATACCTAAGTTGTGGTGAGGGTATCAGTTCTAGGTTCTTAAGATAGGTTAGGGTTGTTTTCATCATCCTTTGAATTAGGCTTTCACATCGGTAGTTGGGTTAACTTAATATATTATATTAGTTAAACAAACTTTGAATTTTATCTTTGCATGGATATTGTCAACCCCTTCGCATTAATCTTGGTTTATATTTTTGTAATTCATCTTGCCTTGTGTGTCTTGAGAGTAGGGATGTGATATTTTTTATTAAATACTCTTCATTAATGAAAATTAGGGTGATAACCTCATTTAAAAGTAAATAGTTGCCTTAGTTCACCTTATTTTTCTTTATGTGTTATCTTGAGGTGTATATTTCAAAGTATTTAGGATCTAATAAATTAAGAAATTATATTTATACTTGAACATTTAATCTTGGTACCCTTTTATTGGGTCTTGTCCCTCTTCCTTGATTAAACAACTTCTAAAATCACCTTTGATCATGACCTAATCCTATTGTGTTTGTATTTCACTCCTTGGAGGATCTTTGTGGTGGAAAGTGAATGCATTTAAATGAATTACCTAATTATTTGTATAATTATGTGTGTCACACTCATTTTATAATATTTGTAAAATACCTAATAGTTTAACCACTAAGTAGCTATAGTTAATAACTAAGCATCATTGAACTAAATTAATAAAAAAATACCATGAGTTTTGGGACAAAAATTTTAGACATGACAAATTTTAACTAATGTTATTAAACTATTGAAATTAAAATGTTGAAATATACCTATCAGATATTATTATACAATATGTTACATAATTTTATATAATTTATAGTTTTATAGAAATAGTAAAAGAGCCTAAAAATATGCAAACCTCCATAAAATACATATTTTGCTAGTTATGAAGGATGATTGTGACTAAAAATGGCTTGATAAGACAAAGCATTATGTTGTGATTGAATGTAATAATTAATTATGTGATTGGAAAAGTGTGGAGGAGTATAATGACACATTTTGGCTTTGTCTAAATACAATAGCCACATCTCAATTGATTGTGTGCCTGATTTCTTGATATGGGTATTTATGATAACCTATAAGGGTTTTATAATTAATTATGTGTGTCGATACGTCACATGAAATACCTATAAAAGACAAACCCTTTCTCCTACACAATAAACATAATAGATATAAAATTCAAAGTGTAATAATATGGATAGGGGAATAGTTTATTTATCATTAGAAAACTTACATAATCTAAGTGTTACCTACATAGCCCAAATGGGCTTCAGGCTAATGTTGTTCTCCCTTTAGGGTAATTCTACAATCTATAATTATGAAACTATATGAATATAGATATAATATTGATTAAAAATATTTAAAATAAATATTTTTTACCTATAATAAATAATATTCAGACTTGGCCTATAATTGTTAGAGTGCAACATAACTGTAATTTAAATAAATAATACTCTTTTGCTCACTATGTAGTGATTTAAAATTATCTTACTATGGGGGGTTCAAGTGAATGTATTGATGTGATTTTATAGGAAAATATTTGGACTATTTTCACTAACTTTATAATATGCATAGGAGATCCATCGTGAAATAGCTCAATTTGAGAAAGTAAACATTACAGCATTGGGGATAAGACCACACTAGTGGATAAGGTCACAACACGACCCTATCTGACCTAGTGTAAACTTATCCTAGAAGACCAATGACTATAGGGATAGGTTTGACATGAGCTTGTGGATTGAATAGGGATAAAACTATCTAAAATATGGATGTTTGTATGATATTCATAGTGTTTACAAGTTAGTGAAGGCTCTCTTATAGATTTTGAGTTATAAAAATGGTGAATAAACTAATGAAGGTAAGGATGTCAAGAATAAACATTGTCAAGCACTTAATGATTAATTTTATGTGTTTACACTACCTTAATGCATAGATAAGAAGGTACTTAAACTCTAGGTGTAGTCATTTCAAGTTGTATTATTATTATTTTCTAGTAAATATTTAGGTAATACCTTAGATGAAACATGCATTGGATACTCATAAGGTGTATACACTAAAATTTAATAAATAAATACTTGAAAATGATTGTCTTTAACACCTTTACTTTTCTTGATCAATTTGTCATTCCAATAACCCATAATCTATAAGGAAACCTTCAAACTCTTGCAATTCTTTTAGATATATCTAAGACTTCCCTATTGTATCCTTATTCATACTTATTCAACATATACTTCATTATCACTTTGGTTTCAAAAACCTTTGTCCCTTCTATATAATAGTGAAATATAATACAAGGATGCATTGTGTAATTATCTTGTTGTGTGTCTTTGTCCAAAATGCTATAATGGTAATCTTTTCAAAATGACATGCTTCCTAATAGCTCTCATGTGAAAACCAATAGGTTAGTTATTAGAAACATTCAAAATATTTTCCTATAAAATCACATCAAGGATCACACTTGAAACCCCTGGTTCTCTTACTAGCTATCACTAACCAAAAGTATCTATTTTCTATGTAAATATTGTTATTTCAATATTATTATAATACCACACAAGCCAAACATTATTTTATTACATGTTAAGTGAATCATTTATCAAGAATTTTAGTCAAATATTACTATTTACATTCATATTACCTTCCTTAAATTGATAACTACATCAGCCTGAGGTCCACTTAGATTATGTAGGAAATACTCAATCAATAAGTTATTTTTTGAGGATAGCTCATCCATATCCCACTTCCTCATTTTTTCTCCTTCTACATTTGATATCTCTTGTGTGTTTATGAAGTACTAGGGTATTAACTTTATAGCTATTTCACACATTAAATTAAGCTCCATATGAAAATAGTTCACCTACTAAAAGGGGTGAACAATCCAGATTTTTTAAATTCATCGCATAGTTTGTTTAGACAATCATAATATAATATAGTGATGTGATATGACTTTGCTTACCTTTTTTGACCTTGTCCTAATATATAGTAGATCTATTTTTCTAGTGCATCTATGTTTTCAAGTTATTACACATAGTTACAGTCAACTAAAATATAACATAGTCTGAAATAAATTGATTTTTAAGGATAATTATCTAACCCTAATCCTAATTTATATTTTTATCAATTTATAACTTCTATATTTTATAAAGATTTTTGTACTTGTAATTGTTTTATTTTATATTATTTAACTTCTTAGATCATATTTCAATATTTTACAATTCTAATTAGAGTTCATTATTTATTCTAATTGATTTTAGTGTAAGCATTTTAGTTAACTTGCATTTCAATTCAAACATTATTTGTTATTTTTTGGATTAGGGTTTAAATTTAATTCTCTAAATTCTTGATAATAAAATAATAAATTCCTCAACCTTGGATATTATTTTTAACATAATGATGCAACTTTTTCAACCTTAGAGTGTTCCAACATTTAAAATGTTTGTCTTGTCACCTTGGATAAATATTGACATAGAGGCTCTTTATTTTGAATTTAAGTTGAATTTATTATTTTCCTATTCAAAAATATTTCACTTTATTTTTCTTTTTATTTTGCTTGTTCTATAAATTGTGTTCTAAAATTTTTAAAACTACTTATCTATTTTCATGAAGGGATAGGTGTTGTTCTATTCATAGACATTGTGACATAAGGGGTTTACTCCAATACTTATAGCTATGGTACAAAGATAAACATGGACTTTAGTTTCCACTTACCTCATGGTATATCAAAAATGATTGTTATTTCTTGTTTACACCACTATTAAGCCTATTTTATCCACATGATTTATGGTACACATAAGAGGTTTTTATCACCTAAGGAAGTTGTAATAAACTTACCCTTGAAATTGGGGTTAGTGGGATACAAGCATGGTTCAACCTTTATAGTTAGTGCTCTAGAATATTGAACTGAAATTTCTCAAAAAATGATTAATTATATATGAGAGCCTACAAATAATTTAAAACCTTGCATATCTCACCTTTTATCCTTGATTTTTTATTGGATTATCTTCTTACATAGTGTTATCACATAAGTATTGTATGATTTCTAATATATAATAGCTCACTGTGCAAGACCTAATGATAAAATGAAAAACTTGTAAGTTATGAGACTTAGGCAAGTTGAGGCTAAACTCTAGAGAAGTTTAACTTCCTTGCACTATATTTGATACAATTGGAAAGATATCAGTTCTCTATAAATTCTGCTTTTGTAGTGTCTTTTTCTCCTAAAATTTTTGATGAGGAAAAGGGAGATAATAAAACTTTATGAAACTTAAAATGATGATTACACCAGATATATTAGTGGTTCTTAATGTTTGCTTGATAAACATAATGGAATAGAGAATTATATTGAAATGGGTTCAACACAAACTCATACAAATGAGAAACTAGAGGCAATATTTAATCATTCTCACAAAAGGGAAAGGAGTTATTTATCTTAATCAAACAATATTTTCAAAAGGTTAAAATACCATAAATAAAATTCTTGTGACTAAAATAAGAAACAAAACTTTTAAAAATGCCCAAATAACTAACATACATAAAAAATTGTCAAACAAAAAAGGAAAATCTTTAATTTATTTCTTTCCCAAAGGTTACAGCTTGTAAAAAAATACATTGAAAATGCAAAAATTATATTCTCTAATAGTAAAAATATGGATTGGACCATAGAGTTTGCCCATATTTATACAAAATATCTCAAACATGAGATGTAGTTGTCAAAATTAAATGCCCAATAAATAAAATCATGCATATCTAAAATCCTCATGCAAAAAGAGGCAAGTTCTTCCATATCTAGCATCTTGGACTTGTAGAATGGACATAAAATGACATGCAAGAGTTAGGCATGATCCTTGGTGTATAATTTCATAACATGATATGATTAAAACATGAAAATATCCATACAATGCTTCTTCATCTTTATCAGCTAAGAAAAAAACTTCATGAATAATAGGGGGTGCCCAAATAGAACTTGACTTTTCAAAATAAAAGATAACTTTGAATAAATCTAAGTTACTTTTCATGCAAAACCCTAACTTCCAAAACACAAGTGAGAATTTTACAAATTTAATTCATATCACTTTTCTAAAATGAACCTTTTAATTTTCAATCCATGATTTTACACTTTAGCAATTTATACTTGTCAAAATGGAAAGTGTAATTTACAACCCTACTTTTTACAACTTTCATATTATCAAAAATATAAAGTGTAAAATATGTTTTCTCTTTCTCAAAAAGAGTTATAAAATTAGTTGTTTCTCCTCAATTGCAACTTACAATTTTTTTTCAAAATGAAATTATAAAGACATTACATCATTTTAAAATATTCAATAAAAAGTTAATCAACATTCAGAATCTTTTTAGCTTTTTTATCCTTCTTGCCTTGTTGTTTTTCAACATATGCATCAAAATATCTAAAAACTTCTTGTACTCACTCTTCATCTAGTCTATAGGAGTAAATATGATAAGCTGCATAATCTACTTAAACTTCAAAAAATTATCTTCTAAAAGTGTTTATTCCCTATATTTCCATTCTTATCTTATCCATTATGTTTTCATATTTGACAAACTTATGGATAGAACTCAGGTGAAAATTATGTCCTTTGTATATTCTTTATTAACAACCTCCTTAAACTTATTTTTGACCTCTTAAACCTATAGAATATTATCTAAGTCATCCATTGGTTGACATGACACCATATTCATCATTCCTTTGATGTCCTACAACATGTTAATAGCTCTATCATGAGTGACCTTAGTCTGATGAGTAGACTCTATCAGTATCCTTATTCAAAATTGAGCTACCTTATATAATTCCTCATGTTTAGATTCATCCTTCATTATGTTCTTATCGATGAGGATATCTACATCAATTAAGCCTACCACTATCAATTTTAGATAATATAAGTTTAAAGTTTGAATCTCTCTTTCATACTTGCTAACTTGCTCTTTCAAAATATTCTCTCTCTAATCATTTCATATTGATCCATTATTATTTTGATGACCTTATTACCCTTAGTAAAAAGTTCCCCCATACCATTATTTCATATCCCTTCCCATGTGAGAAATCTCTCTAAATGAATCAAATATAGGTTGATCTAGAAATAAATTAATTAGATGCATTATCTGTGATTGTTACGATGATTCACTAGGTTGTGTAAATTATTTTAATGCATTTGTAAGATGTTTTAATTTTATCTTCAGTTCATCCTTGGTGGCCTTGTCATGATCAATCCTTTCAAAGAAAGAGTTGATTCCATAATGCACATCATGTTTCAACCCCTTTCTTGTCGGCCATCTAAGGTGAATTTTGGAAATCTAGTAATCCCCCACCATAAGATTTTCTTTTGATTTGTCTAGTGGGGGACTCTAATTTCAACATACCTCTCTCCCTTGTCATCATAAAATATCTTGGAAAGTATCATGGGAGTTGTTTTGGACTTATTTTTGAACTTCAAGAGACCAAAGTCCAAAGTGTTAGGATCAATCATATTATTTCTCTTCTTCCCTACTGATTAGGCTAGCCAACTAAGGATAGCCTCTTACTATTTTACCACTATCACCAAAGAATCAACAAATGATTTAGCTTCACTAGTAGACATTATATCCATTATAGACTCCTAGATAGATGATGTTATTGGTTGCTTAGTAAGTACCTATGAAATTTTACTCCCATCATTTGATTGCAAATTTACCTTTGCATCAAGCACCTATGTTACTCCACTCTCTATTGAAGGTGTTGTGGAAGTAGTGGAAGAGGTGGAGGAAACAAAAATGGTTGTATCTCTTAGGGAAATGGAAGGTGGAAGATATGAAAGGATTATGAATTTAGGGATAGGTGAAAGGGTGGAAACCAAAGCATTAAATGTATCAATCAAATGTTTAGAACCACTCAATGTTGGTGATGTGAGGAAAGTGAGTGGAGATGAAAGTGAAACAGTACTTACTTTAGGAGTTTGGGTAGCCTGAATGACTAAATTTAGGATGACTAAGTCCATGGATTATAAATGTAATGGAAGGAGGGAATGATGAAATTGGAGTAATGGAAGGTGAAGTGGAAACTTAAGATTCCACTGATGGGGGACCCTAAGAGTCCACTTGACTCAATTGTGCTAGCTACATTTGGATTATTTTGGTTAGAATGGAAGGTGAAATGTAAATTGTAGATGGAGGGGAAGTAGAGATAAGAGGTGGAGTTGACACTAGAGGAGCTAAAAGTTGAGATATTGAAGGAGTAGAAAAAAGGGATGCTAGTGCTAAAAATTCTAGTACAATAGGTGTAGGAGGGAGAATAGTGTAAATAGGAGTCATCGTTATTATATGTGGGGATCAAAGTTATGGGATCTCCTACTTTTGTAGTCTCTTATGGTGAAATATCTATTGGTTGTTCCATAACTTCTCCCTCTTTGTTATATTCCCCTTTCTTCACCTTAATCTTCTTTTTATGCTCCTCTAATGATTCTCTTAGACCCTCTTCAAATGGAGTGATCCCCTCAGCCTTAATCTGTAAAATCTTTTCTCTGAGCAAAATTATTTCCCTATAGACTTGTACTCCCTTACTTCTTAGCCAATTAATAGTTTTATTAATTACATGGTTTGTTATATCAAATTGAGATAAAGAATCTAGAGTTGACCACCTCACTAGGGGAAGGGGTTGTGTGATGACCTATGTATAATATATTGGGTCAACTCTAGCATCATTATCTACTAGGTCATATATAAATAGTGCTAAATCATAATATTTGATTTGTTGAAGGGACATCCCAGAATAATCCCTCATTTTGACTACTTCCTCATCACCATGGTCTTCCCAATAATCCTCATAATATGGCATGTGAGCATATGTATCAAGTGCCAATGTACTGGTGATCTTGCTATATACATCAAAGAATGGCATGGACTTTAAAGTTTTGAGTATTATCTAGCACATTTTAGCCTCATCACACTTGGATTTAAAGAGGGATTGCCATGTGTATCAGCCAATGGAAATCAATAAATGTATCCCTACCTTGTGCCTATTAGAGAGGAGCTTATGATTCTCTATGAGTTTCCTGACCAACTCCAAAAATGCCCATTTATCACTAACATATCAAGGAAGGGTGTAGGGATAACCATTAAACCTAGTTACCTTGATGTAATAAAAGGTGGGGAATTATATAAAATAGGATCCCCTTTTGTTGATCTCATCTACTACTACTTTTGATAATCTTATTCTCCTAATTTCCTTGTTGAACATGATGATGATGCAATAGACGAAAGCATCATTTACTCTATTTATTTATTTTATAACTATGTTAAGGCCTAAAAATAATCTTCCTTTAGCCAAATTTATATAATGTAGGAGTTCATGTAGAACTTGCCCATTATTTACACCTCTAATAGTTGCTTGTGGAGGGAATCACTCATTAATTGGGCCCAATGAATGTATTTTTTGTTTTGTCAAATGACCCAAACATATTGGTACATCCACTCTTGAAAACACTTGGTATCAAGACTACCAATGACATGATGCAATAGTATGATAATGTCCCCTAATTCATCAAAGAAATTTGGCCTATACATAGCCTTTGGTAACCTATTAGAGGAATTCCTAAGGGACTTGAGCCACTTTTTTTATTATTCTCTGGCACCCTTCTTATTTATCCTCACAGAATTGTGTGCAAGTCAATGGAGTTATGTCTAGGTAACTCTAAAATTTTAGGTTTGCAAATATTGTGCTGATAAAATCAAGGTCTAGATTCAAAACCTTTTCCCCTCTTTCATTGTGGACTTCTCTTCTATCAGGATAATAGCGTTGGGACATTTTAAGCACCAACTTGAAGCTCTGTACTAATAGGGTAAATATTGTAGCTTATATAAAGCTAGAGTCATAAATACCCTAAACCCAAACATTCTTAAAATCTGCACCTATTCATGCCCAAAAATATCCTAGGTTAATGTGACCTAAATTAATATTTATTATTTTTACAACATTAGAATCCAAATTGGGAGTCACTCTAGGGACTTTAGATTTGAACTTCATTTCCTTAAGAGACATGAAAACTTAGTTTGTTTATTAAAATAAACCAATTGCAAAATCTGGTGGGATCTATAGGTGTTTAAAGCAAGTATATCCTATGGAAGAGATAGGATGTGTTCTAAGTAGGTTAAAGTTCCATAGAACTCAGAGGTGCTTAAATTAGGTAGAAGTTATGTGGAAGTGGAAGGTGTTTCAATTAATATTAACTTACATAGGGATTTGAGGTGTTTGGGATAGGTCCACTTTCAACCAAGTCATAGAAGCTCATGGGAGTCTCACGTAGTTGAAGCATTGCTAAAGCCTATAGAGGTATAAGGTGATAGAGATAGGTTTAATTTATATAGATTTGTTAGAGGGTTTTATAGAATAAGCTAGGGAATATTCTATATCTATTTTGGTAAAAAACCTATATCTCAAGTACAAAATATTTGAAGGGAAAAACTAAGGGCTTTTTGGTAATTCAAAGTTCTTTAAAAAAAAACCCCTAGAACCCTAGAAGAATATAAAATATATAAACACTTGGAAGATCAACCAAAATCATCCTTGAACTATTATAATGATGACCTAAAACAAACCCAAACTAGACAATCTCAATGAAACCCTAAAATTGGAAAAACACTTTGTAAAAAATTGTAAATAACTTAAAAGCTTGAAGTGAAAAAATTAATAGTGAGTTATCATAAGGAAAGTACCATGCACATGAGTGAAAATGATGTGGAAGATGATTTGAATTCATGGCTTGATATTTTAGGTACCTTTTTGACACATGGATTGAGTTTTAGGAGGCATAAAAATCATTGTCAAAGCTCCACAAACTTAATGATTAAACAATAATAATCAAATCTTGAAATGACTTAATTTTATAAGAAAAACCCTAAAATTAATGTAGTTATGGTAGTTGGTGGTGTGAATTTATGGTGATTTAATTAGGTCCTAATTCTATGGGAGATAAATGACTTGATTTGACAAAAGGTGGAACCCACTTAGCACATTACACATTTTCAAACATGCAAAGTGCACTCGAGGTTCTGCATCACATGGAAGGGGGGATCTATATTTTGTAAGATCTAGAGCCCATTATGCATTTTGTACATTGTAAACATGCAAAGTGCATGATAATTTTTGGATTCCATCAGCTTGGATACTTGACAAGATGTGAAACCCATCATGCATTTTGCGCATGCAAAGTGCATGCCAAGTTCTAGATTCTACCAGTCTTTAAATGTGGGGTGCTTTGAGGATTTAGAAATCAAGAGAAATTTTCACAAGTGAAAATTTCATCCAAATCTTTGAATTCCATAGTTCAAAAGGGATAAAAGTGTTTTTGTTAGTTTCAAGGTTTTCTTAAAAAAATAAAAGGGGTATCCCTTAGGGTTTAAGATGTAATGATATTTTTGAGGTAAAAATATCAACATTTTTGGTGACCTCTATGATTACATGCTAATCATTTTTAATATAGTAGGCTTATAGACATTAGGTATGGAATCAATCATTGGATTTAACAAACTATAACCTAGGGATAAATAGACTGGGAGATGCCTATACATCAAAAAACAAGAAAAACATAGACAAAAAAATGAGGAAAAAGCAACACCATCTAAGGACACAAAACTCCTAATGAGTTGACCTATGTAGAATCACTTATTAAAAGACACACTAACCCTACTATATACAAAATCTAAAAATTTTGGAATGATTTCCTACCTTAAAATCAAGCTTTGAGGTATATACCATTTACTAGGATAAGCAAGTCTTCCCCATCAAGCTTAGAGAGCTAAAAGGCATTAGCTCCTTTGCACTGAGTAATAATGTATGGACCACTCTATATTGCATCAAATTTAGTATGCTTGTCTACTTTATCCCTATCCACATCCTATTTTAGGAACATATCTACTTCATTAAAATTCCTCTTAGATGCCCTTTTATTGAAAGCCTTCTTGGTTTGGGCCTGATTAGATTCTAAGACATTTATTACTTGGTTCTTGATTTCTTTGAGTTTCATGAGCTCAACCAATCTCACTATCATTACATCATTATCGATCAAGTCTAATTGGTGATTGAGCTCTAAATATGGTAGCTCAATTTATAGTGGGACTCGATCCTCTCTTCAATATACCATCTAAAAGATGATTTACCTATGGATCTCTTAAGGGTGATCTTATCAGCCCAAAGTGATGATTTTAACTTTATATGACAAGATATTTGGTTATATTCTATTTTTCTCTTAATAATCTTGATAAGGTTCTTGTTTATTAAATCAACCAAACTATTACCCTAAGGATAATAATTAGATGAAGTGATTAGATACACATTATGCTTGATGACCCATTCACTGATCTATGTGCCCATGAAATCTTTAGCATTATCAAAGATAATAATGTGAGGTACACTAAATCTTGACACTATGCCATCCATAAAATCTATAATTGATTATTTCATAGCATCTTTTAGTGTAATTGCTTCAGTCCATCACATGAAGTAATCTATTTCTATGAGGTCTCATTTATACCCTATACTCGATGGTGGATTGATCATGCTTATAAAATCTAGTCACCATTGGGAAAATGGTTGATCTACCTAAATGGGCCTAAGAGGAAAAGCTACTAACTTTTTCTTGCTAGTGAAATAAGTGCACTTTTCATAGTTCTTTACCCATTAGTGGGTATCTTTGAATAATTCAAGCCAATAATAGCCTTCTCGCAATTTCTTAATGGCCATGGTACTTACAAATAAATGTCCTCTTGATAGGTCATCATGAAATTCTTGGAGTACCTTGGGAACTTGATCATGTTCAATACACCAACATGAATCCATTTATATCCTTTCTAAATAGTACTCCATCAACAAGGATATAAAGAATAGAGTAGAGTCTTTAATACCTTTTTTAGATTATTGAAGATCATATGAATACCCACCAGTCATCTTGGATTTAGATATTGAAAGTAGGTAGGATGGCTAGATGAGATGCATTTTGGTCATATTCTACTTCAATTATGATTCAACAATTTTAATATCAAAATCTAGCTATTCACACAAACCTTTTCCTCTTACTAGCTTGGTAACTTTGATATATACATCATACTCGATGACCTTGGTAATCCATCCTTCTCATTTTTCATTTATCTCTTGGTTGTTCAGGAACTCTATAACACTTGGGTGGGTTACCATCAGATGAATCTTATTATTAGAGAGCATATGCCTAAATTTTTTAAGAGCCTTAATCACAACATATACTTGCTTCTCCAAAAAATTAAAATTCTCCTCATATCTTTTCAAGGATTGGTTGAAGAAAGATATTAGTTGTTCCAATTATTCCTGATTGTGCTAAGTTAGAATGGTTGAGATGCTTTCTTCCCCTCCAAATACATAAAGGATGAAGTCTTTCTCATAATTTGGATCAACTAAGGTAGGATCCTAAGAGATAGATTGTTTGATGGCCTAAAATATATCTCTTCCATCTTATGTCCATCTGAAAATGATACCCTTCTTGAGAATTATAGTGAAGGATTTTACTAGGGAGGCAAAATTTAGGATAAATCTTCTCACAAAATTAATCTTCCCAAAGAAACTTTTAAGTCCTTTCTTATGGCTTGGTAGTGCCAATGCAGATATAGCTTTGACTCTTTTTGGGTCTATCACAAGACCTTACTTTGAAATTATGTGCCCTAATAGTTTCCCTTCATAGACCATAAAAATGCAATTCTTTTGGTTTAAATAAACCCCATATTCTCTACACCTTTTGAAAACTTTTCTAAGTTGGTACAGATGTGCTTCTTCATGCTTCAAGTAGATGGTGATATCATCTAAATATACTAGGATCATTTCATTTATCATCCCTTTTAATTTCATATGCATGGCTCTCTAAAATGTCTCTCTAGTATTGGTCAAACCAAATGGAATCTTCTTATATGCATACATGCCCCATTTTGTGGTGAAGGTAGTTTTGTATTGGTCTAACTCTTGCACCAAGATTTGGTTATAGCCAAAATAACCATCTAGAAGGGAAAACCTTTTAAATCCAACTACATTTTGTAAATTTTTCTCAAATTGTAGGAGAGGATAGTGATCCTTTAGGGATGATTTATTCAAGTCTCTAAAATCCATGCATAGCTTGATTTTACCATTTTTATTTCTAATAGGGACTAGATTAGCAACCTAAGATGAGTGCTTGATTGTAAAAATTATATTAGTTTCTATCAACTTAGAAAGCTCACTTTTCATTAGGGGTTTGATCCTCAATTTAATGGGCCTTTGCTTTTATCTGATAGGATTAGTGTTTGGATCTAACTCTATGATATGTTAGGCTAGACTAGGATCAAATCCTCTTAGATCAAGATATCTCCAAGCAATGTTATCATCAAATTCTTGGCATAATTTAATAAAATTTTATTTCTTAGACTCATTACATACCTTTCCTAGCTTCAAGTTTTTGCCTTCTTAGATAACCACCAGCTCATAATCCTCTTCATTGATCAAAATATTATTTTTATTGCCTTTCATCCAGTCATCCATGTTGAAGATATTCTATAATGTAACAATACCCATAGGTAGCTTATTCATCTTTAGTTGGATGCTTTGATCCTCATGTTGATCTTAGAGCTTAGGTTGATTCTTATCTAAGAATTAGCTTCTTCTCTCAATAAGTTTACAATTTGTTGATTGTTATCAAAGACTTGCCAATTAGTGACATTATCAAGAATCAATGGTCTTACCACTAGTTTTACATGCAGGCTATTTTTTGTGCTTATTCCATTGGGTAATTTATATTTGGATCCCACTAAGGCCATACGATCTACATCTTTATTCTATGATCTTCGTACTACCTAAATATTTAGAGCCATGAAATATTTTAATAGGTCCCATACCCTATGCTTATAAGACCTCAATAAATTTTTCTTAGTCACACTTCTAGATCTTACTTGGTGAATAATCAATTGACTATCACCAAATGTCTATAGATATTCTATCCCTCTTTCTTTGGCCAGCTATAGACCTCAAATCAAGGCTTCGTATTCAGCTACATTATTAGTGAAGCTAAATTAAAGTCTAAAAGAATAAAAATAACTCTCCTTTTGGGGAGAGACCAATACAAAACTTGCACCCACTCCATTTCTACTTCTTGATTGATCAAAAAGTAATTGCCACATACCTTGCAAATCTTTGACTAGTTTGAAGATATTGGGTATGATTACATCATTCTCATGAATGCAATATGTACCCAACCCAGTTTCCATTAAATGGTCATAGAGATAAAATTGGAAGGTTGATCCCCATTCATTTAAGAGAATGTATGGAATATATTCTAAATTAGTTGCATCTTCATGACTAGTTTCTTTTTCTTGATCTTGTAATATGTAGTTCATATTCACAGTAAGAGGGGTATATGGTTCAATATGATTCTTATTTATTGGTTCATCTCTTATTATTACTCTAGTTCCATACCTCATTTTGAGTAACATGTGGGACCAATATGTAGACAAATATTCACCCATTCTTTTAGTAAAATCTCATGAAAGGAAAATGGAAAAATAAGGGGGAAGGTCAATTACTAAGATATCTTGACTGATTGATAGATTTAGACAAGCATGATTAGTGAGATTTAAATATTTTATTATTCTTAATAACTAAGTAGTATTACCATCCAACTAAACTACTCCCTTATTCATAGGTGTATATTTTATGATAAGAGCATCAATTATCTTTTTGGGCATTATGGAACTACTAGCTCTTAAATCTACCATGTAATTGTGAACTAGATACTTCTCAATTATTAATGAGAGATAGAAGGGATGAGGCTTACTAATTTTTGACCATATTAGCTTTAGTTTGTGGTTGAAATAAATTAATTCAAATATTAGGACCCTTAGCTAGAGGCTTATCTACTATTTCAAAAAAAATCAAGGCCTCTTATAATATATCTCTTTGTGCTGGTATAGATAGTGCATCCCACATGGTGAAATTCAAACTAGTCTTTTTCATTTGCTCAATAATGTTGAAAGGGATACTACCAACATTTGGCCAAGTCATTTTTAGATCCATATCCTCTTTCATAATATTTGGAGTAGGTATTTTTGCTTTGGGTTGGCTAGTAGGTACTAAGGTTGGCCTTTGCATTGTGTTGTTTTTTGTAGGCTCTAGTACAACCTTGGAGGTTGAAGCTTGTTTAGTCCTAGGGGGTTGGTAACCCTCAATTTCTCTTTTATTTGATCATGTATTTTCTTCCACTAGACCTCGACCATTAAAAAATTCCTTCTCTAGATTTACTCCATAAAAGTCTTCCTCTTTCCAGTTTAGAAGAGTAGCTTCTCTTTGAGCAGGTTCTTATGTATCTGCTTGTTGGGGTGTAGACTCTTATTATTCCCATGCACTTTTCATTCCTTATACCATCAAGGCTTGACTAATGATGCCATTAGGGTAAGTATTCTTATTATGTGTCTACCAATAGGGATAATATCACTTATATTCTTGAACCAAGTTATTTTGAATAGGTATAATGGCTTTGGAAGTACTTGGTTTAGGTAGAGCATAGATATTCAGGGGCTTCGGTTGTACATTTTATAGTTGTTGATTGCCTTGGTATTATTTATTGTCTCCCTAATATGGCTACTTATTAGGATAATATACCAGGTTAACCTACTAATAAGGTTTATAATTTTAAGATTTATGCCTCTTCATATCTACTAACTCATTGCCAAAACTCTTGAGTAATTATTTGACTTCATATAGTTCATCCGTAGGATTAGGGGTCAAAGTCGATGTCTTTATTATAGTGAGAATCAAATTAATTAGAATTGATATAGGAGTTATCTCTAGAAATAGAAGAATTGATGGTCTTGAGGAAATTTTCTAGCTTAAATCAAATAGGTATCTGCCCTTATCATGATTTCGTAAGCGATAGGAAGTGTGGTACCATTCATAGACTGAATCATAATAGCTATATCACTATTTAGGTCTCTTAAGTAATATATAAAAGAATTTTTTTCAATTGACTTAACAAGTAATAAAATCCTATTTCATGTCTTCTAAAAGCATAAATTGAAATTAGTCATGAGCTCATGAGGATCCCATTGAATGGTGGTTAATTGTTCAACCAAGGAAAGGTGGTCACTCTTATCTTCAAATTAAGCACATAATGTGAAACCTCAATCATCCAAAACTTAGATGGAGTTGGGAGTAATACCTTTATACCACTATAAAACTTTACCTTTAAAGGTTGAGACTAAGAGCCTAATTGTAACATTCTCTTGTACTACATTATGGATAGTGCATAGATTGGCAATATCTTGTATATGTTCCATAAGAATAGTGGAAGTTTCACTAGTGAAGTATGGTAGGTCTTTTAAGGCTGAGGTTGGTATATCATCATATTGGGCCAACTGGAGAGGATTGGCCCTTTTGAAGGCTACAAAAAATTTGGCCATTTTAGGAGGAATAAAAATAATGGGAGTAGGATTACTTGCAGGGGATGCAAATAAATTTGTTGGATATGCTTTATAACAAGTTACAACTAATTTCATTCTCTTTTTAAGTGGAAATGACAATTTTAAAAAAATAGTTTTCTTACCTATTATAATTGATATTTTTTCTCAACTTGGTATTTGTAACCCTTGAAATACTAAAGCCATAAACTAGTAGAGTTTCTAGGTGCCTTTGAAATGCATCTGAATCTCATGTAACACTTTCAGAAAATAGCACTAATTTTTTTATATTTTTTGTGTCCCACTAAGCATGCCAAAAACTATTATCACATAAGTATTGCATGAGTTCTAATATGTAATAGATTATCATGAAAGACCTAATGATACAATGGGAAAACCTCTAAGTCATATGACTTAGGCAAGTTGAGGTTAAACTCTAGAGAAGGCTAGCTTTCTTACACTATATCTGATGTAACTAGCAAGATACCAGTTCTATATAAATTTCACTCTTTTAGTGTCTTTTTCTCCTAAAATTTTTGATGAGGAAAAGGGAGAGAATAAAAATTTATGAAACATAAAATGGTGATTGCACCAGATATCTTAGTGGGTCTTAATGCTTACTTGATAAACACAATGGAATAGAGAATTATATTGAAATGGGTTCAACACAAACTCATACAAATGAGAAACTACAGGCAATATTTATTCATTCTCACAAAAGGAAAAGGAGTTATTTATTTTAATCAAACAATATTTTCATAAGAGTAAAATATGACAAATAATTTTTTTATTACTGAAATAAGAAACAAAACTTTGAAAAATGCTCAAATAATTGACATACATAGAAATTTCTTCGATAAGAAAGGCAAATAATTAATTTATCTATGTCCCAAAGGTTATAGCTTATAGAAAAGACATTTCAAATGTAGAAATTATAATCTCTAATAGGAAAAAGATGGATTGGGCCATGGGGCCTACCCATCTTTATACAAATTATCTCAAATATGAGATGTAGTTGTCAAACTTGAATGCCCAATAAATAAAATCATGCATATCTAAAACACTCATGCAAAAAGAGGTGAGTTCTTCCATATCTGGTGTCTTGAACTTATAGAACAGCTATAAAATGGCATGCAAGAGTTGGGCATGATCCTTGGCATAGAATGGTGTAGCATGGTATGGATGGAACTTGAAAATATCCATGCAATGTTTCTTCATCTTTAGCAACTGATAAAAACCCTTCATGCAAAATTGGGGGCACCCAAATAGAACTTGACTTTTATATATAAAAGATAACTTTGAATAAATCCAAGTTACTTTTCATGCAAAACCCTAACTTGCAAAACACAAGTGATACTTTTACAACTTTAAGTCATATCACTTTTTTGAAATGAACCTTGCAATTTACAATCCATCATTTTACACTTTAGAAATTTATACTTGTCAAAATGGAAAGTGTAATTTGCAACCCTAATTTTTACAACTTTCACATTATCAAAAATATGAAGTGTAAAATATGTTTTCTCTTTCTCAAAAAAATTTATAAAAAAAATTGTTTATCCTCAATTACAACTTACAATGTTTTTTTCAAAATGAAATTACAAATACATTACATCATTTGAAAATATTCAATAACAATTTAATCAACATTCAGAATCTTTTTAGTTTTTTTATCCTTCTCGACCTACTATTTTTCAACATATGCATCAAAAGCTTTGAAAACATCTTGTACTCGCTCTTCATTTAGTCTAAAGGAGTAAATTTGAAGATCTAAACAATCTACTTGAACATCACATAATTCTCTTCTAAAAGAGTTTATTCCCTACATCTTCATTCTTATATTATCCATTGCATTTTCATATCTAACAAACTTGTGGATAGAACTTAGGGTGAAAAATGTGTCCTTTGAAAATTCTTTATTAATAGCCTCCTTAAAATAATTTTAGACCTCTTTAACCTATATAAGATTCTCTAAGTCATCTATTAGATAACATGACATCATATTCATCATTCCTACAATGTCATACAATATTTCAATATCTCTATCATGAGCATTCTTGACCTGGTGAGTAGACTCTATTAGTATCATTATTCAAAATTGAGTTGTCTTGTGTAATTCCTCATGCTCAGCTTCATCCTTTAGTATGTTCTCAAAAATAAGTATATCTACATAAATTGAGCTTTAAAATGTCAATTGAAGATAATATAAGTTCAAAGTTTGAATCTCTCCTTCATACTTATTAACCTGTTCTTTCAAAATATTATTTTTCTCTGATCATTTCATATTAATCCATTATTACTATAATGAACTTATTACCCTTAGTAATGAGTTCCTCAGAATATTATTTCATAGCCCTTCCCATGTGATAAATCTCTCAAAATGAATCAATTATAGCTTGATCCAAAAAATAATTGATTGGTTGCACTATCTATAGTTTTTATGATGATTCACTAGGTTATCTAAATTGTTTTGATGCATTTATAGGTTGCTCCAATTTTCTCTTCAATTCATCCTTGGTGGCCTTGTCATGATCAATCCTTTCAAATAGAGAGTTAATGTTGGATTTCAAATCATGTTTCAACCCCTCTCTTGTTGGCCATCCAAGGTGAATTTTAGAAATCTGTTAATCCCCCACCATAAGATTTTCTTTTGATTTATCCAATGGGGGGACTAAAATTTCAACATACCTCTCTCCCTTGTCATCATTAAATATCTTGGAGAGGATCTTGAGAGTTGGTTTAGGCTTATTTTTTATCATTGAGAGACCAAAGTCCAAACTGAAGGGATCAATCATCTACTTTCTCTTCTTCCCTAATGATTAGACTAGACAACTAGGGGTAGCCTCGTGCTATTTTGAAATTGTCACCAAAGAATAAACAACTAATGTAGATACACTAGTAGACATTCTAACCATTGTATAATATTAGATAAATGATCTTATTGGTTTCTCAAGAGGTGTTGTGAAAGTTTACTCCCATCAATTGATTAAAAATATATATTTTCATCAAGAACCTATGTTACTCCACTCTCTATTAAAGGTGTTATGGAAGTAGTGGAAGAGATGGGGTCAATAGAAATGATTGTATCTCTTAGGGAAGTGAAAGATGGAAGAGATATAGGGATTATGAATTTGGGGATAGGTGGAAGGGTGGAATCCAAAGCATTGAATGTATCAATCAAATGTGTATAACCACTCAAGGCTAGTGATGTGAGAAAAGTGAGTGGAGATGAAATAAAAATAGTAATTACTTCAAGAGTTAGGGTAGCCTATAGGATTGAAGTCATGATGACTGAGTCTATGGCCTTGTACTATTGTATGGTGTTGGAAATTAATGGGGATGAAATAGAAAGTATTATAAATGGAATGTAAAGAGGGAATGGAATGAAAGGGGAAGGTGAAATTAGAGGAAGGGAAGGTGGAGTGGAAACTTGAGATTCCACTAATGGGGGACCCTAAGTGTCCACCTAACTCAATTTTTATAGCTTCACTTAGGATATTATCATTGGAATGGAAGGTGAAGTGGAAATTACAGATGGAGGGGAAGTGGAGACAAGAGGTGGAGTTAAAACTAGAGGTGTTAAAAGATGAGATATTAGATGAGTAGAAATAGGGGGTAGAGGTGATAAAACTTCTATTACAATAGGTGTAGGAGGAGGGAGAATAGTTAAAATAAGGGTAATCACTATTATAGATGGAAAGATCGAAGTTGTGGGAGCTCCTACTACTTTAGTCTCTTCTAATGAAATATCTATTGGTTGCTCCACAACTTCTCCCTCTCTACTATATTCCCATTTCTTTGCCTTAATATTTTTTTCTTATTATTATTTTTAGGCTCCTCTAATGATTATCCTAGACACTCTTTAGATGGAGTGATCCCCTTAGCCTTAAGCTTTAAAATATTTTCTCTGAACCTAATTGTTTCATTGGTGACCTATACTCCCTTACTCTATATCTAATTAATAGATCTATTAATTATGTGGGTTGTTCTATCAAATAAAGATAGACTCTAGATATGACCACCTCACTAGGGGAAGGGGTTGTGTGATGACTTATGTATAATATATCAATCAACTCTAGCATCATCATATACCAACTCATCTGTAACTAGTGCTAGATCATAATTTTTGATTTGTTAAAGGGACATCCTAGAATAATCCTTTATTTTGACTATATCCTCATCACCACAATATTCCCAATAATCCTCATAATATGGCACATGAGCATATGTATCAAGTGCCCATTTACTAGTGAATTTGTTGTATACATCAAAGAATGGCCTAGACTCTAAAGTTTTTAGTGTCATTTGGCACATTTTAGCCTCAACACACTTGGCCTTAAGGAGGGATTGACATGTGTATTGGCTAATGGAAATCAAGAAATGTATCCCTACCTTGTGCCTATTAGAGAGGATATTATGAGTCTTTATGAGTTGCCTAACTAGCTCCAACAATGCCCATTTATCACTAACATATTTGGGAAGGGTTTAGGGACAACCATTAAACCCAGTTACCCTGATATAATAAAAGGTGGGGAATTGTATAAAATAAGATCCCTATTTGTTGATCTCATCCATTGATACTTTTGAGAACCTTATTCTCCTAAGTTCCTTGTTAAACATGATGATGTAATAAATGAAATAATCATTTACTCATCTAAAGTGTTTCCTAGTAGCCTCCAATTTGAGATTGGGGTACTAGTTATATACTATGTTTATTTCTTCTGAAACTATGTTAAGGCCTAGGAATAGTCTTCCTTTAGCCAAAATGTATATGATGTCAAAGTTCATGTAGAACTTGCCTATTATTTGCACCTCCAACAATTGTTTATGGATGGAATCACATATTAATTGGGCCTAATGAATGTATTATTTAGTTTATCAAATGTCCCAGATATATTGTCACATCCTTTATGCAATCAAAAATGCATCATGTTTATGAATTAATCCTAGATCTGAAAGATAGATCACAGCTATACTTCTGATTGGGGATACACTTTTTAAGTGGGAGCATGACCAATATGGGGATCCACTAGACCTAATTAGGAGATCACTTGTATCACTTGTCACAACACATAATGCTAGGAAGGGTTCCAAAGGTTATAGTCTAACATAATTGCATAATAACCCTAATAGATTCCTAAGGTTTTAAATGTTCACTCTATTCTAACAACAAGAAATCAAAATATAATATAGTACTCACCAAAGCTTGTGGTACAAAGTTGGGGCTAGAAAAAATAAAATAAATAACTAAACTAAACATGTATTAGAAGACATATACTCACATCATTGTATATGAAATCCTAAATACATGGAGAGAATAATACAAATTCATTTCTATCTACTCTTACAAAGGAGAAATAAAGTTAGGAGTACTTACCTTTGAAGACAAACCCATCGAGCCTCAATCTCTCCCTTGGCCAAGGTGCTTTGAAAGAGATTATTGTGGTATGTAAGGATAACCAAGATAAATCATCTATAGGCTACACAACCTATCTAAGAATCCAAAAGACTTCTCCACAAGACAAGATCCATATCTCCAAAGAAAGTATGGAAACCTAAGTTTATTCCTCAAGTATAATGGTCAATAAGCATATGTTCATTTGTACTTCTTCACTAATAATTACTCTGTTATGAAATGGTGGGAAATGACATTGTATATATAGGCATATCTTTTCTTAATTCCTCATGAGAATGTCACCTATATAGGGTCGACCCAGTCAACCCAATGTGTTTTTGCGGATAATTTACTAGGTCGATCAAAAGGCTAAGAAACTAAGAAAATAAAGAATGCCCCTAAACTATATTGGGTCAACCCAGTACAACTGATAGTTAAAAATGATGTTAAGGCAAGAAAAGGAGGAATGTAAGGAGGAAAAGACTAGAATAGGTAGGATTGAGAAGAATAATCTTAGTTTAAATGGTTTTAGGAGACAAGTGTGTATATGGCAAGTGGTAAAAAGGTCAACAATCTTATGAAGTACCAATGGTCTGCTCACCCCTTTCCCAGTATACCCCTTAAGGCATGCACTTAGAGAGATTAAGACTTGATAGGTTCCTACAAGATAGAAAGTGTCAGTAATCAATAAAAGTTTGAAAATATTATGTGTATATATATACCCCACTCGAAGCTCATCACATGTCATGTATGTGAAACATAGGATGGTGATTTGAGATAAAACATGATAACAACAATGTTAATGCTAAGTAAACTACACTAGGAGACAAATAAGATAAATGAAAAGACTAAATTTAAAAATACATACCTTTAACTCACCTTAGTGGCATAGATAAAGTTATAGACTATAATAGATATGAAGGTTTCCAATATAGAGAATACTAGACAAACCTATAAAAATTAGTGCAAAAATAGACAAAATTCAAAAAAAATGGGAAATAGGCATATGATAGTAGAAAAGAATCTTTGCGTGATCATGAATCTAATGAATTTTATGGTTTGAAAAATGGATGAGTATAAATAAATATATAATCAAAATAAAGAATCTGTAAGACAATAATTCAAAATATTTGAATTACTAAAAAGTGTTTCAAAATGAGGCAAAAGAGAAGTCATTTGCTATTTTGACTTGTGAGAGAGGATAAAAAGAGCTTTGGAGAGAAAACAAGCTAGGATGGTGAGGAGAAGACATGATAGATAGGAAGAGGCTCCAGAGGAGTAGCAAGTGTAATACAGCTATGCAAGTAAGAATCTCAAACTAGTTTTTAAATTTTGTATTGAATTAAGTGATTTTTTAGTAATTTTAAAGTTTAAGCATTTCTAGATATCAAAATGAATCAAAATCAGATTCTAGGGATAAAAAATAAGAAGATGTGAAATGGGTTTGAAGTATTTAGGAAGAAAGCAATAAAGTTAGACTTTTTCAAGAAAATATAAGGGGTCAACAAGGAAAAAGCATTGAGTCAACCCAATCGACCTAGTAGGCTAGAAAATAGATTGAATCCATGGTGCTAACCTAGTAGGTATAGGTCAACCCTATACTTTTTACAAGATTAAATATTAGGTATAGGGATGGGAAGATAAGGGGGTTGACTCATATTTTTGAGTCAATCAAGCAAAAATATAGGAAAATTTTGGTCAAACTAGTTTGACCAAAGAGCTATAAAGATACAAAAAAATGTACAAAAGATCAAAAGAGGGATAAAATGGATTTAAATGACCAAGTAAGGTCAATAAGGACCAAGAAGGATAAAATTAATCTAAAATTAAAAATAAGGTATTTTAGGCTTGTTTTTAATGTAGAAATGTAAAAAGAATGTATTTTGACTATACATGGCATGGAGGAACTAATACATCCTTTGTTGTTTCTTGGGTACAAGTATGATGGAGATTTTGGTGACTTGTAGATGTGGCATGGTTATCTAATTTTTTAGATAGGTTATCAGTCCATAAGTCTAGGCAGGATAGCAAATATGTGTCACATCCCCCTCAATGTTACCTTATTAGTCATGTTCTTTGGTTGTTGGGAATGAATAACTAACACCTTCATATGGGAGGTGGATAGGGATACATTAGAGGTGGATATCATGCTAGAGGATGTCCATACCATCTTGGGGCTACCTATAGTAGGATAATAGGTGATCATAGAGATACCAAATAGTCTAGAGGAAAGGAGAGACTTAGCCATGTGGTATATAGGCTTAGAGATGATATTACCAGGTAGGAGGGTGAGTATGTTTGATGTCTATACATCATAGATTCTAAATATCACTAAGGCTATGATAAGCCTTCTGACACAGTGGGTTCTACATCACAAGTTAGATAACAAGGTAGCATTATTCATGGTAGCCTTGAGTAAGATGATATTAAAGGAGCAAGTTTTATATGACCTAGGCTTAATCATCTAGGTCTAGTTGGTACATGATATGTATGATATGTTATTCAGAGGGTAGAGGACCATGAGGTTGATCATGTTTTTGATAGTTTGGATCTATGAGAGGTTTCTTTATGTACTGGTTCGTTGGGTTACCCTATGTAATCAATGATAGGCTACCTCAAGTGTAGAGATGGAGGGAAGACTAAGTAGCATGGGATGTGCCCCATATGCCAATGTTATAATCATTAAAATGTGAAGACATCATGTGGTAGCCATATGAGCACATAGTAGCTATATGAGTGAGATCGAACATAGTTTTACCAATGATAGAGAGAACAGAGGTGATTGGACTCTAATTTTAGTGGGGAGAGCCATATCTAGTGGCATAGGTGCTAAGATAGATGGGCCTACCTCATCTGATGGCATTGATATTGATTCCTAAGTAGTGAGTTTAACATGTGAGGGAGCCACAAGGGAAGAGAGGACTAGGGCCACTAGTAGTGAGGCTGACACTAAGGCCACATCAAGAGTGATCCTTGACTAGTTGGGCATGATGAGGAGCTAAGTACAAGGATATGGATGTAGAGGTAGAGATACTAGATGTAACACTATGAGATCTACATTAAGATGAGTAGTGGCCATTTAGGTAATAGTGTCGATAGAGGTAGGAGGTAGAGGAGAGGAGTGGAGACTATAAACATCTTGGATGACCCCATAAGTGAGCTAGAGGAGATGATAGAGAGACCACTCAGATGCAAGCTGAGACTAACATGAGCCATGATAGTTGAGTTTGAGCTAAGGAGGTGGCCTATAGAGGAGGTGATAATAGGCCATGTATATGGGGGTATTATGCTAGGTAGTCACATAGATGGTGAGACCATAGTAACTGAGACACAAATAGGTAAAAATACATGGTTAATTTATTTCTTAAGTTTTTTTAGATAGATAGATAGATATTATGAGATATGATAATGATCTAATATCCATATTATATGATTTTATAAGTGTAGGTGATTAGGAGGAGGAGAGATGGGGATCCCTAGTGATTGGAGAACTCCATGACATCTTAGATGAAACTTTATAGTTATATGACCCTATGGAACTGGAGGATCAAAGTGTACCATCTTCCCCAACTCAAGTGAGCTAGTCTAGATTCGTTGGAGAGGTAGTGAGGTAGATACAATCATAAAGAGAGGATATAACCACTAGTAGCAATGGGTGATGTGGAGCTATAGGCATAGTATGCCCTATTATATGAGAGAGTTGTGCATTTGGCTATAGTAGCATATATGATAAAGATCTGAACCTAGCTGATGGAGTCATAGGTGTGGGTAGCACACCTATAAGGGCAAGTAGAGGGGTTGAGATCTTTGATGGCCTCCTTACAGTATACCACTCAGAGGAGTCATACTGATTCCTCAACATGTAGCATGGCTAGGCTATGAGATAGATATGATGGGACCTAGCCATAGAGCTGTGGAATTGTATATGGTTGCATATGTTGTATAAAACTCATGATATATAGATCATTTTGGCATATTGTTTTTGGATGTGTATGTCATCATTATGGTTGATTATAGTTGTTTATTATGGTTGAGGCTATGGATTCTTAGTATATATTTATTTCTAGTACATGTATTTAGCTTTGTTTTATATGCTATAAGAAATATATGCGATGTATTTTCTTTTCTAGAATTATGAAAAACACATGCATGGTTAAAAATAAATAGGCAAAAGGACTTGGAAAAATATAATCAATCAAAAAAATACATTACACACTATTTCAAGCTAAGAAATGTGTAATAATAATAATAATGACTAAGTATAAATAACCAAGAAAAGGCAAAACAAGATGGTAAAAATAAATTTGTTTTTAAACCAATGTGAAAGATTTTTACACCAAATTAAAACTAGTAAAATCATACTAATATCATGTTAGGAAGTTTGAAAAATAATGTAATAAAATGGAAGGTATGCAAAAGGGCACAAATGGTAATAAAAACAAATTAATTAAGTCAATCAATCATATTAAATCATGCTAAGAAGTATGAAACAAAAAAAATTACAAAAAATTGGTCTTAAATTAATCATATTGATTCAAACTAGGGAGTATGAAAAATTCAAGAAAATGGTTAAAATCTTACATGCACTCATAAAATAAGAAGATAAAAATTTGAAAGAAAAATGAATTAAACATAAAACATACTAATTCAAGTTGGGAAGCATGTAAAATGATGTTAATCGATCAAATCTTATCTCAAATTTGACACATGTAATTTGGATGGTGACTTGGGTATTGGAAAATTTTATGAGGGTCAGTTCCTATCCATGGTCTTACACTACAACTCAATAAAAATAACACCACTAGGGTGAAATAAATAGGTAAATTGGGTAATCAAATATGTGGGTAATAATAATGAAAAGATGGTAATTTTTTAGGATGGTTGGGTCATATCTACGGTCTTACAAAGTAATTCATAAATGAAATCCCAAGGGGAGTGATCAGTACACCAAATATAAAATCTCAAGAGGAAATATAAGTAGTGAAAAAAGGAGTGTAAAAATCAAGACATATGCATCTTATGAGAATACCTTAAGAAGAAAGAGACATACTAAGGACATGAGAAGACACTAAGTGACTAGTGGTCATCTATGTACAAAGGAAACCTGATCGCTATAGACACAAATTTTTGTAGTAAAATAGGTGTGCTATTAAGATCAACTCATGAAGGTAGATTGGTATGATAAAATAAAAATGGACCTACCTTCGCATGATGTGTTCCCTGATCTTTAGGACCCCTTATAGAGTTATTAGTCTACTATGAAGATTGGGTACTTATGTGAGAAAGTAGGTAGCACTAAAATTATTTTTATTATCCTTTTCTAATCTACTTACCTACCACAACCCAAAGGACCTCAGCTATACCATGAGGCCAATTGTGGAGTTTGAGCTTAGACTAAAAGAAGGATATGTGCTTTGAATCATGTATTTTAGTGTGATTTAAATTTTAAGAATAATTTTGCCTTTTAATATCATTGCCTTTTATTTAAATGATTTGGATTTTAACTTTCTTTTAAAAGCTTTTTAATATTCCTCCTCCATATGGATTTGGAATAACCAATCATGAGAGAGATAGTGATACACATAAATGAATTGTAGGCTAAGGATAAAGGAAGCTAAGTTATGAAAGACAAAGACTGACTAGGACATTTAGGCTTGACAATTACCTAGCATGTGATCTCAAGTCTCAACTGTGTATATGCTTAGTTTACAAAAAAAGGAAGAAGAAAAAAAAGAGATCCATGGGTAGACCGGTAAAAGGAGATAGTAATGAGATAGATTGTTTGCTAACTTATCACATGGTAAAAGGAGATATTAACTAAGGGTAATAGGGTAAGTATAAGCTAATCACCATGATAAATTATCTCTAAAAAATAAGGATAAGAAAACAAAACAATCAGAAAGATACAAGAAGAGAGTTTTGAGAAAAACTCTACAAAAAAGGAAGGAAAAGTAAAGATAAAAAACACAATCATATTCAAAATATAAAAGATAAGCCAGATATAGTATAATAATTAAGATAAGTAAGATATAGTATAATAATTAAGAAACCATGATATAAGATAAGCATAAATTTGTCATAGTTTCAAATTATATAATAAATGGAAATAATATTAGAGCACACGTCTAATCTAAATTGGTAAATATGTCCACACACATTTATCTAATACATCAGATAGGTCTCTATGAAGATGTAATTAAACTATTGCTAAGATTTCATCAATCTTCAATGAATACTGGGCAAATACTTCTTTTATGATCTCCTCAACTAAAAAATTAGGAATGCTCAAAGGATTTTGCTAAGGAGGAAAATTAGGAAAATGCTAGTCAGGAGAATGCATGAAAAAAAGATCTACGAGAGAAGAAGGAATCACTAGTGGATAAGGATCCATAGGTGAAGGACTCATAAGTGTAGAAGGATCCATAGGTGAGGGAAGGTCCACTAGTAAAGGAATCACAAGTAGGGGCACAAAAGGTGGTGAAGGTACCATAGGAGGCAATGAAACCATTAGAGGTGGAACCATAGGATAAGAAGGAGAATCCTTCTTATGGGAATGACCTATGGGATGAGTGGTAGAAGATCTAGAATGGATATAAGGTAATCTTTAAGATTTTGTATGATGCAAAAATGATTAGTGTGATGGGTTTCACATAAATGTAATAGATAATATACCTCACCATACTTAGTTAAATATTTAAGAAGTACCATTGGGGTAGGTATAGCTTTATCTAATGATAGGGAAGAAGGATGCAAGGTATCAAGATATTGTCACAACTTATGATAATGGGTGGAAGAATAGTTATCTATCCCATGGAAGCAACATATATTTTTGTGAGTGGTTTTAAGAGAAGCACTCATATAAGGAGGTAAAATAGGAGTAATAGAAGCCAGAGAACACTCATTGGCCCATTTGGTGGGTAGAGGAGCCATTTTAGGTAAGGGAAGGTGATTATGAGGAAGTAATGGAACTAAGCTCAATGGAAGGAGCGATAGTATTAGAAGTAGGAGTGGGCTCAATAATAGTATGAGTGGGAAGAAGATCAAGTATAATAGACTTAGGAAGAGGCTCAACTATAGTAGGCTCTACTATAAGAGTGGTAGGATCTATAGAGGGTCTAAGGAGAGTTGCACTAACCTCAGGGGTAAACCAATGATGGGAGTAAAAGAACCTATAAAAGTGGTAAGGCCTGGTCATAGTATGATCCATGAGCATAGTCCTACATGGATCCTCAAAAACTAGAGGTGTTAGTGCCATCTCTACCCTATGATAAAGGGGGAAAATGTAAAAATCAAGAAGTATAAGTGAACGAAAATGATGAGATGCACAAAAAGACTCAAATAAAGAAGAATCATTATAGACAGTCTTAGCATCATAGTATTATATAAGACTACCTAAAAATGGATCATCTAAGTAATATCTATCATCATAATCTAGGGTATGAATATCAATGACACAAATAATGATAGCCTTATCATCTGATGAAGCATGGTGAATAGAATGCCTAGTCTTGGTTAAGACTACAAGAATGTCATCGTAAGGAGGTTTATGAAAATGAGGCTATAAGGAAGCATGAATCTACAAGATGAGATGAGGAAAGATATAAAAAAAATTAATCTTTAATTTTAATCTCATCAGGGTTATCATAATCATAATCTAAAAGATTAGGAGGAATGTTACCAATGAGCTTAGGATGCCCATTATAACTACAGGTTAAATTGATAGGAAAGTTGAGATGCTGAGACTCATGAAATGGAACACTTGGCAAAGGCACAAGATTAGTACTATTTAAGACACCATGATCTTGGAATTGTTAAAAATTCTAAGGGTTAGTGTCACCTTGAATCTTGTAAATGGATCCATTGTGAGGTAATTTAACGTATTGGCAAGTGGAAGAAATGATAGATCTCATGCAGGGAATCCATGGCCTACCAAAAAAGATGTTATAAGAAAGGGGGAAGTTAAATATCATCACCTTCATGTTGATTGTAATAGGTGGAATGGTAATGGAAAGCCATGCACAACCTAAAGGAGACATTTTCCTTCGATTGTATCCTTGGCATGCGCTACGTGTAGACTTGAAATTGCATTCAGAATACCCAAGAGTCTTAATGAAGTTAAGAGAAGAAACACAAGTTCCAAAACTCTTGTCAATTAATGTATGCTTAACTTGGATATCACCTATTTAAATGTTAATGAATAGAGGAGAATCATCTACATGAATTAAAATCTTGTCAGGAGTCATAGAAGCTATGGGAAATTTTAGGGAAAGATAAGTGTTTATGGTTTCATCAACATTGATAGACATCTCTTCACATTGTTGTAAAATATTATCTTTGGAACCAAATAAATTTTCCTCCCATATTACTAGGGGAGGATGAGGGACATTCATCTCAAATAAGAGCTAAATGAGGTGGTTTCTATGATGTGGAGAAGTCCTCATAAGCTCAAGAAATGGAATTTGGATGGGATATTAGTGAGCTCTAAAATGGGATCCCACTCATCATAATCCATAATAATTTTATTAAATATAGGTGTGTAATGGTTAAGGACATCCTTAGGTGGTAGAGCCAAAGTACATTGGTATTTTTGTTTGTAAGAAGAAAAAATTTTAGAATAAGGTTGTGAATAATGTTGAGATGATGAACTAGTTGGTTTAAGCTGATTTTAAAAATTGGAAGAAGTGTTAGTAGAAGCTTGATTATCATTAGCATGGGAAAATGATGGAAGAGTGGTAGAAATAGAATGGGATGTGTTATCCAAGGGAGAATAATAAATTATATCATTAAAAGTGATAAGATATTCTTGCCCCAACTCATTTAAATAAGTTGGAGAAAAATCCTAGATAACATGATATGTCTTATGTTAACTACTGTAGATAGGTTGGGAATCAATGAAAGCCACCACCCTTTGTATATTAGTCATGCTAACTACATTTTCTTTAGAATTTGGTTTAAGAATTTATATATTATTGATGTAAGGAGTGGGCTTGTCTTGAGTATCTTGAATCAATTGATGATTAGGTAGAGGATCCTTATAGATAGCCAAATGAGCATTTGTTTGATTCAAGGCTTGATTTTTGTCATTTGATTTAAAGTCCTTGAAATAAATATCGTAGGCTTGTTGATGCTTATGCATAATGTAATCATGATCAAAATTAGATCCAAGAAGAAAATCCATAGATAAATTAAGAATTTGTCTACAAGTCTCATGAGAATGACCCTAACTAGAGTTAAACCAACAAAACTTGTTATGATCATACCAGGATTTCATAGAATGAGTAGGGTCAAGCTCTTGTGGAAGAGGATTGGGTAGATGCTTAAGTAATTATATCAAGGATAAAGGTTTGTGAACATTATGTTATTGGGTGAAGAGAAATAAGGATTAGTATATTGGTGAGAAGAAGGAACTATTTCCATATAAGGGTTAGGACAGAGCTTAAACATTGTGAATAGTATCATAAAAATTGGTAACACCATCATTAGTGATACTGTAATTTTTGTTCTTAAGTAATAGATGAGGACCTACAGAAGGTAGGGGTGGCTCAAATTGATGCATTAGAAAATCTTATCTTTTATCTTTGTAAATATCCTCCTCTAAGGTATGTGGAGAGGGTATGAACTTGATATTGTAATCTAGGAAAGAGAGCATTTGTAAAGAGGTGAAAAAGGTTGTCATCCACCATGTTATGTTCACATTTATTTGACAAAGTCTTCCATATCTTAACAAAGACTTGGGTAGTTTCATTCTAATGTTGTTTTCAATTAATGATGTGGGCCAAAGTGTTTTCAATAAGATCATTAGTTTGGAATTCTTGCACTAAAGGATTTACTAAATCCTCTAAACTAGAAATAGAATGAGATCCAAGTTGATTTTACCAATCCAAGGCATCACCAGTGAGGGTTTTGGCTGGGTGATTGGTAGCAGAAAAGGTATTTAATTTGACCCAATCCTTGTAAATATTTCTAAATATTTTGAGGTGAAGTGTAGGATTGGTTGACCCATTGTAATAAATTATAGGTGTTATACCTCTTATATCAATGTTAGCAATTTGAGTAGTGAGAGGTTCATTTTATAGATTTTTAATGGTTTTATTGACTAAAGGAGGTTGATAAATGAGATTGCCTTGAGAATCTCAAAGAGGATGAGGGGGAAAATTTTGGTTATATGTGCCCCAATCCATTGGTTGTAGATGATATTGAAGATTAAGGAGGTAATTTTGCATTCTCATCATTTGATTTGTGTTATGAAATTGAAAGGGATTCATTTGGTTTAGAGTTTGTAACAAAATTTGGTGTGTTTTATTAACATTAGAAGCACTAGAATTGGTATTTGTGTTGGTATTAGTGGCTTAGGTACCACTATTAGTGTTGATATGAGATTGAGAAAAAATATGAGAATTTGAGGCACTAATGGCAAAGTTTTGCTTGTGAAGCAAAAGATGGACTAGTGAATGGTTGAGAGGAAAAAACCCTATAAGCATGATTTCCTTGGGTATAAATTGATGAACTAGTGGAAGGATTAAGGATGGTGGACCTTATGATAGTCCCATTAAATGTAGAACCTACCATGTTAGTTGAGATACTAGGCATAGAGGTAGAAGAGGTTAGAAAAGAAGGTGTCATGGCATAATAAGGAATAAAAAATGAAGGAAGAGGTTGAGAACCAAAGAAAGTGGTACCTCCAAATCCTATATGGAATGTAGTATTAGGTGAATGAGGCTCTTTGGTTTGACCACTAATCATGAGGTTGTAAATGGTAGAAGGATCCTTTCCTCTATGTTGAGGAAATTTGAAAATAAAGAAAATCATTTTAGGAGTATATTCTAAGTCAAGTTGGTATTATAAGAAAAGAGGATTATGTTATGAAGAGGAATGAGGAGGGGTCCCATATTTCATTATGTAAGTGTAAATATGAACATTACTAACATCCAAAAGAGGAGCCCTAATTTATCTATAGGAGACAATATTAGGATTGGTAAAGATCATCATGTCTATTGATTATGACTCAGTGTCATTATCTAATAGAAAGTCCATGATGAAGGGAAAATAAGAGAGATGAGAAAGAAAAGGTCAAAATAAGTGATCAAAACTACACATGGTCAATTGGGTGAATCTAATACAAAAATAGGAGTATAAAACTATATAGGGTTGACTGGGTCGATCCAATATAGTGTACAGAAGGCAAAAAAAGCACTGGGTCAATTAGGTCTATCTAGTATAAAAAAAGGGATTTCAAGAAGCCTAAATAATAGATTTCAAAATGAAACAAGCTAACTCTGAAAGTAATGAAAAGTAGTAATTACTGAAAGGAAATAGATAGATAATTGGATTAACACTAGCCAATCCAATTGAAACACATAAAACAAAAGCTTGCACCAACACTGGCTAATGTAAGGTTTCGTGCACACAATTGAGAAAAGAGCAATAAATCAACCTGAAAAGTAAAGCTAACTAATTTGTCAACCTAAACTTTGATTAGATTATTAAGATATGATTTTAATGTGATTGGAAGCTGACTATAATCAAGGTAATAAATAGCAATTTAAGGATGGTTTCAGGTAGTTTGGGATAAAAGGGACTCTAGTGGCAATGACATAGGCTTGGTATTGGGTCCTACCCCCTCACTTCACAAACTAAAATGATAAGAGTGTTTGGTGCTTAGCTAAAACATACCATTAACCATGATTTATAATTGACCAGAGCAATAAGTGAGCTTCCCCCTTGGTGATAAAATTCAAGTAGGTTGGCCTAGGTAGACAAATGTTAAAATGATTATTTATGTTTTTGTGATTTGGTCATGTATACATAAAATAGAAATGTTGAAACTAAGTGATAAATTGAAAATCCCCTAATTAGACTATGTGTACTATTCTAAGAATGCAACTAATAGGAAAAGAAAAGTGTGAAATAATTACTAATAGATATGAT
Source organism: Torreya grandis (assembly GCA_037957365.1). NCBI lineage: Eukaryota > Viridiplantae > Streptophyta > Pinopsida > Cupressales > Taxaceae > Torreya > Torreya grandis. The sequence continues at coordinate 1,184,894 of JARHVA010002518.1, read as the reverse complement.
GTTAATGCCAACTTTGAAATAAGATATAATGTTGACACTATATGCATAAAATATAGAATATGGTTGATAGGGTCAAACTTGTACTATGGAAGCAAAGTTTGAAAATGAACTAGGTTGGTAGTGTTGATCTAATTATTTTAAATAGCACATAAAACACATAACTAGGTCAGCAATGTTGATCTAATTGACTGTGTAAGGGAAGTTTTAAAGACTACAAACTATGAAAGGAAATATAGAAAAGAGAGAAATAGAGAAGTAGAAAGGAACATTGATGGATCAGAGATGTAATGAAGAAGATTTTTGGTCTAGAACCTAGAAGTGTACTTGAGAAACCTACAAACTAGGTTGATAATATCGATCAAGTTGTACAAGAACCTACTAAAAAGTGTTGAAACTATAAGGGGTCAACCAGGTTAACCTAGTAGGCTAAATTGGGTGTCTGAAAGGTTAGAAACCTATACTAGGTTGACTGGGTCAATCCAATTGTCAATTATTGCAACCTATGCACAAAGATAAAAAGTTGGGTCAACAGAATCAATCTAGAATGTCAAAATATATGATAAAAATGATGATCTAAATAAACAAAATAAATGAAGGTAAAAATGAACAAATCCTATAAGGGTTAGTTCACATCAGGTTCACTATAATGTATGCAATCAAAAATGCATCATGTCTCTGAATTCATCCTAGATTAGATAAGATAGATCACACCTACACTTTTGATTAGGGATACACTTGTTAAGTAGGAGCATGACCAATATGGGGATCTGCTAGACCCGATTAGGGGATCACTTGTATCACTTATCACAATACATTTAAGCTAGGAAGGGTTCTAAATCTTACAATCTAACATAAGCTCATAACCCTAATGGAATCCTAAGGTTTTAAATATTTGCTCTAACATAGTAAAAATAAAGCAAAATCTAGTCTAGTGCTCACCAAATCTTGTGGCACAAAGTGTGGGTTAGAAACAATAAAAAAAACAACTAAACTAAACATGTAATAGAAGACATATACTCACATCAATGTATATAGAATCCTAAATACATGGAGATAAGACTACAAATTCATTATCTATCTACTCTTACAAAGGAGAAATAAAGTTAGGAATACTTACTTTTGAAGATGAACCCGCCAAGCCTCAATCTCTCCCTTAGCCAAGGTGCTTCACAAGAGATTGTTGTGGTATGTAAAGATAACCACGATAAATTAGCTCTAGGCTACATAACCTATCTAAGCATCCAAAATACTTCTCCATAAAACAAGATGTATCTCTAAATAAAGTATGGAACCCTACGCTTTATTCCTCAAGTAGAATGGTCAATAAGTAGATTTTAATTCGCACTTCTTCGCTAATAATTATTCTCTTATGAAATGGTGGGAAATGACCTTGTATATATAAGTGGATCTTTCCTTAAATCCTCCTAATAATTTTGGCTATATAGGGTTGACCTAGCCAACCCAATGTGTTTTTTAAGATAATTTACTGCGTCTAGGTTGGCTGAAAGGCTAACAAACCAAGAAAGTAAAGAATGCCTCTAAACTATATTAGGTCAACCTAGTTGACCCAATATAATTGACAGTCAAAAAGGATGTTAAGGCAAGAAAAAGAGGAATGGAAGGATGAAAAGACTATAATAGGTAAGATTGAGAAGAATAATCCTAGGGTAAATTATTTTAGGAGACAAGTGTGTAGATGGTAAGTGGTAAAAGGGTCAGCAATATTACAAAGCATCAATGGTCTGCCCACCCCTTTCTTGGTGCACCCCTTAAGGCATGTACTCAAAGAGATTGAGACTCTACAAGTTTCTAAAAGATACAAAGTGTCAGTAATCAATAAAATATTATGTGTATACATATCCACTCTTGAAAACATTTGCTATCGGGACTGCCAGTGACCCAATGCAATAGTATGATAATGTCCCCTACTTCATCAATGAAATCAGGCCTAGACATAGTCTTTGGTAACCTAGTAGATGAATGCTTGGGGGACTTGAGCCTTGATTTATTAATTACTATTGATTTATTAATTATTATCTAACACCCTTCTCATTTATCCTCATAGAATTTTGTGGATGTCTATGGAGTTATGTTTAGGTAACTCTAAAATTCTAGGATTGCAAATACTGAGTTAATCAAATTAGCATCTAGATTTAGAACCTTTTCCCCTCTTTTGTTGTAGACTTCTCATTTTTTAGGATCATAGTGTTGGGATATTATAAGTACTTACTCAGGGCTATGTACTAATAGGGGAAAGGTTACAACTTATGGAAGGCTAGAGTCATAAATACTCTAGACCCATCATTCTTAAAATTTACACCTATTCATGACCAAAAATCTCTTATGTCAATGTGACCTAAATCAATATCTATTATTTTTATAACATTAGACTCCAAATTGGGAGTCAATTTTGGGCCTTTGGATTTTAAATTCATTTCCTTAGGAGACATGAAAACTAAGGCTCTTGATTAGGAGAAACTAACTATAAAAGTTGGTGGGATATGTAGGTGTTTAAATCAGGTATATCCTCCAGCAGAGATTAGATGTGCTCTAAGAAAGTTAAAGTTCCATGAAACTAGGAGCTACTTGAATCAGGAGGAAGTTCCATGGAGGTGGAAGGTGTTTCAAGCAATATGAACTTTCATGAGTATTTGAGGTGTCTAGGATAGGTCCACTTTCTGCCAAGTCATAGAATCTTGTGGGAGTCTCAAGTGTTTGAATCACTTTTAAAACCCATGTAGGTAGAAGGTGATGGAGACAAGTCCAAGTTTTTTAGGTTTTTTAGAGGGTTTTGTGGAATATTTTGAGGAATATTCTTTGGTTAGTTTGGTAAAAAACCTATACCTTAATTGTGAAATCTATGAAGGGAAAAATGAAGGGCTTTTTGGTAATTTAAAGTTATTTGAAACAAGACTCCTTAGAACCCTAGAAGACTATAAAATACCTAAACACTTGGAAGATCAACCAAAATCATTCTTGAACTATTATAATGATGACCTAAAAGAAACCTAAACTAGAAAATCTTGATGAAACCCTAAAATTGGAAAAAGACTTTACAAAAAATTATAAATAACTCAAAAGCTTGAGGTGTAAAAAACAATGGAAAGTTATAACAAGGAAAGTACCATGGACATGAGAAAAAATGAAGTGTAAGATGATTTGCATTCATGGCTCAATTTGGGAGTACCTTCTTGACACATGGCTCAAGTTTTAAGAGGTGAAAAAGTCATTGTCAAAACTCCACAAACTTACTTATAAATTAAACAATAATAATCAAATCCCCAAATGACTTAATTTATAATAAAAACCATGCAATTAATGTGGTTATTGTAGTTGGTGGTGAGAATTCAAGGTGCTTGAAGTAGGTCCTAAGTCCACAGGAGATAAATGACTTGGTTTTGTGGAAGGTGGAACCCACGAATCATGTTTCACATTTACAAATGTATAAACTACACTTGGTATTTTTCATCCCATGAAAGGGTGGATTTATTTTTTATGGGATCTAGAGCCCATCATGCACTTTTCATGTTTATAAATGTGCAAAGTGCATGCTGAGTTTTGTATTCCACTGACTTGGATGCTTGATGCAATACAGAGCTTGACATGCATTTTGCACATTTGCAAACATGTAAAGTACATGTTGGTTTTTTTAATTACTCTAGTCTTTAGATGTGGGTGGTTTACAGGGTCTAGAACCCAAAAATCAATTTTCACAAATGTAAATTACATCCAAAACTCTAGATTGCTCAGTTCAAAAGGGAGAAATGGGTTTTTTGGTAGTTTCAAGGTTTTCTAAAAAAATGAAAATGAGTCTCCCTTAAGGTTTAATATGTAATTATATTTTTGAGGTAAAAATATCAACAAGTATTATATTTTTTTGATGCATCTTGTATACATAGTCATAACTATTATTCATTCATTGTATAGCATTAGAATAAATAATTACTTTTACTAATCCAATAATTGGTTCATTAAAAAAATGTTTCGTTCATATTATACATCTTATTCAAATTTTTATAAAGTATTTTATTACTATCCAAGATGTTATTCATTATGCATATACATGGTTTAAATTAAATAATGTTTCATGCATCACTTTGAATTAACATTGTATTTCATCTTGTTATAAACCTCACCTTTAATTACTCTTCATAACTAATAAATTCTAAAATACATGTATACCTACTTTTATTATCATTACCTCTTTTGTTTCTCCTATTCTTACTCATCCAATCATGTCCAACTCAGTAAGCTTATCAATCAATTTTCACCACTATATTTTCAAATATAAATACTTACAAAATTATAAGTACACTATGGTACAAGTGGTAGGTAAACATGCTAAAGGTATTTTTTATCCTATTTTTCCTTCCCATAATGAGGGGAAAGTTGGTATTGGATACAATAGTGAATTTACCACTCATATACATCATCATCCTAAGAAATTTCCCACATTTATATATGCTACCAAAAAGTGTTTTCTGCTTCATACTCAAATCAACCATGAGTATCTTTTAGAATATACAAGTAAGTTCAGGGATATTTTATCAAAATTTACACCTAAGCCTCAACTATAATCTCTACCAAGGATGAATTCTTAAGGTTACCTTCACCTCCTCATGTGATACTACAAAATCATCTTGAATGTCATGTTATTAGGGTGTGGAGCTAAAAGCTTCACCAAGGAGCACACTTTGACAGTTTCGGGTCTACACAGACACCGACGTCAGTCAGGAGAGACCAACGTCGGTCAGGTGCAGTTGCAGAGGTGCTGGCGTCGGCAGTGGGTCGGCTGACGGCGGTCACAGGCAAGTAGCAGGAACCGGCATCAGTTACCTGTGCGTCCAGAATGCTATTTTCGAGGACAAACGCGAGTGTTTGCATGATGAGTTTAAGTTGTAGTCTTAAGCTCGCGTCTCTATTATTAGTAATATTATTTTTAGATCCCTTGTTCAAGTGGCTTAACTATTTTTTGTAAGTGCATGCTCAAGTCTCCTAATTCTATATGTAGAATTAGATCTTCTTAGCTTTATGTGGATTATTTTAGTAGTTGTTGAAGAATAGTACAGAATTGAATCAATCCAGGCTTGTTGGAGTTGATTGTTCTTGAGAGAGAGTGCTCTTAAGGAATAGAGATCTAGTGAGAGATCTATACATCTAGGAGAGGTGTGGAAGAAAGAATTTTCTTCAATTGTATTCCTTTTGTAAAGAGTTTGTTAATACAAGTTTTCAGGGTGGTTTCTTGTATCTCTTGTTTTTGCTATTATCTCATTCAAGTTACTTGTCTATCTGATTTAATTCCACATTTATTGCTTTTATAAGTGTAATCTATTATTGGTTGATCCCCAACAAGTGGTATCAGAGCTCAGGTTCACTAACAAGTGGTTCAGATCTGTGTAGTGTGTATTGATTACAGGTTCTCACAGGGGTTTCTGCAGGGATTTTTGTTTGAGTGGGAGAAGCAATGGCAGATGAAAGTAAATTGAGAATGGAAAAGTTCAATGGCAAAAATTACCAAAATTGGAGAATGCAGATAGAGGATTATCTGTATCAGAAAGATCTCTACTTATCGTTAGGTGGGGTCGCAAAGAAGCCCAAAGACATGGAGGATGAAGAATGGGAAGTTCTTGACAGAAAGGCTCTGGGGTCTATAAGACTGAGTCTAGCATCCACTGTGATATCTAATTTATCACAGTTAAAGTATACGGTAGAGTTGATGACTACGTTAGCAAATTTGTATGAAAAACCCTCAGCTTCTAATAAGGTATATCTTATGAAGCAGTTATTTAATTTGCATATGAATGAAGGTGGATCTGTTTCTACTCATCTGAATGATTTCAATGGAATTGTGAATCAATTAAGTTCAGTCAATATAGTGTTTGATGATGAAATAAAAGCTCTTTTAATATTATGTTCTTTGCTTGAAAGCTGGCATGGCTTAGTAATGGCAGTAAGTAATACTGCATCTGCATCAAATATTTTGAAAGTAGAGGATGTTGTTAGTGTTATCTTGAATGAGGAAATACGCAGGAAAAGCACAGAAGAGACATCTGGGAATGCTTTAAGTTTTGAGAGCAGGGGGAGGCAGAAAGATAAGAGCAAGAGGAGATCAAGATCAAAGTCTAAGGTGAGAGGAAGATCCAAATCCAGGAATGGCAGGAAGCCACAATGTTGGAATTGTGGAAAGATTGGGCACATAAGCAGAGATTATTGGTCAAAGCCTAAGGAGGACAATCAGCATGAAGGAAAGGAAGAAGCCAAGGTTGCAGGTATTGTATAAGATGCTTTAATTTTCTCTCTACATAATAATATAGAATCTTGGGTGTTAGATTCTGGTGCATCTTTTCATGCTACCCCTAACAGGGAATATTTTAGTGACTATATCCATAGAGATTTTGGAATAGTGTATCTAGGGGATGATGAGCCCTGTAAAATAATTGGCAAAGGTAAAGTGCAGCTGAAGATGCAGAATAGCAACACATGGGTGTTGAGAGATGTGATGCATGTTCCTAGCTTGAAGACAAATTTGATTTCTGTAGGAAAGTTAGGGGATGAGGGTTGTACAGTAACTCTCACAGCAGAATCTTGGAAGGTGACCAAGGGTGCACTTGTTATGGCCAGAGGTAAGAGAGAAGGTACTCTCTATTTGTGTAATTGTGTTACTAACAAATCTCCTTCTGTATTATCTACTTCAGATGTGGATGCTAAATTGTGGCACTCAAGGCTTGGCCACATGAGTGAGAAGGGGATGTCAATTCTTAAGTCCAAAGGTATGCTTTTAGATTTAAAAGGCATAGATCTAGAGTTTTGTGAGCACTTTGTATTTGGAAAATAGAAAAGGGTTAGTTTTCTCAAGATTGGGTCTACTAAGAAGAGGCATAAGTTACAGCTTGTTCACACAGACGTGTGGGGACCGGCTCAGGTTGCTTCCATTGGAGGATCACATTACTATGTATCTTTCATAGATGATGCTACAAGGAAGGTATGGATCTATTGTATTAGGAGAAAATCTGATGTATTTAAGACTTTTAAGATTTGGAAAGATATGGTTGAGAATGAAACAGGTAAAAGATTGAAGTGCCTGAGATCTGACAATGGTGGTGAGTTTTGCAGTTATAAGTTTAGAGATTATTGTTATATGCATGGAATCCACAGGCAAAGGATGGTTCCAAGGACACCTCAGTAGAATGGAATTGCTAAAAGGATGAACAGGACAATAATGGAGTGTGCAAGATGTATGAGATTGCATGTTGGTTTGCCCTTACAGTTTTGGGCACAAGCTGTTGACATTGTAGTGTACCTGATTAATAGAGGACCCTCTACAGCTTTGGATGGTGGTATTCCAAAAGAGGCATGGATAGGTAAAAAGGTTGATCTCTCATATCTCAAAGTTTTTGTTTGTGAAGCCTTTGTGCACATAGATAAAGAAAATAGAAAGAAGCTTGATGCTAAGTCTATGAGGTGCACGTTTATTGGCTATGGCTCAGATGATTTTGGTTACAGATTGTGGAATCTAGAAACTAACAAGGTAATTAGGAGCCATGATGTTGTTTTCAATGAAAGAGTGATGTATTGTGATCAGCTAAGGAAGCTAAATCAATCTGAGTAGAGCAATGGTGAATTGGATGAGGTAAAGGTTCAATATGAGCTCGCGGGTAAAAGAAATAATCACTTGCAGGAAAACACAGAGACCAACGTCGGCAGGTTAGGAACCGGCGTCGGCAAAATAGAAATTAAGGTCAGTCATATAGAGGCCGACATCGGTAGGATAGGCACTGGCATCGGTCAGACAGAACTGGCGTCGGCCATTAACAGGTCTGGAGGTGACCGAGGTCGGTCACTGTCAGAGAATTTGGGTGGACAGCGTGTTGTGGACGAGTCTCAGACACCCATCAGGAGGCCAGAAAGGGTAAGTAAGCCTCCAATTAGATATTCTCCTTCTTTATTTTATTTATTGCTAACTGATGGTGGAGAACCAGAGAGTTTTGAAGAAGTAATACAGGTGGAGTCCAAGAGTCAATGGGAGCATGGCATGGTTGAGGAGTTGGAGTCCTTAAGAGAGAACCAAACATGGGATTTGGTTGAATTGCCATCTGGTAAGAGAACACTCAAGAACAGATGGACCTACAGGTTGAAAGAAGGTGAGAATGGATAGATGAGATATAAGGCCAGATTGGTGGTAAAAGGATTTGCACAAAAGCTAGGTATTGACTTTGGTGATATTTTTTCTCCTGTTGTTAAAATGACTTCTATAAGGGTTGTATTGTCTTTGGTTGCTTTTGAGGATTTGCATCTTGAGTAGCTAGATGTTAAGACAGCATTTCTTCATGGAGATTTGGATGAGGAAATTTATATGGAACAACCAGAAGGATTTGAGGTCAAGGGTAAGGAGAAGTTTGTGTGTAGATTAAAGAAAAGCTTGTATGGCCTCAAACAGGATCCTAGGCAATGGTACTTAAAATTTGACAGGTTTATGACTGAGCATGGCTACAGTAGGTGTCAATCTAACCATTGCATGTATTTCAAGAGATTTGATAATGGTAGATATATTATTCTATTGTTGTATGTAGATGATATGCTGGTTGTAGGATCTCACATGCAGGATATCTCTGAGCTTAAGGTGAAATTAGCTCAAACGTTTGCTATGAAGGATTTGGGAGCAATAAAGAAAATCCTTGGCATGAGCATTAAGAGAGATAGGAAAAATCACAGGTTGATATTGTCTCAAGAAGATTATGTGGACAAGGTGTTGAAATGGTTCAATATGCAGGATGCTAAACCGATAAGCACACCTTTGGCTGGAAATTTTAAGTTAAGTAAAGAACAATGTCCTAATTCATATGATGAGGTAGAGTACATGAGTAAGGTTCCATATTCTTCTGCAGTAGGGAGTTTGATGTATGCAATGGTATGTACTAGACTGGATATTGCCCAAGCAGTGGGAGTGGTAAGTAAGTATATGGCCAATCCAGGTAAGGAACATTGGAAAGCAGTTCAGTGGATCCTTAGATATCTGAGAGGAACCAGTAGTAGGCACTTGTGCTATGGAGGTTCAGATACTTCTCTACATGGTTATGTAGATTCAGATATGGCAGGTGATTTGGATGGTAGGAGGAGCACTACATGTTATGTTTTCACTGTAGGTGGAACGGCAGTTAGCTGGATATCTAAGTTGCAGAAGGTTGTTGCCTTGTCAACTACAGAAGCAGAGTATATTACAGCCACAAAGGCTAGCAAAGAGATGATATGGATGACATGGTTTATGGATGAGCTTGGTAGGGAGCATGAGAGTTGCAGATTGTATAGTGACAGTCAGAGTGCAATCCATTTGGCTAAGAATTCAGCCTTTCATTCAAGAATAAAGCACATACAGCTAAGGTACCATTTCATACGACAGGTATTGGAAGATGGTGAGTTGAAGCTGGAGAAGATCCATATAGATAGGAATCCTACTGATATGTTAACCAAGCCAGTTACAAAGGAGAATTTGAATCTTCATTCAACTTCTGTTGGTCTTCATGATTGAGCTGAAGATGGAGGAGCTAGAAGATGTTGCTGTACAGGTACTGGTGCAGCTGTTTATCTCCAAGTGGGAGATTGTTAGGGTGTGGAGCTAAAAGCTTCACCAAGGAGCACACTTTGATAGTTTTGGGTCTACATAGACACCGGCGTCAGTCAGGAGAGACCAACGTCGGTCAGGTGCAGTTGCAGAGGCATCGGTGTCGGCAGTGGGTCGACCGACGGCGGTCACAGGCAAGCAGCAAGAACCGGCATCGGTTACCTGTGCGTCTAGAATGCTATTTCTGAGGACAAAAGTGAGTGTTTACATGATGAGTTTAAGTTGTAGTCTTAAGCTCACGTCTCTATTATTAGTAATATTATTTTTAGAGCCCTTGTTCAAGTGGCTTAACTGTTTGTTGTGAGTGCATGCTCAAGTCTCCTAATTCTATATGTAGAATTAGATCTTCTTAGCTTTGTGTGGATTATTGTAGTAGTTGTTGAAGAACAGTATAGAATTAAATCAATCCAGGCTTGTTGGAGTTGATTGTTCTTGAGAGAGAGAGATCTTGAGGAATAGAGATCCAGTGAGAGATCTATACATCTAGGAGAGGTGTGGAAGAAAGAAGTTTCTTCAATTGTATTCCTTTTGTAAAGAGTTTGTTAATACAAGTTTTCAAGGTGGTTTCTTGTATCTCTTGTTCTTGTTATTATCTCATTCAAGTTACTTGTCTATCTGATTTAATTCTGCGTTTATTGATTTCATAAGTGTAATCTATTGTTGGTTGATCCCCAACACATGTTACCACACTTCCTTCACCATTTGTAGTAGATCTATCTAGACATCAATCTAAAAGCCTTAATGAAATTGAATTTTATGATTATCATAGATGTGTTGGACATTTTAATAATAGATGTATGAATTTCAAGCACAAAACTCAAAATCTCATTGATGATAATGTTAGTATTGATACACCTAATGAAGAGGCTAACCTACAAGAAAATAATAATATAAAGCTAAAAATTTATAAAGATCCCTTTCCAAATCATGAAGCACAAGATAGCAATAAATTTATTGAATTACATTATGCATATAATTTCCATCCTCTTCATCTTTATATTTACATCCACTTGATAGCATGATTAGTACAGTTACAATAAATTTAGCATCACATACATCTATTACATTTTATGATTATGAAATTATTGATGAAGATTCTTATAGACATTCCTTATTAATTATAGCATATGTTTATTTAAAACTAATTCAAGGTGTCATGATAGACAATGGATTAAGTGAATATGTGTGCACTATAACACTTCTACATGATCTTGGCTATAAGGAGAAAGATATACATCATACATATAAAGTTTTGAAATCATTTTATGGTCATACACAAGATAATATTGGACATATATTATTACCTCTACAAGTGGGACCTCTCATATTCCAACTCCTTTCTTAGTATTATCAGGAACAGATGTCTTTGATATGTTATTAGGGAGACCTTGGCTATATAAAATCAAAGTAGTTCCTTCTACAATTCACAAGTGTCTAAAGTGTATTCATGATAATCAAGTGGTTAAAATTTTAGACATTCAATATGAATATCATATGAAACCATGGGTGCTTACTCCTACTATAAAATAATTGGTTGACATAGTTATTGCATATATTTGTAATGAATTATTTTATATAACTATTCAAGATCTTGATTTGCATGCAAAGAAGAATATTTAAAAATCATTTTGTGTATCTACTTATGAGCATGATCATATTTTAGTTTCTTCAATTAGTTATGAGAATAAAGATATTATAGTTTCTACATCTATCCTTGAGGATAATATGATTACATATGAGCATGATTATTTAGCTAGAAATAGAAAGAGAGATATTCTTAAGCAAAAAATGGGATGTAATATAAGGTTTTTATCTAAAATAACATCACATGTTATGCATAAAGATCTTACATAGGTAAAAGTTGTTACATCATGTCCTCACATGCATGAAGATATAGGTTTAGATAGATATATGATCAATGATTTAGAAGGTTATTTTACAACACATGCTTATTCTTTAGATTTAGAAACTTATACATTTGGCACATCTTATTTTGCAAAAGAGCATATTCTTTCCTATCAAAGAGTGTTATATGCATATGAGCATCCTATTTATGATATCATTGGTTGGACCCATGGTCAACTACCTTGATTAATTTATTTACATAGTACCTAATTGTACATAGCTTCTTTGCTCCTTACTTTTATTTCTTATTGCTCTACACATACTCTAGTTCTTCCTCTATCCCTTGTCTTTATTTCATTGTGGGGCCATTTCACTTGCCTTCATATTTTCCTTGCTTTGCTTCACCACTTTCTTAGGGTTATTAAAATTTCCCCCTCCTTCCATTTAAAAACTTTTTTATTTGTGTCTTTTTGATCTTTTTAAAAATTTCACTTATACATGATTTAATTTCCAAATATGGAAAAACTATAAAAACATTCATACATGCTAAAAAGTACAAATAAATCAAAATATTTTCAGAAAAATAAAACCAAGACATGTAGACATATTTTCATGTGTTGGATTATCTCTTTTTATATGGCATATATTATAATATTTAGTATTCAACATATTTCATTACATTTTCAATACATAATGCTTTATCTGAGTGTGTAAAAGGATGTATTTTTATCATAATAATAGTTATTAATATATAGAAGAAGTAGTCTTTATATAAAAATATTGCATAAGGAAAATAAGGATAATACTACACTATTAAAATAATAGTGCACTCCATCCATGTCTTCTAATGTGTTTTAATCCATGTACATTATTAAACTATGTTTCCAACTACAACATAGTCATAGTGACTTATTCTATAGATTCTTATCACAAATAAGAAATCACACTCAGATATCACTCATATTTTAAGATTAAGGCATACTTTTTCATAGTTTTTATGTTGGGATATCCTTCTATCCAATAGCCTTGCTTATCTAAGGAATTCTCATTATTCTATAAGAAAATTATTATATGTTTTATTCATCCAAAAAACTATTTTCCATGTTGAGATATAATGAAAATATGTGTCTCTTTTTCATTCATACTTTATATGTACCATGATTAATATGTTATTCACTAACATGAACATAGATATATGTTTTATATATGTTAATTTTAATTTCTCTATGATTCTTTCAGATACTTATTTACTTACATCATATGCTTCAAATTTTTGGCTTCTTGTATGTGGCCCTTGACCTTGTGTATGTTCAACATACACCATCTTGGTTGTAAGGAATCATCGTGATTTGTTTGTATGGCCTTTGGCCTTATATTTTTGGGTGAAATTCACATGTCCCTTTTATTCAACCTTTAGGCCTGATGTGTGCCATTTATACATGCTTTATAACTTTATGCAACATCTTACATGTCCCTTATATGTGGCATTTATTCCTTATTATGTGACATTGTGTAACTTTACTTACATGTTTGTTGCTTTTCATGTACTACTAAGTACCTAATACATACATCTATGGTGCCATGATACATATCATGAAAATAATATTTGTGGCTTTAATATTTTATATATCCAAATATAATAGTTACAATACATATACAAAAATTACAAGTAATTTACATGTTTCATACCTTACTTTAATGTTATATTCAATTATAATGATGCAACTCAATATCAAAAAAAATCATATGCTTCAATGTTACATCGTTAAGTTTATAATACATTTCAAATGTTTACATTCTATTACTTGATTACATCTTTCAAAAATGCTCTCACTTTTTATTTTGAGACAAGTGATTTACAATAAATTTACCTCATCTCAAAAGGAGGCATAATAATGGTCTTATCTACAAGTTTTAACAAGAAATTCATTTCATAGTTAACAATTTACAATATGTAAAATCATAATTTTCATATTTTTGGGGCATTTAGCTTGTTTGTGCACTTTATTCTTACAATACTTGAGCACAACTACACTTATGTTAAGATAGTTACAATATTTCAAACAATTTTCAAAAGTTCAAATTATCACTCTATATATTACATGTGGAATGACATGCATTCTTGTCTAAGCTACTACTTCATCAAATTGAGATTTCTCTTTTTCAAGCAATTAAAGTTTTAATAATTTACAGTTTGAAGGTAGATTTATTTGTAATAATGTTATTCATATTTTTTCAAGTAAACCAAATTTTGACTTACTGATGTTCTACATCTTAGTTTCAAATTATCAATCCATAGCTTGGTTCCCACCTCCTATTTTCAATTCATAAAGTGAACTGCATATGAAATTTGTGATGATACATGTCTTAGTTGTATTTTATCGAGCACTTTATTTGTTCTACCCTATTTAAAATCATCATAGAGTAATCTATGAGGGTTGGAGTATATAATCTTTCCAATTCAAGCATTATCATTGATTATTCAAATTTAGACTTGATTGCTCTCAATTCACTATAGGTTTATCACTTATCCACATGCATCAATAATGGGGCATGCACATCTCCATGAGAAATACAAAGTGTGTAGACACACTCAAGTATCACATTTCCTTTATTCTAGTAATTTTATACATCACTAAAATAAGGGAGGAATGTACACACTAAAATTTAATCAATGAATACTTGATAATGATTTTCCTTGACACCTTTATCATGTTTGGTCAATCTTCCATTTTGATAACCCATAATCTCTAAGGAATCCCTATTCCCTATTATATCCCTATTCATCCCCATTTAGTATATACTTCATTGTAACTTTAGTTTCAGAAGCCTATATCCCTTCTACATAAGAGTGCATTATCAGATAAGGATTCCCTACATCTTTATCTTGTAGTGCATCATTATCCACAGTGCTCTAATGGTCATCTTCTCAAAATGACATGCTTCATAATGGATCTCCTATGCAAACTAATAAGTTGATTATTAGAATCATTCAAAATATTCACCTATAAAATCACATCAAGACACAAATTTGAAACCCCTCATCTCTATTACTAGCTATCACTGATAAAAATCATTTATCTTCTAAGTAAATATTATTATTATTTTACTATAATACCATAGTCCCTAGCCAAACGTAACATTATTTTACATTAGGTTAAGGGAATCATTTGTAAATCATTATAATCAAACATTACTAGTTTCATTTACATGATCTTCCCAAAAGGGATAACTACATCTCCCTCAATCCCACTTGTAATACGTAGGAACCACTCAGTCAATAAGGGGTTTTTTGAGGATAGCCTGGACATATCCCACTTCCCCATTTTTTTCCATTTTGAATTTAATCTCTCTTATGTGCTTATGTAATAATATGGTATCAAATTTATATGTCATATATGAATCAAAATCATATCCACCTAAAAATAATTCACCTAAAGATAGGGGTGAATAATCCCATATTTTTAGATCCATCGCACAATATGTTTACACAAAGATGAAATGTCAAATAGCAACATACTAAAACCTCATATTCCTTCTACAACCTTGTCATAACATACATTGGATCTTTGGTTTTTATTTAATCTATGTTTTTAGGTTCTTACAAATAGTTACAATCAATTGAAATATAACACAGTCTAAAATAAATCAATTTGCAAGGATAATCCTATAACATTAACCCTAATTTATGTTTTTATAAATTTATAACTTTTGTATATTTTATAGATTTATGTACTTGTTGTATTTGGTATTATTTAACTTCATAGAAAATATTTCAATATTTTACATTTATATTTAGATTTAATTGCTTATTCTACTTAATTATAATGTAAATATAAGGATTTCCATGAATAGTAATCATTTTTGAATCATGCACAAACTTTAAGCATTAATGTCATATGGATGGGATTGATTTCATTTGATTAAGAGATGGACTTAAATTTAATACCTTATATGTCTCATTATATGTAAATACATGAAACCACACTAAAATATTCTTAGGACTTATGGGGGTAGGTAATGTGATACCCCCAAGTGGTGTCCTAGTAATACTTTCATATCCTTTAATCATAGTGGTTGTACAATCTAAATCCTTCTGAGTGTATCAACTAGTAATAAATTGGATTATTCACATGTTTATACTTGAACCATTATCAACCATAATGTCTTTTGTTAACCTTGAAAGTGTATATATGAAATCCTATATAAATAATGGTCCACTATTATAATTATCCTTTGGAATATTTTGGTCATATAATGGAATTAAAAAAAATTCCTTGAATGATTTTATGACCACACCTATGAACCCATCTAGAAAATGAGAATTAGAAGTTGGTGGAGAGTTTTTTGAGATGTTATATGAATACCATCTTGGTTATTATTTTCTTAAGTAGCATGATTTGGGATAGGATTGGCAAAGAATTTCAAATGTTGAATTGGTTGAGAAATTAATTATTTCAAAGTGATATTGTTTCCTTCCACTTGTATTTGGTTGTTATCAATTAATTCTTGAATTTTATGTATTTTTCAAAAAAAAATGTAGTATGACTAGAATATGTATGATAATCACAATATGCATTAGCATCATAATTATTAGGTAAAGGCTGAGATTATTCAAACTCCTATGGTGAAGGTAAAAAGATCATGTTGCATTCAATAAATCATTTAATAACTTGATGAGGAATCTCAACCAACTATGTAAAGTGTCTTTCCTCTTATGGTGGAAATACAATCTTATCAAGTGATTGAGTTATTCCATTGACTACATTCTTTGTCACATTCATAGTTTTAAAAGTAGTATCATTAGCCTTAGCTTTGAATATTTTTTTACCTTAATATTTAGATCCATTATAGGTAGGGGTAAGATTCTTATATTTAAGTTAATTGACCTCTAAAATATTTATCTTTTATTTAATATTCATAAGACAAATTTTATCAAAATATTGGTATGAGTTAATTGATATATTCATAATGTCAAGTTCGAGCTCCATTTTGTTTATTAACTCTTTAAGAGCTAAGGTTCTTAATATATTAATGTAAATTTTAGAGGGACAAATAGGAAGGAAGGAAACCTCAAAGGTATTTTACATGAGAAAACATTCCTAGGCCATGTGATTGGTATGAAAAATTTAGTGAGCGTGCATGTGGAGGCTCTTGGAAGGTTTCTTACCAAAATTTTAGTGGTAGTTGAACAAGGTATTTTTGAGGGCGAGGCTCAAAGGCTAGTGAATTCATTCCTAGCAAGTCAAAGTGCTCAGTATAACCTAATAGTGGTTTAGGGTATAAAATCTAAGGAAGGGGTTGTGAAATATGAGGTGGTAGATAAGGGATAAGGTGCATATTTGAAATTATTGTAGGTAATAGTGGAAATATTAAGGGTGATACACCATAAGCTAGTTGGAGAGGTGGTGGATGTTTTGGGTAATGTGACAAGCATTACAAGCTAAAATAAGGTAGTTGGGGGAGGAAGTCCTTTGTGAAAGTAGTGTTTAGGTTGGTTCTACTCATTGATAGGGTGATAAACCTCTGAGGGTGGTGGAGAGAATCACCTTAATTTGGTGACAAATTTATTTCTAAAGTGATTAAAAATTAATATTGTTTCACTACCAAGGGCCTTATCAGTAGATTTGATCTTATTGGCCTAGCCTATTGGCATTGCACAAATGAGTGTTAGATATGTGATAGCCTTTCATGGTGGCTATCTTGAAGATATATCCTTGTGTGAGGGGGTTTTTATTTTTATTTTTACTATTTGGAAGATTGCACCAATGTGTCATAATACAATACATGAAGTTGGGATCATCATCTTATTTTCAATAAGCCTTGGTTCTTAGCCTTCAATCATCTACTAGAAACCCTAACTATCAAGCTTATATGGGTTTAGTTACTACATTTACATCTTAAATATTTGGTTTCATCTTACCTTTAAATCATTATGAATGTTTTTAGAGAATTATTGGTAGTTGAATTCTCTACAATTAACTTTCACCATACCACCTTCACTCATATTCTATTTGGGCTAGATATTTCCCAAGACCTCCTAACTACCATTAAATTTAAAATCAAGGATCACTATTTGAATCAATCCCTATATTATGAGGTAATTCCATTTATATGTTGGAGGTGTTTTAATATTGTACATTTGGTCACTATCATAGCTCTAAGTGAAATATAGAGGCATCATGATGGAAGGATGATCTTCCTAGCCACCTTATAATGTTTGTAATTAGCACTCTATTTTTGCATGTAAATAAAGGTGAATTCAAGGTGGTGACACATAATTTGTCCCCTTGAAATCCTTTTTAACATTTGGTGGAGGTAGTAGGAGTTTGGACTTCACCAACAAGAGAACTCACCTCTAGAGGGATAAGTATGGTGGAGGTAGGATTTCAACAAGATAGAGAAGAATGGACAATGGTCAGGAAAAATAACAAGGGAAGTATGGTTCTTAAACCAACATATAGAACCATACACTCTTGTAGCAATAAGGGTGGAGGGATGTTGGTAGGTGATGAGAGGTCCATCACTGGGTGATCATTTTGTGGGGCTGAGTCTCATGGGGTGTTGGGTTTTGGTTTAGATGGGTGTTTTTTTTGTGGTGGTTTTTCCCTAGGATAGGTTTTTATCCTCAAGAGCTTTTTTGTCTTTCTATTTTCTCATTTTTTGCTCTTTTAAAATAGGTGAGGGACCCAATAACCCTAAATCACCAATCAAAAAAATTGGTATGAGTTGAAATTTTTTATCTTTAATAGGTTGAAGAAAACTTTGAGATAATATACTTTACAATTCCATATTAATTAATTATTAAGTCATTTTCATAAACATTGTTTTGAATTTAAGCACATATTAACATTCTTTTTAGGTCCTTATTTAATCTAATCTATATAAGAAAACATGACCTTTTGGCTAATGTTGATTAAAAAATGAGCTAAGAAAATATCATTCAAAGAGTTAAAGTATCATACAAAGTTTGATGATATGGAATAAAACCAATTCAAAGCATACTAATTAATACTAATAAGAAATATTTTAGTCAATAGTATATCATTTTGTCCAAAATCAAGAAAACATAATAAAAAATTAATATGATGAGAAGAATCACCCTTGTCATTGAATTATTTAAACTTGGAAGTTATAAAAATAGTAGGCAAAGGGTATTCAAATACCTCATAATCCAAAATATTGAGTAATATATCATGTGAAACAACCATATGACTTGATTTTTTATATCTTTGGGAAATTATTTTAATTTTTCATTGCATCTCTTGCATGGTATAAATGGTTTTTTGAAGAAGTGTCTCTTGAGGAGTAGCAAATGAAGTAGAAATAAAATGCATGGGAATAAATTATATGTATTGTTGATAAATGATTTTAGAAACATTTTTACGTGGATGAACCACTCTAGAAGGTTGATGAACATGAGGAAGCACTAAAAAAACACTAGGACCAAATTAAGAGGGAATAGACATAGTCTTTCTAAGGTGAAAATAGGTGGAGGCATAATCATATAAGTAATATGAGTAATAGACTCATAGGTTAACAAACCACTCTAAAGATTACCTACAATAGATGACAAGGGTTTTCCCCCAAGATCAAACATGAATGTAGGCCATCAATGACACATTAACTATTAATGTTGTAAGGTGGTGGAATATCCATAATGAGGCATCAAATAAACACTAGATTCATATTGAGAAATCAAATCCAAACTAATCACATCAAATTAAAACCCTAAAGGGGGAAAGAATATGAAACCCTAAAATACATGTTAGCAGAGGTTCTCAGAAAACCTATCAAAACATGTTAATTTGTGTTTTATGTGTGAATTAAGAAACATGATTAGAACACAATCATATTTATTGTTATATCATCATTATACACCCTTGGAGAAGGTTCTTCGGGCCCTTTCTAATTGAAACATAATATTGGGACAACCCCAAGGTGTCAGTCACCTATGGTGGGGTTGAACCTTTGGAGAAGGTGGACTTCCTCTTGATGATCACCTAAACTAATACTTGTCATAGGGAAAAGGGTTAGAAAGTGGGAAAGGGATCCTAATAAGGCTAAAAGGTGATGTACCAAATAAAATTAGGAAACTCCCATAAGCTTGAACCCACACTAAATCTGTAGAAGACAATGCTAGCTCACACAACCTCACAATCCATATGATTACATAAGTGTTTCATAAAATAGGTTCAAGAAGTAATAAATACAAACAAAGATGATTTTTAAGACTCACTAAGATATCACATTAATGGTAGTAATAACACTAATCTAGACCTATAAATAACTTGAAAACACCCTTAACAAGATCAGAAAGGAAGAAAATGGAAGAGGAAGACTCTCCTTTACATAATGCCATCATGCACAACTCACCAAACATAGACCCAAGGCAAGATACAAGTAAAGAAAGTATTATATTGCATCAAGAGGTAGTTCTTAAAAATTCTTTATAGGGTTTAGCCTAATCAAGTTGAGCATATTTTTTAATATCTTAGAGAATATCCCTATCTCCTGTAAAGATAAAAATTGTAAAATTTGAGAACCCTTACAATGGAGAAGATAATGGGATAATATAGAAAAAAATAGAAGAGAGAAGAGGGAGCACATCATTCGAGAACAATTGATAAGCTACGACCTTTCAAGGGATACTCCACCACCTTTTTCATCTAATCAATATTAGTGCATCATATACTATATAACCTTCATTTTTTTCAATAGTCTTTAAGCTCTTCTCATTGGTTGAGAAAGCTACACTAGAAGACAAGTGTTTGTTCTATATATGATGGGTCATGATCCTCCCAAAATAGAAATATCCTTAAGATCTGATCATCATTGGATTCTCCAACTACTTCTCCAATCCCCCAATCTACCCTATAAACTTCACCACACCTTCCACTTGGCTTCATTATGAGGACAAGATCCTCATATTCTTAGGCCTGACAAAACCATGTCTATATCTATTTTGGGTAGCTATAGGTTCCTATTAAACTTTAGATGATTTTTCTATCAAATTTTTAACTTGGTATGCTCTTTACTACAAATCCTGAACATCGATCTACTATAGACTAAAAACCAATCTCCTTTATTGGTTTTTAGATAGTCAATATATCCACCCAGATATATCTATATCGTTTGAATAGCTAATAGCCCACCCTAGTCTATATTAGGCTCAAAAGACCTATTTTATCTCTACTTTAGAACCTGAACTTGGGTCTAACTATAGATTTAAAACCAATCCTATTGTTATTTTTCCTATATTCAATATAGATGGAAAACCTACTCAATGTCTGGTCCTTTATTTGACAAGTCATTGAATCTTGACCTATATTAGGTCCAAAATACTTATTCTACATTTATGGATATTTAATGATGACATTCAATTCTAAAATATATATTCATGTTCATCCTAAATCATGCTTGAGCTTAATCCCTTTATATTTACTTTGCCCGGGTCAAAAATTACTTCATCAAAAATGTCTTAGGGATGGATTTATTCATTGGTTGTTGATACTAACTTGGCCCATTAAGCTTTTGTATATCCAATGATATGAGTTAATGTGAGCCCTTAGATCTCTTTGGGGACCCTTTTTAACTCATTAAATTGTCCACATGTCATAGATATTTGATGCACGATTAAACATGAGCCCTTGATTTTACTAGGACCCACGATTTAAACTCAAATGACTAATTCACAAGGCCCAAATTTAACATTTGCATGCCTATATTTGATGTCCATGCGACCATCATTGATGTTTGCATGTTCATCATAAGAGTTTTAAACCCAAATGGTTATTTTTTGTGGCTTAATTTTTCCATCTGTGCATCCATCATTTGATGTATTCACAACCATCATTAACGTTCGCGTGCCCATCATAATTTGAACACTAATGTTTTTTTCTTGTGGCTTAATTTTAATGACTACATGCCTATTATTTAATGTCCACATGAATGTCATTGACATTTTCATGAATGTCCAAGGATTTTTTAAATCTAAATGGTTATTTATCAAGGCTTAAATTTGATGTTCGTGTGCACATCCCATTCTACAAGTTAATCTTTGAAGGCTTAGATCTTGAGATAAAAATCTCATCAAGACAAGAATTTTGTAGAGTAAGATCTTGGCATTGAGAACATTGATTCCATGTGATACTTTTTCCTCATGAGGCTTTTTTATCATACTTATAAAATTCATAAGTAAACTAACTCATTCATTTTTTCATGACATCTTGATGATGGTTAGGTTCATTTAGACTTGTGCTATGAGATTTTGTTTGATCCTTGAAAACTCTAATGGTTTTCCAAAGGCCCATACAAACTTGTTCCATGATTTTGACTGATCTGACACCATGAAACATTCTTGGATCTTCTTCTTTGTAACCCTATACATGTCCCTTGAAGATCAACAAATTTCATCTTAAGCTAACTTAAAGTATTTCAAAATCTTTGTAATCATAATGTGATCTTTGGACCACTCATTTCATCTAGAACTTTGTTCAGCTCATCCATTTCAATCAGGGCTCTACTTAGCTGACCAATCCAAGAAAAATTTTGGTATGTGTGCCAAATTTGGCCAACATTTATAGTGACTCACAGGGAAGCAAGCCTGCCATACTTGATAACCTAGACCATGTTGCCTTGTCTAGTCCATTGGGCATGGAGTCTCCCCACGGGTTCAACATATTGATTTGAAGATAAAATTGGCTACCAACCTATAGATAACTCTTCTTGAATCAATAAAGATAACAAGAATAAATAAAAAAAGGTAAGTACATGAAGGCACTTATAGGAAAGGAAGAAAAACTAATCTACTAAAAAAATGTGCACACAAGCACATAGAAAAAAGCATAAAAACTAATCTAATATATACAGGGTTGTAATTTACAAGTATCTTCCTCCTAGATCAAATGGTAAACTTCTAAAATCATTCACTTGTGATAAACTATGATGAAAAATACCTTACTTTAGAGAGCTCATGATAGGTGGGCTAAGATGCCTGATTGTTGACTCTTTTGGCATGATTTCAAATGGATGAAATGGGACAAACATGTCTCCAATGTAGACATACTAGTCCATTTATTCAAGGCTTGCTCCAAATTAGACTATAGGGGATCCTGCAACCTTCTCTTTTGAATGCTCAATTTTGTGCTTTGAATGAAGCATAACATGTGATGTCTCCTTTTTATCATTCTCAAACTAATATAATTACCTGATAGGGCATCCTCTTATCAATACAAATGTTGATAAATCATATTTTACCTAACTCTTGCATTTAAATGCCCCATCATTATGTTCTTCAGGCATAATTATATCATAGTCTCCTTAGGGAGGAAATGAATCATTCAATGTGACCAAAGTTACAATTCTAACCTATGATGACTCATTAGGATCATGTTTAATATGCACATTTTGATCATATACTTCTTATACCTACTTAAATAGAGTTACAAGTGTGTCATCCAAATATAAATATTCAAGTTTGTCCCAAAAGGTATCCTCTTCTTGGGCATTATAAAGGATGTCAATATCAACCTCACCAAGACTCAATCTATAGCAACTAGATTGGTCTTCTTCCGCTGAAGAAAGGGGAGGCTCATCTTTTCAAGCATGGTTTAACTCATCATGATTTTGATTCTCTTTAATGGTATGCTCATCAAACTACATCACTTGATCACTTGAGATGTCTTCTTCATCAACTTCGCTTAAGGTTTCATCTACAAATGAGGGTTGATCTGACCATCCAAGGTCTAAAATGTTACACTTGTCTTACTCAAGATCTTATATAATTTATTCTTACTCCAAACTATCAATGTTATCTTAACTTGGCACCTCATGTTGAAGTGTACACACCTCAGACACTTGGTCCTGATCATCTTCTTGATCTATGTAGAATGGACCTTTAATGGTTCATTCAAAATCTGATCTATTTTAATCTTGAGGGTTTTCCTCATCAGGGTCCAGTACATTAGTGTCAAATCCATGCCAAGAAGGTTTGTTTAACCTTGAGTTTTCCCCTTTTAGATGAAGTGGACTACCTATCATGATCTCTTCAATAGAGACACTTGTGTTGTCCTCTTTAGGCTCATCTTTGACTTCATGTTCCTCCTCTATTCTTTGTAAAATAGGTTCTTCCTTTATGAGGGAGATGGTGGGAGGGTGAAGAAGTTCACCTTGATTTCAACTTAGAAGATCTCCTTCTAGATAGGGATTTTGAAGGCTCTTATATGTGGCTCTTGAGGAAAGGGGAAAGAGTCTTGGAACTCTTATACACCAAGCTCATTGGGTTGAGCTATGGTTGATTGATTCATTTCTTGCACAACTAACCCTTCCTCTATTAGAAAAGGTTCTTGATCTACCTTAACTAACACCTCCTCCTTCTTTTTATGCCCTTATGAACTTATTTCCATGATGTAAATGAGTATGTAATAGACACCTTTTCTTCCTTTTGAATGGTTATAGGAGAGGGTGGCCTCACAAGTGAGGGCATGACATAGTCAAGGTCAAAAGTGTTAGAGAAGATCCATGATGGGATGGCTTAGTGTTCTTGAGTGGTAATGGGAATAGGTTTGGTAGAGGTAAAACTTATTTACTTAGGCTTGATGTACTTTTTCTCCCATTTCTCAAATATTTTTCAATGGATAATACCCACCTTTTCATCTTTTGCTTCTCAACATGTGGATAGTCAACTTCTTCAATGGATGCCCATACACTCCAAAACTCTTGCAAGAAGATCCTTATCTTCTCCATGGAATGAATAAGAGACTCTTATCTAAGATTAACCCCCTCATTTATTTTCATGATTGTTCTTCATTGGTCCAATATTTCCTTTTTGATTTTTGACAAGGATGGACTTTGACAAGGTTGACTAGGGAGCTAATCAGGAACTCTTAAAGGTTGAACTTGAGGCTTTTGGAGAAAAGAGGGAACAAAATATTGGTCTAAATGAACCTACTTATCTTCCTAAGATATTAACATATTATTTACATTTTTAAAATATGACCATTGTTCTCATCAAAAATTGACCATCTGAAGAGCACTCTTTGATTTTTATAGAACATGGATAGGGATGAATAGAAAAAATACAAACCCCTACCAATCTCCCTTATCAAGTCAATATAAATTGATAATTATTGCTTGATTCCTGACAAGGATGTAACAAGGTAAGCCTGGTCTTGACAAGGGGGAAAAAGGACTAATTTGAATGCAAAAGAGGCTGACCTTGTTTATATATAGGGGTAGGATGAGGACAAAGGCCATGATAGGGTTGATAGGCTATTTGAGGACCACTTGGTGGGAATACATAAGCATTATTTACTTGATAAGTGTGGTTCTAAGGTAAATAATAAGCATATTGATCAAAATATGATTGATTGTACATACCAGACTAAGATGACTAGGTAGTTGGGTTACTTAAAACAATTGATGAATGCTCAAAGTCACCATTGATGTTTTCACACTTGCCTTTGAAGGATACTTGAATGAAGATAACACTAAAAATCTTCACTTAATGCATGATAAACTTTGTCCCATCAAGCATGCTAAAAACTATTATAGTATCGTTATGCACCCTTGGAGAGGGTTCTTCAGGCCCTTTCTAATTGAGATATAATATTGGGACAACCCTAGGTTGTGAGTCACCTATGGTGGGGTTAAACCTCTAGAGAAAGCCAACTTCCTCTTGATGATCACTTAAACTAATGCTTTACATAAGTAAAATGGCTAGAAAGGGGGAAAGGGCTCCTAAGAAGGCTAAAAGGTGATGCATGAAATAAAAATGGGAAACTCTCATAAGTTTGAACCTACACTATATCTGCAGAAGATAATGTTATCTCAAACAACCTCAAAATCCCACTGATTGTATAACGGTTTCATATAAGAGGTTCAAGAAGTAATGAGTGCAAATAAATAGGATATATAAGACTCATTAAGAGCTCACATTAATGGCAAAAAGAACACTAATGTAAACCTACAAATAGCTTTAAAACACCCTAAACAAGGTCAAAAAGGAGGACAATGGATGAGGAAGACTCTCCTTCACACAATGTCATCATGTAAAACTCACAAAACATAGACCCAAGGCAAGAGATAGGTAAGAAAATTCTTACATTGCATCAAGAGGTAGTTCTTACAAATACTTGACATGGTTTAGCCTAATCAAACTGAGCATATTTTTGCAATATCTCAGAGAATATCCCTATCTCCTAGAAAGATCAAAATTCTAAAATCTGAGAATCCTTATAATGGAAAAGAGAATGGAAGCATGCCATCTGAGAAAAATTAATGAGCATCCACCTTTTAAGGGATGTTCTACTACCTTTTTGATCCAATTAGGATTAGTACATCATAGACCAAATAGCCTTCATTTGCTCCAATAGTCTTTAAGCTCTTTTCATTGGTTGATAAACTTGCACTAGAAGATAAGGGTTTGTTCTATAGATGATGGGTCATGATACTACCAAGATAGAAATATCCTTAAGATTTGGTCATCATTAAATTCTTGAACTGATTATCTAATCCCCCAATCTACTCTATGAACTTTGCCACACCTTCCACTTAGCTTCATTATGAGGACAAGGTCCTCATATTCTTGGCCCTGACAAAACCATGTCTATATCTATTTTGGGTGGTTATAGGTTCTTAGTGAACTATATATGATTTTACTATCATATTTATACATTATTGTGCTCTTTACTACAAATCCTAAACATGGATCTACTATAGACTAAAAACTAATATCCTTTATTAGTTTTTAGGTAGTCAATATATCCACCTAGATATAGATATATCATTTGAAGAGCTAATAGCCCACCCTAATATATATTAGGCTCAAAAGACCTATTTTATCTCTAATTTGGAACCTAAACCTGGCTCTAACTATAAATTAAAAACCAATCCTATTATTAGTTTTCTTATAGTCAATATAGATGAAAAACCTACTCGATGCCTGGTCCTTTTTTTGACAAGTCATCAACTCTTGACCTGTATTAGGTCTAAAAGACCTAATCTGCATTTATGGATATTTAATAGTAACCTTTGATCTTAAAATATATATTATGGTTCATCCTAGATCATGTTCAAGCTCAATCCCTTTATATTTACTTTTCCCAGGTCAAAAACTACTTCATCAACCTTCGTCAAAAATGTTCTAGAGATGGCTTTATTTATTGGTTATCAATACTGACTTGGCCTATTGACCTTTTAACTCAAATATGTATTGTTATATCCCATGGGAGAAGTTAATCTGAGCCCTTAGATATGATTGGGACCCTTTTTGACTCATTGACCTTCCCACATGTTGTAGATCTTTGATGCATGATTGAATGCGAGCCCTTGATCTTATAAGGACCCACCAATTGAACTCAAATGGTTAATTCATGAGGCCCAAATTTGATGTTTGTGTGCCCATATTTGATGTTTGCATGACCATTGTTGACATCCATGTACCTATCACAAGATTTTTAAACCCCAATGGTTATTTTCCATGGCTTAATTTTGACATTCATGTTCCTATCATTTGACATCTTCATGACCATCATTAATGTCTACGTGTCCATCACAATTTGAACCCCAATAATTTTTTGTTGTGGCTTAATTTTGATGCCTGCACACCCATCATTCAATGTCTATGTAAATGTCATTGACTTCCACATAAATGTCTAAGGATTTTTGAAATCTAAATGGTTATTTGTCAAGGATTAAATTTGACATTTGCATGCACATCCCATTCTACAATTTAATATTTGAAGGCTTAGATCTTGAGATAGAAATCTCATCAAGACGTGAATTTTGTAGAGTAAGATATTTTCATTGAGAACATTTATTCTATGTGATCCTTCGACCCCATGAGTATTTTTTAGCATACTTATAAAATTCACAATTAAGTTGACCCATCTATGTTTACATGATATCTTAATGATGGTTTGGTTCATTTAGACTTGTGCTATGAGATTTTGCTTGATCCTTGAAATCTCCAATGATTTTTTAAGGCCCATGTGAACTCGTTCCATGATTTTGAATGTTCAAACACCATGAAACATGTTTAGATCCTTTTCTTTATAACTCTAGACCTATCCCTTAAAGATCATAAAATTTCACCTTAAACTAACTTAAAGTGTTTCAAAAGCTTTGTAAACACAATGTGATCTTTGGACCACTCATTCCATCCAAAACTTTGTTCAGCTCATCCATTTCAATTAGCACTCTGCTCAGCTGATCTATCTAGACAAAAGCTTGGTATGAGGGCCAAAATTAGCCAATAGTTATAGAATGGATTGAGTCTTTATTTGGTTTAGAATTATGTAGTTATCCAAAAAATGTAGACTAAAATGTCTAGAACATACATTATTGTTATTAAATAATTAAACATATTTGAGCAAAACATAACATAGACTATGCATAAATCAAGTATAAAAATACATCAAGAAAACCATTATCATATCTCTGTATTAATTTCTATATTTTTGGAACTACTATCCATTACAATGGAATACTATTTATATAACTTCATAATATATTGCCCCTTCGCATTCCATCACTTCAATTCAAGCTTGAATGAGAATTTTCACATTCCATAGACTTTTGGAATATATACATATGTTGAATATATATAAAAGTAAATATATTATACATGTTGATATTTATCACATGTTTTTCATGCATTTACACTACAATTTTACAATTCCATTCTAATATCAACACTTTCCTGAACTTAAATAGTTGTCTCATCCTAAGACAATCATAAGAAGTGTGCCTTTTATTGAAGCTAATGAAAATACATGTGTTGATGAGTTGGTCCAAAAAAATTACTTATGGTAATCACCCAAGGTGTCATTTACTAGTTTTCACATTTTTCACACTACTTATTTTCCCTTTCAAGTTTTTGACTATCATATCAATCTACCACCCTTTCAAGTTTTCAATATATTAGAATAACTAGGTGGGAACCCTTTATAGGTTTTAAACTAACCTATCCCCACTCCTAATGCTTAACGCCTTCCTTAATATAAAAAATCTTCAAAATTAAAATTTGAAATGTGTGTAGTACCTAATGAGAAGGTGGAGACATATGCTATGTTGTTGGAACTAAGGGATATTGTGAATATGATGTAACTAGATTTATTATCGAAGAAGTCACAACTACATAATTTAGTGATGGAAACATTTTCTATCATTGGATGGCTAGTTAAGTAGTTTTGGAAAACTTTTTATAATATATCTCCTACTGAAGTTGGTTTGGTGGGATGAATTTTGGCTCTTGAATGATATCTACGATGGAGCTATCCAAATGGGACAAGTTTTTTTTTAACATCATCCAATAATGATAACTTCCCACACCATAGAGATGATAGTGCATAAGGGACTTGGCACCCCATAATATTTTTAATATCATGATATTTTATGATGGTGAGGATAGCCCTAGCATGTGACACTTTCTATTGGATTTCTTATGCAAGCTCCTCTAGTTTGTCTATGTGCCTCTACATCTGATTGTTAGAAAATGTATTACACATGATCTCATATTTCCATGTTTATAGCTTGTGTATGACATTATATTTTTATTCAAGTCACTACCTCAATGTTACATCTAGTGCATCAAAGGTATAAAATTGATCTCCCATTATTGCTTTGGCTTTATCGGCCTTAGTGAACTCTAGTTTGGCCTCAGTATGCTATGTACCTAAGGATATGATATATTGATGTATATGGTTTGATGGAGATGCTGACATGTGGTACACATCCCCTTAGTTAGTTATATGGGTATAATATATTAGGATAATAGAATAACTTGTGGAAGTAGTAAATTGGGTAATGGTCAGCCTACATTGGGATTAGGAGGTTACCCATCCATGGGTTAGATAGATGTATATATATAGGAGATGATTATCATGGGAAAGATATCAATTAAGCATTGAGTCTTCTATTTTAAGAGGATATTGGAGGTTGTCCCCTCGAAAAGACATTGTGGAGTTATTCCTTCCTAAAGGAGTATTATATGGTGTTTCCCTACCTTAAGGGTATTTCTGCATATATTGAATATCAAGATCATTACAAGTGGTATCAGAGCTTCGATTTGGGAAATTTGTGGAGTGAAACCCTAGGTTTTTTTGAATCATCAATAACTTTTGATTGGTTGTAAATTTTTCCACAAATTTTTTACTAGATATGGATAATATTTCAAATAAGTTACAGTAAAAAAATTGATATTTTTTTAGAGTTATTGCTATTTTAGGGTTTATAATAATTTCACTATATCTTCTAAAATATAGGGAATTTGTTTTTGAAATTTCTACTGGAGATGTTTCAAAAATTTAGAATTTTTAGAGTTGTTTGGAGTGATTTTTTGCAATTTTATGGATCAATTTTGACATTTTAGGGTTTCATGAACCTTAATTTTTTTGTGGATCATGGAGTTGCAAAAAATTTCATGGGAAGATGATATTGATGCTAGAGAATGGTGGCTCCTTTTAGAGAATCATTTTAGAAAAACTTTTGGGCAAAGACGATTAATTCTTTTTTTGTCTGGGCCTGCACTACATTGGTTTGATCAATTGAGCTGTACAAAAAGGTTTTCTTCATGGAAAGAAATGGAATAGATCTTTTTAGATCGATGGGATATAAAACAAGAAGCAAAAAAAGAAGAAGCAGTAGAAGAAGAAGTAGTAGAAAAATAAGAAGAAGAAATAGAAGAATCAGTAGAAGAACAAGAAGAAGAAGTAGAAGAAGTAGATGAAGAATAAGAAGAAGAATTGGATGATAAAGGTTCAAATTATTTGGCTCCAAATAAATCTGAGTCAATTTTTCAATTTCATGGATGCATTCAAAAGAAAAGGGTTATTGTGTCCATAAACTCTACTAGTAAGTATAACTTCATCAACATGAATGTGTCCAAGCATCTACATGATCAAGCAAAGAATATCAAAGAGGTTCAAGTAGATGGTAAGAATATTTCAATGTTTGAAGATCTAAAGCTCATTATGGAAAAATATGTTTTGCATTCAGATTTTTATGCTTTGGATATGGATGATGTGGATATAGTTCTTGCATATCCATGGTTAGATACTTTAGGAACAATGAATATTAATGTTCAAAAAAAGTTCATGAAGTTTTGGTATAGGAAAAATAAGATTACTTTATAAGATATCATAGTGAAAAAGGCACCAATAACAATCCAGGTAGGTCATGAGGATAAGATGGAAACAGGTGATGAAGAACATGATGAAGATTCAAATGATATAGATAAAGACACACTATAAATGAGCACTTCATCTACTCAAGAGACAAAGAAGGAAAAGGTGGAAGAGGTAGAAACAAAGGTGGATAAGGTCAAAGTATTGGAAAATGTTGAGGTATATAAACACCCACATCATCATGAGAGGAAACAATCATGGAACCAGGTGAGGAAGTGTCATAACAACAATCATTTTGTCTATACAGGAAATAAAATTTCCAATCATTATGGATATGCATGGAATCCAAAGAAAAAATACTATGGCACATGGAATGAATGGGGGAAACACTATGAATATGCATGGAAGAATACTTACTATGGTCATGGTTGGAATCAGAGTAGTGCAATAAAATATGGTACATGGAATAAAAAGAGGAATAATTATGCTTGGACACCAAAGTAGTATAATTATTATCATAAATGAAATCAAAGGAGCATAATGGATTTTGGACACAAGCTTGGAGAGATATCACCTGCCAAGATCACATATGGATGGTTAGATGATCAAGATTGGAGACAAGTGTGCAATGATTTGAAGCACACTCATTATTTGGTTTCTTCCTATGTTTTAGGGATAAAACATGTCAAAGAAGGAAGTAATGATATGTACATAGGGATATGATATATTGATATATATGGTTTGATGGAGATGCCAACATGTGGCACACATCCCCTTAGTTAGTTATATGGGTATAATATATTAGGATAATAGAGTAACTTGTGGAAGTAGTACATTGGGTAATGGTTAGCCTACATTGGGATTAGGAGGTTACCCATCCATGGGTTAGATAGATGTACATATATAGGATATGATTATCATGGTAAAGATATCAAGTAAGCATTGAGTCTTCTATTGTAAGAGGATATTGGAGGTTGTCCCCTCGAAGAGACATTGTGGAGTTATTCCTTCCTAAAGGAGTATTATATGGTGTTTCCCTACCTTAAGGGTATTTCTACATATATTGAATATCAAGATCATTACATAGTCCATATGGTGTTTAACTGATATTTTTTAGTCAAGCATGCCTCTGGATATATGTTAAATTTGGAGAAAAGTAGTTTCCAATATTTTCTCATATTATTTGAGTTAAAAAGTATTTTTTATTTTTCCTTGATATTTTGACCTTGTGTGAAGTTATTATAGCTTATATGTGGTGAGCTACTCTTTTGTTAGTTGGGATATGAGGGATATGAATTGATTTTCCTCCAACATGATATGGTCAACTTAGACTTGAGTGACCAAGGAAATATAGGTGTCATAGGTAAGTTACTAAGTTTTTGTGAGCTAGAGGTGTAATTCTAAATTTTCCTCCCTCAACTGTTGTACCTCTTATTCTAGCATGGAATCCTTTTGAGTGATAGACTCCCAAAATGTAGCCAATCCTTTAATTTAATTTGACAAGGGTAACTTGGAAACATCAAGTGATGTTTATTATACCATTATGGAAAGATCCAAATTAGAATATAAAAGTGTTAGAGGTACCTTATTTATCTATGCCATTAGAAGTGAGAAGGTTATCCATCACATGAAGGGTGCAGGTACATCCCACAACCATTGGCAAGATAATTGTGTAGGGGACACCTCCTCTTTTGAACCCCCTTGAGTGGACCCCAATCCTTATGATGTAGAATATGGTTATTAGACCTTGGGTATCACCACCTCATTTGTTAACTTTATCGCCTACTTTATTGAGACTTATTCTTATGTTTTGTACATGGCTTTTGCCTTTACTTTGGTAATTTTGTCTCTCTAGTCCTTGGTAACTTTCTCTCAGTCTTGCTTGTACATTTCTTCCTCTTATTTTCATAATAATTCTTTCACTTTTTCCTCTTCTTTGGCCTTTGATATTTCATCAACTTCATCCTTATATTTATATGTTGTTTGCACTTTTTGATTTTCTTGTTCTTTCTCATTCCTTATAATCTTATCATCTTGCTTCTTCTTTTATTCCTCTTGCTTCTTCCTCTACTCCTCCTCAGAAGCCTTGCATGTCGCTTCTTCCTTCCTCTTCCTCTTCCTCTTTTCCTCTTTCTTTTCATTCTACTCTTATTTTATATCCTTATTCATAATTGTCTTTTGACCCTTCTCGTGCTACATTTTATCCTTAGCAATTTATTTTTGTACTACAAGATCTACTTATGTGGTTAGTTTATCTGGCTATGGTTGTGCAGTATCTTGGGGCTCATGCATAGGAGTCTAAAACTATGGAGATGAGATGGATTGTGAAGTATATAATGAAATGGTTTATTCAATCATGATGCACCTACATGCTAATGTATTTTTTCTAGCTAGAGGGATCATAGTCTTCTTAACTGCTTGTAAGCCTAGATCATCTCTTGGGGTTTTGGTTTTAGGACTTGAGCCACCTATGGCTCAACTTCCTCAATTGGTTGAGTTTTAGAAAAGTCACCCATAGTCTTTACAATATCTAGTGATAGATGAGGCACAACATTGGTCTTATGTTTTCATATCAATGGTTTTTTTGGGATTCTTTATTGTGGGCTTGTTTATGCCATTCAATATCCTGCACCTAGTACTCCCTAAAAAATTGTATACATCATGTGTGTGCACTCTTGATCTTATACCATTGTATTGAAAACTATGGATGTAGAAGGTGTGGTAATGTCTACCATTAGGATATTTAAAACATTTTTTCACACTTGAAAAGTGCACACTACTTTCAAAAATAAAAACTATTTTTCTTCTTCTTCCTCATAGACCTCAATGCATATGTCCTCAATCATTTATTTGTATACATCCTCCCCTGTGACACCTAGATGAGTCAGATCATATTCTATAGTGATCTTTGGGACTTTCATAAAAAAAAAAAAAAAATCTAATATTTAGTATTATGCATCTTCTTCTTTGGTGGATGCGTTGATGCTCTATGCTCCATTGCCTTCCTCTTCCCTAAATCCATATACAATGGGGATGCTTCTATTTCCCTCCATGCTTGTACCATTACTTGAGATTGTGTTGTTTATTATTGAGATAATGGTTTTTTTGCTCCTAGAGGTATGGTTTATAGTGGTGGAATATATCAACAAATGAGATATTTTTGTCATAAAACTTTTGTATTTGCATCTACTATATTGATGAAAAATTACAAAGAAGTCATTGGTGCCCTCAGAAGCTCATTAACTCTAATTTGGATCCTATCATGGATTTTAGTGATTTTAGAATATTTACATAAATACTACACAATATTTTTAGTTACTTGAGGGTGTGAAAGGATGAGCTTTAAAAATTCCACCCACCATGCATTGAATCTACTAAGTTGTTCATAGTATTGGCCTTTTTTGGTCTATGAAATATTGGTGAATGTGATCATAGGCCAAATACACATCTAGGTTGATTGGGCCACCTTGATACTTCCACTACATAAAAGAAAGGATAAATACCAAGAACTAATACTATAACACCTATGAAATTCCACTGATGGCATTCTTAATTTTGGTGATAAGCTTGGATACCAAAAATTTAGGCCAATTGAAATCCTCATTCATCTGACTCATTCGATATGAAATATTAGTGACCCATTTTATAGCTTATTTTACAGTTTTAGTGCTCTGTTAGAATCAATTTTTAATGTATTTTGAGATAATGCACACCAAAATATCATCCACATAGTTTATAGGTACCCCCCTAAACACCCTACTATATTTCTCTTTTGTATCTGAGTGAATGGGAAGAGCCTTGTATTTATACTGTAGAAGAGATTTACCTCGATCCATAAGTCATGTTTCCTACACCATGGTTGTTGTATGGATGAATATTGTGACATCTTGAGATAGATGAATCAAACATTAATTATAATAGTTGATAAGTGTCCTCATCACTTCATCTAATTTCTATAATGTAGGGATCTTGATGAGTCACTTTCCATCATATCCTTGTAGGGGGTGTTGGATAGTTAGGGACCCTCATTGTGATACTTTCAGTTGATATAGGATAAAAAAATTATATTTTGTTGTGTCAATGAATTTAAATGGATCTAGATCATGGTATATGATTTGTAAAAGTGGAAGGCCAAACCCAATTTCTTCTTTATATGCATATGTGAGGGGAATTAATAGTTATGAGTGATCCATGGTTTTTGTTCTAGTGGAATTTGAATAATAGCTTTGGTTGAAATGGTTCTGACAAACAATATACACACAAATGAATGAATTAAACACAACTCACATAGGTATCTTGTTTGTAAAAGTGTGTAATATCAATGTGTTATTCATGCCCTTGTAAAGTATTTCCCATTTGAATCCATTATACACATTGATATAAATGTGTTGAGATTCCCATGCATCATTCCACTTATTTAATTAATTACAATTGGTTGCTAATGAATTTTTTTTATCAATTCAATGGCTCAGAGCATTGGTTTGGATAATGGAGGTTGTTGATGTGATGTTTCATCTTTTTCTTCATCTACTTTATTTTATTATACATTCTTTCTCCATAATTTTTTTAAGTGTCGTTAATCAAAGGTATATGGATAATCTATGGATAGGTGGTCTCAAGTAGCACTCTTAACACTCAAGTGTCACTTTTAGGTGATTATAGTAACATAGCTTGTGAATTAATAAAATGTATTGTCTTGTTCAAAACCATATAATACACTTAATGAAATATCTAAATAAAAAATGTAGCTTTGATTTAATTTTTATTTTCCTTGAGTTGTCATGAACTCCTTGATGTCCTTTTACTCATTATTTGGTCTATAAACCTCTATGGATGAAAATGCAAAATATCATTTAAAAAGAAGCTTTAACCTATTATTAAATATAAAAACCCTCCTTGAAAGGGTGATCTGGGGAGCATCCACCATAGGATTCTTAGCTTGGTTTCTAGTGGATCAAGGTCTTTTGAAGGGATCAAAAGAATCTTTATTGGGGCTATAAACACATGGATGGTATCAGAGTAATGCCCACACCACTCCCCTTCAAGATAAACTTAAAATATGTTTTCATTTAGTAGTTATGGTCTTATGTAAATATGAATTACTAAATGTGATTGCAAATACTTGATCCCACACAAAGATGGTCTTTGGTAGGACTTAAGCTTAATATGTCACAAGCTAAGGTAGACTTTAGTACCTTTGAATTTTTATTTGTACAAGGTGGTTACTAGTAGTTATTATTTTTGTTCTTATGAAATCATAGGTTTTGGATTCCTTATATACTCATGAATATCTACCAACATGAATCACCATTTATTGTTGATTGCATAATATGCCCCATTTTCAAACTGAAAATGGGGACCCTCTTTTTCCTCTAGAGCTTGGTCTGATATATTGAAGGAATCTAGTGGTTTTATTCATTTGAATTTATATATGGGGAATACAATTTTGTTAGATGTGAAGATTTAAATCTTGAATGTGATTTATTTTTTAATAAATAATTTTCATCATAAGCACTTGGTCTAGAAATCACATATAGGACTGCACTAATTTAAAAATCTAAATTTCTATGACTCTATTAAGTCTTAGTATATCTTCATGATTGTATATTAAAAAATATTTAAATATTTATTTTTAGACCATTTAACATTAGATTTATGCAAATTATATAATTATATCATAGTTTTTTAGCTTCTTTTATTGAGCAATTTAGCCCATTTCTATTTTTAATTTTAAACTGACCGACTAGGTGTTCATAGAGATTTATTATTTTACTTAGTAACTTTTATGTAAAGTGGAAAAAATTATATTTAATTCAATGAATTTGGGTTTCCTTTCTATGTTAAGTTTCATGATTTCATGTTTTTATTCAACTTTTTACCTTAATCATTTTTTGGCTTTTGTCTTAACCATTTATTTTCAAAAACTTAGTCATTTGCTTTTATAAATTTGAAGTTGTTGATTGAGCATCTATTTATCTTGCTTATAGGTTCCCATAGCATTTATTTTTCCATGCAAAACATTTTTGTGACTCCAGGAAACCCTGACCTATTCAAAAAATATTTCAACACTTAGTCAATTTCTTCAAAAGTTTCCCAAAGCCATGTGGCATCTTTCCACCACACTGCAAGACTTAAGCAATTTAAAATATTTACCCAAGAGCCTCCAACTCAAAAAAATACTTTATTTGATTGGATTAGTAGGATGCTACCAAGTGTAAATATCACAATAACCATTACCATTATTGATTTGGTACTCAACAAGATCCTTTGGACTAGTGGATCAATGAGATGTTACTATGTGGCACCATCTTAGTGACCTGCTAACTTGGGGTAGTTCGTATAACTCTAAAAACCATCTAATCTATAGGTAACTAGGATAACACCACATGGTGAAATCCCACTTCACCCTAGTTAAAGGATTACTTAGCACATATATATCCCTACTTGAGTAATGGAAGAGCATAAAGAAGACATGTGCCATGACCCTACCAATAGAAGACACACTGGTAATGGCATTATCATGACACTGACTCAAATTTGATGATCCATATGGCTATCAAGACCATAAAAATTTGAGATGGGATAGTACATTTAAATTGATTTTTAAAATCAAGTTGCATATTCTTTCTCACCAACAAATGATCAGCAATGATAGAATTCAATGTAAGTCTAGTTGGTGGTATTAATAATGGTATGATATGCATGTTGGGATCTAGTGTAGAGCATAAAAGATGAATATCTACCTTAAAAAGGCATGACTTCTAATTGTCAAAAATGTGGTTTCAACTACACTAGATGTGGGCAGTTAGCAATCTTGATGTAATGTCAGTTGCATTCTCTTGCAAGCATTCATTCCCAATTCAATCAAGTAAGGTCCCTAATATTTTCATGATGGAATCAAGTGGGATTTATCCTAATTAATGATTTTTCTAACTACCCCATTAGTGGGTGAACTTGAATTTGAAACTTCATAGGCTTGTGTGTCTATATATGATAGGTTCCTATGTTATAATAAAATTTTATCTTTTTAAGATTAGGGAGACTATGTCTTGGATCCCTTAGATTAGAATAGATTAATGGACCAGATAGGTTAATAATTTTAGGATTAAAGAGATTATACCCTTTTTTTTTAAATATTTTCCTATTTTCTAGATTAGATTTTTTATTCAAGGTTGTTTACAAGCCATGTCTGTAACTCACATGAGTATTTAATGAACTCCCAATTGATCTTTTTAATATAAATATCTTTATCTAAATTTTTTGTCATTTGATAGACTTAGTCTGTGCATGTATATGGTGACTTTATTTTATTAATTGGCTCTGATTCTTCATTCCACATACTCTTGCACCATCTTTAGTTGGAGTTATGTTGGGTCTGGCTCAACTAAGGACTAGTTTATCTAGGGATTCATCTACTCGATAGAATCAGACTGGTCTCTATTAGAAAGCAGATTATTTCTTCTCTTTTTTTCCTACCCTTCTCTCTTTCCTTTTTATTTAATTAGATTAGATTAGTTTAGTTTTTGAGTTTTAATCTAAATCAAATCTAATATTTCACCTTGATTTCATGTTGATTTATTTATCTATTTCTCATTTATGCATGGTATAACCTACAAGTAATAGACATTCCTTTTTAAAGCAGTTGTTCATATTCATAGTTAGATCATTATGTTTGTTCCCTTAAGTTATAATCTCTATGTTTAAATTGTATGTGATTAGTCTGAAATACCCATTGAAGCCCCTTGAAATGGGATGGTCA
Organism: Torreya grandis; assembly: GCA_037957365.1. Classification (NCBI taxonomy): domain Eukaryota; kingdom Viridiplantae; phylum Streptophyta; class Pinopsida; order Cupressales; family Taxaceae; genus Torreya; species Torreya grandis. Next base: position 1,146,544 of record JARHVA010002518.1, on the reverse strand, counting down.
AAATGAGACAACTAGTTTATCTTTCATACCAAGACCTTTGTTAATGTGAATCTCCTTTCAGGAGAGATGGGGATTAATAACCCCTGCTTATTATTGGATGTGTCAACATACCCATAAATAGAAGGGATAGGTGTAACTTTGGGAATGATCCCACCTTTTTCTCCACCAATAATAATCTCTCACTCCCATATTAATTTTCATATATAATAACCATTTGTGTTCCTATGCAAAGTATGGATATTAGAGTCATCCCCTGAGTTAGTGGAGATGTAGTATTTTAGATAGTCATGTTATAGTGCAACCATTGTTGGCTTCACATTGTTGGTTGAATATTTTGCCGATCAGCGTACTGATAAAAAAATAGGTCTAATCATCCAAAGTAGGAAGATTGGTCAGCTAAATGTGTAGTTTTACCACATCAAAAGGGGACTAATCTCTCCTCTCATCAAGGGGAGGTTATATGATATATATATATATATAGAAAGTAATACTCAAGGGTAGGATAAACCATCCATCTCTCTTATTTCAGAGATGATGCATGCAAATCAAAAGAGAAATCTTAGGGATAATGACAAAAAGCACTCCTCTTCTTTTAGAAGTACTATTCAACAAACCACAAGAATCTTCCTAGTAGTAATTGCAAAATGTAACCAAGGACATAGTAACCAACAAATCGAGATGTAGCACAAAGTCTCCACCTGAATTGCCCAAGAGTGAGATACAAAGGACAATGAGGGCACAAAGTCATCCCAAGGTCTTTTACAAAGAAACAAAAAGAAAACACACTAAAGGAAATTATGGGGGCACAAATTCTCTCCACGGTTGGCTACAGGACACTTTCCTGACTACTTTCACTAATTTTGCTTGTTGAATTAAAGGAACAGAAAATATACTAAGGAAAAAGACATAAGAACAGTTTCCACAAAAACAAAGATATCACAGCACAAAGTCTGAAAAGTCACTTGCTTTCTTATTCCAATAACAAAATATGATCAACAATCTGAGCTCAAAGTCTCAGCAATGCCTTTCAATTTGGGCAGAGTTTTGTTTCTGATAATCAAAGAGAAAGATCCCCTATAGATAAAAGAGAGTCCCTTATATAGCCTCTCCAAGAAGGACTTGGGAATAGTAACACATCATGTTGCATTTAATTTTTTTAAGAAGACATGCTAGAATTTAGGGGCATTTACCCATTTGCTTTTCTCAATGTAGAGAAATGGGTCACGCTATTGAAAGTTTGCATCTTTCAATATCCACCTGGTGTTTTAATTCTAGAAACACATCTGATGTGCAAATGTTTTTGATCATTCCTCCTCATTCCTCCTTTTTTGGTTATGTGAATCGGGTCCTCGATTCAATTTGATGCTTTGTTCCTTAGTCACTTCCTATTGGTCTTTTGAGAACCCTATAGAAGATGACACTTGGCAGCTTCCATTGCATTTGATACTATGTCTCAATAAATGACACGTGGTGGCTTTCGATGTGACTTTGAAGATGACACATGGTAGCATAGCGGGTTTTCTATTTCTTCAAACTTTTCTTTCAAAAGAAAAAGTTTGAAGGAATTCTTTCAGATAATTTGTCTAAAGAAATTGTCTCTTTGTCACTTTTTTCAAGGGAACTTTTCCAAAGGAAATCCCTTTGCTCTTTTGGCCTTTGAATTAGTCCATTTGCCCCCTTCCTGCCCTCTGCAAGGGCTATTTGAGCTCCAAATTAGCCTTTCAAGTTTTTGCAATGGTTCACTTCAGCTTCTGAGTGTCCTTCGAAAGGGTTGTTTATCCCTTGGAAATTTTCCTTAGTCAATTTTATGTGAATCTCAAATTGTGACACATGGCAGCATTTGTTGTGAAACAGGTAAGGACACATGGCAATATCCATTGAACTTGTAGAAGCTTTGGATGCCTTTTGAGTGTCTTGTGGAAGATGACACTTGGTGGCTTCTACTACATTTTGGAAACACTATAGATCCATGTGAGATTCATTTTAGATTCATGCAGATGATGCCACTTGGCGTGTTCTACTTAACTTATAGAGGACACATGGCAGCATCTGTTGCTCTTAGAAACAAAGTGAAATGAGGCTTGAAAGACAACACTTGGTAGCATCCACTGAGTTTTGTCAGGTTTTTGTTTCCTTCCTTAGTCACTTTTTCCACAAAAATTCCCTCTGCAAGGGCACTTGTGTCTTTGACACTTGGGGCACTCTTTTGAACTTGTCACTTGAACTGACCAATTAAACCAACTTTGGTTCAATTGTTCAATGGTTCATTCCCTTGTTTCTATTGACCGCATGAACCAAGATTCTTTGAAACAAGCCTCATTGAATCTATTGAACCTTGAACCCGTTGAACCTTTTGAACCTTGAACTAGTCCTAAAAATGACTAAGTGTCAAAAACTTGTTTTTTTTATTGAACCTACCTGTAGAAGCCTTTAAACCTATTAAACCATTAGTCTGTCACTTCCTTGTTCTTTCTAAGCTCTTTGATCTTCATCGCACTAGTTGAACCTTTGAACCTGTGAACTCATTGAACCCTTTGGTTCAAGTTTCAATGGTTCAATTGGTTCATTATTTTTATTTGGTTAAGTCCTATTGATCTTTTTGAACCAAATGTGTTGAACCATTTGGTCGTTGAACTTGTTGAACCATTGAACCCGTTGAACCTTTGAACCAAAGTGGTTCAATGGTTCAACAATTCAATAGTTCAAGCCTTCTTCTCTTTGATAAGTTATTTTGAAGCCATTAAACCTTGAAGCAGTTAAACTTTGAACCTTGACAAATGTGCTTAACTCTTGCTACTGATGTTGAACCTTTGAACCCATTAAACCCATTGAACCAAAATGGTTCAAGGTTCAACGATTCAATGGTTTAATGGTTCAATCCTTGCTTAGAAGCTTGCTGATGAACTCTTTTGGTTGAACTTTGTCGTTGAACCAACTTTGAAATCACCTAAGTGTTGAGAGCTTGCTTCTTTCCTACAGAGTCCATAGAAATCAACCTGTGAAGCCCGTAGAACTTGGCCTATAGAGTCCGTAGATTTTTTTTCTTACAGAGTCCATAGATTCAAGCCTATAGAGTCTGTAGATTCAAGCCTACAGAGTCCATAGATTTTCTGAGAAGCTTGAAAAATGAGGAATTTGAATGCTCAAAACAAATTTTGAGAAGGAAAGAGATTATTTTGGTCTGTTGAACCAAAATAGTTCACATATTGTCCCAAAAATGAGAAGTCTATTTTTGGGAACAATAGCTGGCTCCAGTTGGGGAACTTTTATCAATTGTAAAAAAGAATTGAAGGAAGTAGAATCCATAATCTCCAATGTCTTCATGTGTACCATTGGGATATAGAGTCATGTTACCCAAAAATGTAAGGCATCAAAAATGGAAACAAACAAAATAAAATAGAATTAAAAACTATACAAATATACATATGTACAGATGAAATGATCTAATACTTCAAGAGTTGAAGTGTTTCAGATGCTACCTACTATGAGGTAGAGAAAAGAGTGTGCCATCTTGATATTTCAATAGAAAGCTATTTTCACCATTGTGTTGATGAATTATAAATGGGCCTCTCTAAATGGAGTCAAACTTTCCATGTATCCCTTTTGGTTCTCTCCTTTTGTCCCACAGTAGGACTTGATCCCCCATCCAAAAATTATGATTTTTAGCCTTCTGGTCAAAGAGTTTCTTTACCAAACTTTGATGAGTATCAATTCAGTCCACCACCATGGTTCTCTATTCATCCAGCTTAGTCAGGCACATGATTCTCTTATCAAGAGAGTTTTCATATGTCTGATCTTCAATTGCCTTTGCCAATTTTAAGGCTAGCAATTCTAAGGTGATTGGTATCTCAGCATTAATACCATAAATAAGTTGAAAAGGAGACATACCAATTACCCTCTTTGGTGTGATTCTATCTACCCATAGAGCATCAATCAATGCTTTATGCCATGTCCTTTGATTGTCATCTGCTAGCTTCTTGATGATAGTTACTAGGTTCTTATTGCTTGATTCAGCTTGTCCATTCTCTTGTAGAAAATAATCAAAAGAGTGAGAGAGTGTAATTCCATAATGGAAATAGAATTATGTAATCTCCTAGGAGGTGAAACAAGCTGCATTATCATTAACAATTTTGGTTGGAACTCCAAACCTAGAAATGATATTCTCCTTGAGGAAATTGCATACAACTTCTGAAGTAGCATGCTTAGTTGGGATCGCTTCTACCCACTTGGTGAAATAATTAGTTGTTGTAATGAGATAATCATGTCCAACACTTGAAGATGGGTTTATAGTCCTAATAAAATCAATTCCCCATTGTTGAAATGGTTCTTCAATGATCACTAGCTTGAGAGACAGGGTAGCTAACTTGGGTCTTCCAATAAATTGATGGCAGAGTTCACATTTTCTCACCCACTTATATGCATCTTGGAAAAGAGTTGGCCAGTAATACCTGGCTCGTAGAATCTTGTGAGTAGTTATAGAAGTAGAAAAATGTCCTCCATAGGCTAGATTGTGGAAAGATTTCAAAAGTTGGCTTTATTGCTCTTTGTCTACACAGTGAAGGAATACTCCATCTATGCTTCTCTTGTACAAGTCATTGTCCCAAAGGACAAAATTGACAGCTTTCAACTTTATAGTCCTCCTTTCTTTATAAGACAAATGAGCAAGACATTCACCATAACTAAGGAAATGGGCAATACCTGAATACCACTCATTGCTAGTGGAGACAAAAAGGACTTTTGGTGTATCTTCCACTTCCGCTTCTTCATGTTGTGTATCTTCTGGTTTGTTTTCAGCAATTAATTGGCGTAGGCCTTTTCCCCTAAATAGATTTTTTAGTTTGATGTCTAGATCAAACTCCTAGATCTTTATAATCTAAATGCCTCTTTTTGTGCTAAACTCTTGTTGAGTTAATATGGACTTGACTGTAGTGTCAGGAACTAAGGTAGTAGTGTGTGAATTCAGGATATAGAAGTGGAAATGTTTGACTACTTTCACCACTGCATAATCATGCTTCTCTACATTTGAATACTTCATCTCATGGGTTTTGAGAGGGAAACTCATGAAAGAAATGGGAGATTCTATACCTTCCTTGTCCTGTTGAACAAGAATTATTGAAATCATGTGTTCAGAAGCATAGCTATATATGATGAAATCTTTGTTGTAATCTAGATAAACCAAGGTAGGGGTGTGGGCAATGGCAGTCTTGATATCTTAAAATATTGACTTGACTTCTTTAGTCTAGCTGAAGGTGGTCTTCCCTTTCATCATATTCACAATGTGTCTAGTCTTTTCAGTAAATTCAAGGATGAACCTCTGTAAGAAATTCACCTTTCTAAAGAAAGAGTAAACAACATTTTTATTTGTAGGCAAATTAAGATCTTGAATAGACTTGACTCTATCTGAGTCAATATTTATGCCTTCTTTTGACACAACATGTCTAAGGAGTTTCACCTCTGTTACTCTAAAAATAGAGTTCTTAAGGTTCAAGGAAATACCATTCTAGCAGCAGCACTCTAGCACTTGTTGCAAGTGGTGTATGTGATCAAAACGATGCTCTGAAAAGACAGTCAAGTCATCAAGGTATACCACTATGATTTTACCCATCTCATCTTTGAAAGCCAGGTCCATTACTCTTTAAAAGGTGGCACCAACATTTATCAAGTCAAAAGGCATTCTTTTATATGCAAATATACTCCAAGGTGTGGTGAATGCAGTCTTGTGTTGGTCTGCTTCACCAACTTCAACTTGATTATATCCTAAGAAGCCATCTAGCATTGATAAGATTTTTGAACTTGTCACTGTTTGAAGCACTTGATCCATGATTGGCAAAGGGTAATTGTCTTTCAAAGGTGACTGATTCAGATTCTTGAAATCTACATGAATGCAAATTTTTCCACTCTTCTTCCTTATAGGCACTATGTTTGGAATCCATGTGGAATGATGAATTGGGAACATGATTCTTGCATTTAACATTTTTTATATCTCGGACAGAATAGTACCTAATATTTTTGGATTGTATTGTCTAGATTTTTGCTTATAGGGCATTGAGTTAGCCTTGAGAGGAATGTCATGGTAGATTTCATCAAGTCTGAGAGACTTCAGGTTGTCATAAGAATATGATAAGACATCCATGTATTGATGGAGTAAAGTGGTGAACTTGAATCTTTCTTCAGGGGTGCAGCACTTACCAATGTTAACCATTTTGGTATTTTCTTTAGTAGTCAAATTTACTTGATCAAATCCCTGAGAGAAGCTTGAATCTGTTTGTTGTTGTTTGATGAATCTATCATGCTTGTCAAATGATTTCTCAAGAGAAACTAGACCTTTTGGAATTTTATTTCCTTTCAGCTGTAAGAATTTTTCATTTATATATGAACTAGATTCAGACGCCGATTCATACTTTTGAAGTTCACTACCTTTAAAACGTAGTTGTTCAAAATTGTCTTTTCATTCTAAAAAGGCAATGATTTGATGATCATCATTGAATACTTGCCAATGATCAGCATTGTTAATAACACTTGGTCTATAGACTAACTCAATAGTATACTTGTCTTCTTTGAAATTTGAGTGAGGAACTAAGAGAGTTCCTGAAATAGCAAGTGCATCAGCTCTATCATTAGATTCCCTGGGTATGGCAAAAATGTTGAAAGCATCAAAGCTTTCAATTTGGTCCCAAACCAAGTTGTGATAGTGGCATAATCTTTCATTCTTGGTTTGGTATAAGTTTCTCTCCTGACAAACCACTAATTTAGCATCCCCTTTGGCATGAAGAAACTTGATGCCTTTGTCTTGAGCAGCCTTCAATCTAAGCAACAGAGATTCATATTCAGTTGTATTGTTAGTGTTGCTAAATTTTAATTTGTAAGATGAAGGAAACATATCTCCTTAAGGAGATATCAACACAATCCCAGCTCCCGAACTGGTAGAGGAGTAGCTGCCATCAAATTCTAGAGTCCATACCTCATCAGATATTGATTTTTCTTTAGACTTTCCTTCATTAGAGAGGGAGGGTCCTTCTTCATTTGTAATGCAATCTACTAGTTCTTTTACTATTCTAATTGAACTGATTTTTGGGTTGACACTTTCAAGAATTTTATCAGATGTTTCATGCACTTCATCTGTACACAGAAAGTAGTTACCCATACCTGAGGATTCAAAAATAATTTGAGCTTCAGGGGCTAATGTTTGGGTGACCACATATTTTGCCTCCTTTTCAAGGAGCAATCTCTTCATTATGCCTTTGACAGGGATTCTTGCCTCAGACAGGTCCATGCTTAGTTCTCCTCCCATGTCCTTGCAAAAATATCATCCAAGCAAAATGCCATAGGATGCTAGGATGTTAGCCACCAAGACAGCCATCTTGATTTTTTTGTTTGGAAAGGTTGTAAATGCAAATTAGGCATCTTTGATTTGCCCCAACAATGGTACTTGCTTGTTTTCTATGGAGAAACATATCCCAAATGTCCTGGTCAGTGTGAGGCCAAGAGATTTAGCTACTTTACAAGCATGACATTGTCAGATGCGCCTGAGTCTACAATACAATTACTTAACTTGTGATGATTTATTAACAGAGAAACATAGAAAGGTTCTATTTTACCAGGGGTAGCTAGAGGAGTAATGACAAGATTATTTGGAATGGGAATGTTCTCTAGGGAATCAGGAGTTACTTTTTTAGCTTCTTGTCCTATAGGGATGGTTTGGTTCTTGACACATTTGACCAACTTATCCAATTGATCAGGATTGGACTGCAAATATTCAAATTCAGACATTTGAATTATGGTCTTTTTGACATGATCAATTATGTCAAATGGTTGAATTAAGCTAGGTACAGAGGAAGGTATTTCAACCTTTTGAGTTTTAGGAGGGATGGGAGGAGGGCTAGTTTGTGAAATTGAAGTAGAAGGTGAAGGTGAAATTGATGTACTTACCTTTTGGGTGATCACCAAATCTTTTGATTGGAAAGGTAGAGTGGTTTCACACTTAGAAATTGTAATTGTTGGTTGAGGTTGTTCCTCTGTCTTCCCTTTATCAGCTTGCTAGATTGATTGGTTTTTAGACCTGGTAAACACTACATATGATCTATCAAAAGCTTCTCCTTTGCTTCTGGGTTCATCTTGGTGGTTTAGGAAACTAATGTGGGAGTCACCAGTTGATTCTTCTTGATTTTCTACAAAGAGATCAGCATCATTTTATTGATTCAATTCAGGATGGAAAGAAAACTCCGATTCTACTTCAAGATATCCCATTGCTAAATTGATTGGAGAAGCTTCCAGGGCAAGTTTCCCTTATGGGGGAGGAAGATGATTTTTTTGCCCTTGATTCCTAGTAGCATTGCCCTGATATGACTGATTTGGAAATATCCTTCTTGGCATATCTCTATATGAAGGATCAGAAGACATACCTTGTGCCATTTGTTTTTTGAGAGCAAGTAACTCATTTGCCAACTTATACACCATTGGATCTGTGGCACCTGTAGATGAATATTTATAAGATGATGAGGGTCTATTTTTATTTGGATCTCTTCTTATCTTTCCTACTAAGATGAGATCATCTTCTACTTTAGTGGCCAAATGTTGAGCTATAGCAAGATCTATTTGACCAACACATCTCAAAAGAAAACTTACTTCAGGTAACTGAGAATTAATGAAGAAGCATTTGAGATTCTCAGCTGTAGGTCGAGTAATTACAAGAATTCTATTCCTTAGTTTGTCAAACTTGGCTATGAAGTCCCTCATTGGTTCATGAGGTTCTTTCTTCATCTATGTAAGTTGAGCTAGAAGTGCATGTGCATCTTTTGTAGGTTTGAATCTAGCTTCAAACTTAACTTTGAGGGTATTCCAATCAATTATTGATTGAGCCTATAAATGATAAAACCAAACTACAGCAACACCTTGTAATGTTTCTATAAATATCCTGACTGCTACATCTTTAAATTCTACTCCAATTACACCATAGGCTATGTTGAAGGCTGAAATATGTTCATCAGGATGAACTTTCCCATCACCATAAAATTTGGGGAAATTCTTCCTTGAACTATGTAGGAGCTCATCTAGAGGTGGATTAAGATTGAGAGGACCAAAAGAATTACCCCAGAGGCCTTGAGCTGCCATTATATGACTATTAAAAGGAGGAATAACAAATCTCAAAGGGGTATTTATGGGCAAAGATTTATCAACAACATAATTGGATACTTCACTTGGTAATGGAGACCTGACTTTAGTAAGGGGAAAGCTCTTGGTTCATTGGAGATGAAATGGTGAAGGAAATAGATCAAAATTACTTTGTTGTAGCAATTCAAATACAGGGTCAATAATACCTTTAGCCCTTTAGCTTTGTGTATACCTTGAATCTACCAGATTGTGAAACAAAAATGGAAAAGATTTGACCTTGCTTTAGTTTGAAGCTTGAGGCTTTAAACTATGCATTCTTTTCTGGTTGCTCTAGTTTTATAGACTAGATAAAATAATAGAGGTGGAGGAAAATGGTAAAGCTATAAATGGATAATGGTAGAGATTGATTCAATCTAAAACTTGAGGTTTCAGATTGCGCATAACTAATATCCCCAGTGGAGTCACCAAAAACTGTTGGTTGAATATTTTGTCGATTAGCGTACTGATAAACAAAATAGGTCTGATCATCCAAAGTAGAAAGATTGGTCAGCAAAATGTGTAGTTTTACCACATCAAAAGGGGGGTAATCTCTCATCTCATCAAGGGGAGGTTCCCTATAGATATGATATATATATATATAAACAAAAAGTAATACTCAAGGGTAGGATAAACCATCCATCTCTCTTTTTTTAAATATGATGTGTGCAAATCAAAAGAGAAATCTTAGGGATAATGATAGAAATCACTCTTATTTTAGAAGTACTATTCATCAAACCACTAGAATCTTCCTTATAGTAATTGCAAAATGTAACCAAGGACATAGTAACTAGCAAATCAAGATGTAGTACAAAGTCTCCACCTAAATTGCCCAAGAGTGAGATACGAAGGTCAATGAGGGCACAAAGTCATCCCAAGGTCCTTGACACAGAAACAAAAAGAAAACACACTAAAGGCAATTAGGGGCACAAAGTCTCTCCACAGTTGGCTTCAGGACACCTTCCTGACTACTTTCACTAATTTTGCTTGTTGAATTAAAGGAATAAAAAATATATTAAGGAAAAAGACATAAGAATAGTTTCCCCAACAACAAAGATATCACAGCACAAAGTCTAAAAAATCACTTGCTTTCTTATTCCAATAACAAAATATGATCAACAATCTGAGCTCAAAGTCTCAATAATGCCTTTCAATTTGGGTAGAGTTTTGTTTCTGATAATCAGAGAGAGAGAGATCCCCCATAGATAAAAGAGAGTCCCTTAAATAGCCTCTTCAAGAAGGACTTGGGAATAGTAACACATCATGTTGCATTGAATTTTGTTAAGAAGACATGCTAGAATTTTGGGGAATTTACCCATTTGCTTTTCTCAATGCAGATAAATGGATCACACTATTGAAAGTTTGCATCTTTCAATATCCACTTGGTGGTTTACTTCTAAAAACATATCTGATGCATAAATGTTTCTGGTCATTCCTCCTCATTCCTCCTTTTCTAGTTATTTGAATTGTGTCCTCGATTCAGTTCGATGCTCTATTCCTTAGTCACTTCCTACTAGTCTTTTGAGAACCCTGCAAAAGATGACACTTGGTAGCTTCCACTACATTTGATACTGTGTCTCAATAGATGACACATGGTAGCTTCCGTTGTGACTTTGAAGATGACACGTGGTAGCATAGCGGGTTTTCTATTTCTTCAGACTTTTATTTTGGAGGAAAAAGTCTGAATGAATTCTTTTAGACAATTTGTTTGAAGGAATTGTCTCTTTGTCACTTTTGTTGGGAGAACTTTTCTAAAGGAAATACCTTTGCTCTTTTGGCCTTTGAATTGGTCCATTTTCCCCCTTCTTTCCCTCCAAAGCACTATTTGAGCTCTAAATTAGCCTTTCAAGTTTTTGCAATGGTTCACTTCAGCTTCTGAGTGTCCACTGAAAGGGCTATTTGTCCCTTGGAAATTTTCCTTAGTAAATTTTATGTGAATCTCAAATTTTGACATGTGGCAACATCCACTATGAAATAGGTAAGGACACATGGTATCATCTGTTAAACTTGTAGAATCTTTAGACACCTTTTGAGTGTCTTACATAAGATGACACTAGGTAGCTTCCACTGCATTTTGGAAACACTATAGAACCTTGTGGGATTCATTTTAGATTCATGCAGATGATGCCACTTGACGTGTTTCACTTAACTTATAGAGGACACATGGCAACATCCACTGCTCTTAAAAATAAATTGAAATGAGGCTCATAAGATGACACTTGGCATCATCTGCTGAGTTCTATCAGGTTTTTATTTCCTTAGTCACTTTTGCCACAAAAATTCCCTCCGCAAGGGCACCTGTGTCTTTGACGCTTGGGGCACTCCTTTAAACTTATTGCTTGAACTGACCAATTGAACCAACTTTGGTTCAATGATTCAATGGTTCATTCCCTTGTTTCTATTGACCGCTTAAACCAAGATTCTTTGAAACAAGCCTCGTTGAACCTATTGAACCTTTTGAACCTTGAACTAGTCATAAAAATGACTAAGTGTCAGAAACTTGTTCTTTTGATTGAACCTACCTATAGAAGCCTTTGAACCTGTTGAACCATTAGTCTGTCACTTCCTTGTTCTTTCTAAGCTCTTTGATCTTCATCACACTGGTTGAACCTGTGAACTCATTGAACCCTTTGGTTCAAGGTTCAACGGTTCAATCGGTTCATTCTTTTTATTTGGCTAAGTCCTTTTGATATTTTTGAACCAAACGCGTTAAACCATTTGATCGTTGAACCTATTGAACCATTGAACTCATTGAACCTTTGAACCAAAGTGGTTCAATGGTTCAATGGTTCAAGCCTTCTTCTCTTTGATAAGTTGTTTTGAAGCCGTCAAACCTTGAAGTGGTTGAACTTTGAAACTTGAAAAATGCATTTAACTCTTGTTGTTGATGTTGAACCTTTGAACCCATTGAACCCGTTGAACCAAAATGGTTCAAGGTTCAATGGTTCAATGGTTCAATCCTTGCTTAGAAGCTTGCCGATGAACTCTTTTGGTTGAGCCTTGTCGTTAAACCAACTTTGAAATTGCCCAAGTGTTGAGAGCTTGCTTCTTTCCTATAGAGTTTGTCAAAATCAACCTATGAAGCCCATATAACTTGGCCTGTAGAGTCCGTAGATTTTCTTCCTACAGAGTCCGTAGATTCAAGCATGTAGAGTCCATAGATTCAAGCCTGTAGAGTCCGTAGATTTTCTGAGAAGCTTAAAAAATGAGGAATTTGAATTCTCAAAACAAATTTCAAGAAGGGAAGAGATCATTTTGGTCTGTTGAACCAAAATAGTTCACATGTTGTCCCAAAAATGAGAAGTCTATTTTTGGGGACAACACACACATACATTATATATTACATATAATTAATACAATTTGTCTTTATTAGTGAATCTCTCTCTTGTCTAAATAATTTGTGTGGATGGTGTCTATGTTTAATATCTATGGGTTATGTTGTCATTTTTAATATGATATCAGAGTGGGCTTTCCTAAGAAGATCAATAAGAGTGTTTGAAAGGACATTCATATCACTTTCAAAGCTAGGTTGTTAAGAGGAGAAAGAGTAGAGGGGAAGCTAATGCACTCCAAAATTTCAATCCTTACCAATCTTCAAGTGGAAATGATAATTTTTTCTCTCTTTATTAGCTTCTATGAGAAGTTTTTCGTATGTCTCATCCCTTTTGTTTAGATTTGATTCATTTCTTCATTTGGATTCATGTACCGATTGTAGATCTATGTATGGAGGAGTCTCATAGAAGAGATTTTGAGCCAATTTTGTTTGAGTGTGTATCAAACATTCCCATTATGTTCAGAGCGCCAAAGAATTTTAGTTTTAGATTTCATTTCCCCTAAATCTAACACCATGATCTCATTTGTTAAGCTATGTAGATCACATTTTACGCAGATCTAGAGAATTTGTAGGGTTAAGAATGACCCAACGAGTAGGAAAATGTCTTTCTCAACTCATCTGGCATGTTTTAAGACTGGATTTTGAGTTTTTAAATTAAATCATGGCAATTTTTTTGCTCTTATGTTTGGCTACATATTGGATTTGAATCTATCTAGAGAATGTTTTCTTTTCACCTTGCATTTTTTCTTCATGTGGCATATTGGGCACTCTCACTTGAGGATTTTTTAGTTTTTTTTTGTACACCTATGGCATTGACACTTTTTTAGATATTGTGTTGGTTTATTTTCACTCCCTAGTCAACATTAAATTAGGGGAGGGGGAAGGGGTTGTTGTGTATTGTTAATGCACATTGGTTGTTCAAGTATGCCATGTACCTAGTGATTGTTCCTAGAAAATGAAAATATTGGTTTTTTCTTGGAGGAGCTCCATTTTAAATATGGTTATTTCCTAGAGTAGTTCCGTATCACTCCATTTATAACCATTTTACCATGCATTCCATTCATATGGAACACGTACCAATAGTCATTGTTGTTCATATAACCAAAATCATGTAATCTATTTTTGATTCATTCCATTGAATGACTCATCAAATTTGATAAACATATACTTCAATAGCTTCATTATTTTTTATCTTTCATTATACATAGGTACCTCATCAAACCTAATTGTTAGGACCCATACTTATGAGCATATGACTTATTTTTTACCACATCACCTAGCTGACCTTTGGGGGGGTGTTGGAGTGTATCATATTCACACTCAATGTGAAGTCCACCTTAGGTATATGTTTTACTAAGGTTTGATTTATTATGTTCATGTAATTTTTACATACATAATTAATGTGGTAGTTATCCTCATATGAGTAAAAAGGGTTAGGTGTAACTTGAGAAATGATTCCACCTTTTACTCCACTAATAATAATTTCACAGTCACATCTTACTTTTACTATATGATAAATTTTTGTGTTTTTGTGGAAAGTAATGGCTATTAGAGTCATATTTTGAGCTGGTGGAACACATACCGATAGTCATTGTTATTCACACAATGAAATTAATGTAATCTACTTTTAATTCATTCCATTGAAGGACTCATCAAATTCAATAGACATTTACTTCAGCAACTTCATTATTCTTTTTTTATTTCATTTTACATAGATACTTCATCATACCTAGTTGTCAGGACCCATACTTATGAGCATAAGACTTTTTCTTTTTTACCACATCACCTACATTGATATTTAAAAGGGTATTGGAGTGTATCATATTCACACTCAATGTGAATTTCACCTTAGGTAGATGTGTTAATAAGGTGTGATTTATTATGTGCACATAATTTATAATGCACAACTAATGTAGTAGTTATCCTCACATGAGTAAGGATTATGTGTAAATTAGAAAATGGTTCCACCTTTTACTCCACCAATAAGAATATCTTACTCACATTTTACTTTTCTTATATAAGAACTCTTTGTGTTCTTGTAGAAATTAATGGAGATTATAATCATATTTTGAGCTAGTGGAGATGTAGTATTTTAGATAGCCCTATTATATTACAACCATTGTTGCTTGTACACATACATTGTATATTACACATAGTTTATATAGTGTATCTTTATTGGTGAATCTCTCTCTTGTCTAAATATTTTATGTCTAGACGTTGTCTATGTTGAATATCCATGGGATATGTTGTCAAATTAGAGTCTTATTTGCACACAATCCAATACACAATGGGTGGGAGAGGCTAATAAATTAGGAACCAAAACCCTAGGGGACCCAAAATTGGTTCACAAGGACCCAATGTCATAACCATACATTGTACTTATTTGGGATACCATAATTGTTGGGGCCCAAAAAGATAGTGTACATTTCTATGAAAATCCATATAAACACAAGGAAACAAAATGGGATGAGAGATAAAGATGAAAGAGAGAAAAGGAGGGGTAACATGATGGTGAATACGTAGAAACATGATGAAAACAAATCAATAAGAACCTAATCTAGACTTATTATCAACAAATATATAAGTACCTTAGAATAATGGAATTTTATGACTAATAAATACCCCCAAACAAAATTTAGGTGTCTACATAAAGCTATTTTTGGCTAATGAGTTAAAAAAATATTATTTTGTATTTATGGCTATTTTTGTAGAAGGCTTTATTTCTAAACAACTAGGCCATCATTATTTTAAAAGACTTATTTTTAGACAATGCAAATTTTAGAATGTCTTATATCTTCTATAGGTATAAAATAGGGAAGGGATTTTCTAATCTCTATTTTGTTGGCTTTAGTGTCTAAAGATAGAGAAGGTTGCAATAGATCTTGATACCTAAATCATCTACACCATGTAGGGGCTAACTCCATCACTTACCTCAAAATCTATATAATTCAGAGAAGATGCAAGAACAAGAGACATGATTATTGAGACTCTAAGATTGGTACACTATTAGCCTAGGATTATCTCCTATTTTCCTTATTTTTTATTTTCCAAATAATCTTATTAAAGATCTAATATGTCTTGCAGATTTTTGTTAAATCCAATATCAAATTTACAACTTCAATTTGATGTGGATTGTGAATTTATTAAGGCTTTGAGTTTCATGTCATTTAGAGTCAATTTATTGTAATCTTGATTCTTGAAAATCCATTTTTAATCGATAAAATTGTGTTTTTGGCTCAAACTCTATTATCTCACCTTCTTGTATATCAAGTTTTAATTACTAAAGTTGTCTTTTTGGCTCATCTCATTTTGTGGATATTAAAAGGCATTCAAATCTCCACCTTAATATAAACTCCATTATATTACTTCACGCATATATCATTAAAATAAGTTTAATAGGACTTTAATGCCAAACAATGAGACATTATAAGATCTAAACTCAGAATAAAATCTAAATTAAGAACAAAGAAATCAATAGAAATCAAACTTTCAAAGTTAAAATTGCATGAAACATAAAGCTTATTGGATATTTATATTCAAGACTATGCTCTCTTTGGTTGAATAACTTAAAGAGGGAGGTCTTTGACCTTCATAAATGTCCTAAAGAACAACCTAATCATGTGTTAATTTAGGTGGAAAGGCCATCCTTATGACCCATTTGTATTCACCTCTTTGTTTCCTTCCATTTCCATTTACCAATTTAGCCTGGTGTGCTCCATGCATATCCTAGTTTCAAAATTAATAGATGGATATCTATCCTACCAAACCTTACATCAAAACCATGTTTTACTGAGGGCATGGTTTAATTTTCGATCCATGCTTGTCTTTCACACCATTCCTCATATAATATTTAAAGAATTAGTCATAAACAAGAGGGTAAAAGGTTTCAAAAGTGTAAAAAAAAAAGAATGTCTAAATATTGTTCCAAGCTAGAAAGTCCATCAAAAATCATAACAAAATTACTTGCAATTGTAAGCTTGAAATAGTAACTACATTAGCAACTGATTATTATTGTCAATCATGAAACCAATTGTCATAAATCCCACATTTAATGAGTTTTTTTTACTTTGAAGTCCCCATAGAAAAATTGTTCTATATTCCACCTTAGGAGGGAACTTTTGTCAAGGAAAATACCATAAAGTGACACCATTTATTAAAATTTGCAAGGTGAATATTTTCAAGTGATTCAATGTATAACACCATACTTATATGAAATGCACATAATAACAAATTTTATATATATATATAACTTTTAGCTTTGATTAATTTTAAAGCATGAAAAGCGGGGGGGGGGGGGGGCGTGCGGGGGGGTCTACTAGTCATATTTTATAAGTCGTTAAGGCTCTAGGGGAAAACCCATGCTTTCATTTATGAGGTGATAAATACCCTGCATTGCTTGGGGATATGAACTAGAAGTGTATGCAAATAACTATAAGATTAATCTTATTAGCTTAAGTAATGCAAGGAGAAGAACCCCCATCTATCATGATTTCCACAACCCCAAAACTTCTAGCTACCCTCACATATGCTTTGTTACCATGACTTCCTCAACTAGTTAGACATTCTACAATCTCACACCTCCCTAGGACTAACTTGATATTTATTCATCATCAAGGGATGTAACCACATAAATCAATCCAATACAAGTGATTGACATGAATACCTTTAGTAAATATTACAAAGGGACACTTATCTCCTATTCCTTGATCCGATAATCATAACCTATGTACTTTTTCACCAACACAAATCCCAACCACAACATATAATAGTCAGTGAACTAAGTCTAGGTCATACTATTGGATATGTCCTACAAAAAATAAACCTAACATAGAAGATAGAAAGTTTACAAGACATGTCCTAAGAAGCATATAGCTATCTTAATGAATTTAACTTAAAAAATAGTCATGAACTTTATATCCTTCATTCACCCAAAGTCCCTCTAGTACAATGAACTGATGACTCTTGTTAATTTCACAACCATTTCATCACTGAACATATAGAAGTTTGGTGGTTCTTTGGCCACTTTGGAAAATATCACCCACATTATGATAAAAGATTGTTTCAAGATAAGGATAGTTGTTGTCATGGGCCAGCAATTGCCAAGCTAATATCTACAAGAAGAATTTATTTCCTCCATTAAAGAGGTGGCTTAAAGTGAACACTGGTGGGATACAACTAAAAGGAAAACCTGATAAGTCTACTTAAAAATGATACAAGATAATAAGGGTTAGATGATTTTAACATTTGTAAATGCCTTGGTATAACCAAAATTGGGGATGATGAAATAATATAAGGTAAAATTTATGCCTTTGAATGGTCTATGGAATTATCTTGTGCAATTAATTATTGAAGGTGAATCCAAAATTATTATTAGCATGATGCAGGGTAACTTTAGGAGATCAGATCAGAAGATTGATTATTTATTGCATGAAATTTATGTAATGATAATAAATAATTTTTATAACTTAGCTATAAAAATATATAGATAAATGTTGATAAAGTGACTAACAAATTATCAAAAGTGGAAAGAAAATATCACACTAGCCTTATCAATGTCAATTACCTCACCCTTAATGCTAATAAAGTGACTAAAAAAAGTGAAATTGGAAATAAAATATCACCCCTGGCCTTATCAATGTCAATTAACTCACCCTTAATGATGATGTGTAGTGTAAGGCCTCATTTTACATAGTGTTTATATTTGACAAAGATGACTATAAGGCTATGAATTATATGTTCTAATTATGGATGTATAATGTTAAGTCACATTTAGCTGAGATGTGAAAAAATTTATGAAGGTTTTTCATGTGTTGAGAACCATGATAAATACCTATCATCAATCATGTTTTGGATTGCATACTTATGAAAGTACAATGCTTACATTTCTTTTATTTAATGTTACTTTATGAAATTTAATTATGTCCATGAGATATATTGACTTAAATCATGTTTGAATCATTGATTCTAAGATTATGAATTGGCAACTATTTATGTATTGGATCATATGAAATTATCTACGTGGATGTTGATATTCCATAAATGATTGGCTATGGATAATTGATCAAGTGCCTTGTTTGATAAAATTTTATAGCTTTGGCTATTAGGTTAGAGGATTTGACGTGTGCATCAAGTGTGTAGGAATAGGAAAAGGGATAAAGAAGGAAAGAGACTATGCCAAACATGGTTATATCACTAAAATATATTTAATCCTTCCTGATCTGTGTTAAGTAATCAGTTGTCTAGTCTGCCACCTAGTAGATATAGCATTTGATTAGATAGAAAATATTTAAACTTGGTTGGTGGAAATTATTATCTCTTGACCTAAAGATCTTGTAGCCAACTCTAGTGGATGATTGGAAAATATTTCATTAATTATCTTAGTACTAAGATCAAGTGGAAAAAGAGGTAAGTCTTGGAAGCAACCACATAAGTCTGTGAAAGTCACCATGTGCCTTAATTGAACATGGAAAAGAATGTCCCTTAATGAAGCATGGGTTGGAAAGTGGCTAGTGGCTGGTAGATTCTAAAATGACTATATGTAGGATTCAAACTCATTTATTTTAGGACTTTTTGATAGATTAAAATAAGATAAACTAAGCATAAGATAGAAACAAATAGGAATAGCTGGTAAGGAGAGTTGAGTCTAGACATCAGGAAGATAGTGCCCAAGTAGTCTTGAAGTCGATAGGTGGGCTTTATCTTAACTTATGATTTCTATTATTTCCTTGGAATAAAATTATTATGTTATTGTTTGATATTTTACTTTTAGGAGAATAAGATGACTTAGTTTATTCTATAAGTTTTATTTCCTTGCCCATGGTTTTGTATTGGCTACCATGTAGTGCTTGCCCATTTGAGGGCCTTGGAGAGGTTGTTCCTCCTTAGTTGAATGAAATGATTCTAGTTCTTATTTTTTCTCTTTCTTAAATGAAAATAATACCACTCATTTTATTCTACCTATATTACTGTCTTGCCATGGTTGTGCATTGACAACCATGTAGTTCCTTGCCCAGTGGATGGCCTTAGAGAAGATGTGTTCCTCCTTGCTTGACTTAGATGTTTCAGCTACATCTTGATTGAAGTGTATTAATGTTGATATATCATAATTCAATGGTTGTCTGTGAATAACATCTTCACAGTGGAAGGATGTTAAGCCCTCTTGTGTTTGGCATGATAGTAGAAAGCTTGACCCTCCTGTGAACATCACGATGGAAGTTTTTAAGCACTCTCATGATGAGACACAATAGTAGATTGTTTAACCCTCCCATGACTATTGGGTGGAAGTAATAGAGTGGGTATCCTCTTGTTATCCAATCAAATGGTGGGCCTTGTTAAATTGTGAAATCTTGATTACTAGTTTTATATTTTTGAATGTTTAGCTTCACTTGAAGAATTATATGAATGCTTGTTTACTTTATATTTGGGACTGGGAATCTCTTTGGGTAAGAGATGGGAATAAGATTGTAGATGTTGCATGGTAATTCCCTTGTGTTAAGGTACCTTTGCTTATATATCAACCCTTTCCTCTACTAAGTGATATAAACATGTTTGAAGCCGGGAGTCTAGAGCTTAGGAGTGTCTAGAGTAGTAGCTTAACGATTAAAAAAGGTTGGGCGGTGAGCCTTCCTTCTTATGGACAGAAAATACTCGGGAGTGGATGAGGAGCATCTTTGAACACTAATTGGTTTTCCATTGTGTAATCAGACCTAGAGATGTGCCTCTTTCTATGTACAAAAATGGATGAAATATGATGTATTATTAATGCTTTAGCAGCTAGCTTGCATGTAATATACTTATAAAAAAAAGAGTTTGGATAATATTTCAACTATGAATTAAAATATCTATTTTATATTTACTAAAACTTTAGTGTTAAATTGAGTTGTATCTATCATGAATGCTTGGTTTACAGGACCTTGGGAATGATCCGATTTGTATAAAATATTCTTTAGCCCTTTTGGGATCTTTTAATTAAATTGACAAATTGATTTTCTTGCTTAAATCTTTGTCATGAGTGGTTGGTATTTTAAGCATTGTGTATCTCTTTATATCTGAATGTGAGGAGTTAATGGAATTAATCAAATCATGAATAAATAGTATGTTGTCTTATAGTGAACCTTTTTATAAAATGAGTCATGTCTGGTTATGACCATTTGTATTCAAACTTTTAGGAAGGAGTTGTTATGTAAAGGAAGAATCATTAGGTTTTATGGATTTTCTAATAAAATACAGTGAGATATTTGATTATATCTATGTTGATAATAGTTTTTTGTTTATGCATGTCTCTCCTTTTCAAATTAGTTATGGGTTATTCATTTGAATCTAGCTTGTGCAAGGGTGAGTAGAATGCATATTTTGAGATATATATTGTTATTGGAATAACAATAGAAATAGTTTATTGGACCTTTTGGTGTTGTTGTAGATTAGAATAATGTCTATGAAATATTCCCCTAGGCTTTTACATTTGAGTTAGTTGCATGTTTTATGCCTTACCAACAACTAGATCATTTAATAAAATCAAAGAAGTTTTATTAAGCTTAGATATTCAGTATTAATCTTAATGAGGATGTAACCTTAGATTGGTTTGAGACTCTTGTACCTTAAGTTAAATCACAGTCAACCTTGTAAACTAACTATAGGAGTGAGTATTTGAGTCAATTTTGAGTGCATAATCTACTAAAGACTAGATCGATTGACTCATAATAATGAGTCATTCCTTTTGAGATGTTGGCTCAAGTAAACTTGTTTTATATTCAATTGATAAATGGACTAAGCCAATGAGTTTATTGGTTTAGAATTGTGCTCTTTACTCTAAGCAATCTTAATCTTCTTTTCTAGACTTGATTTCAATAGCAAAGATGTAGGCATGTATATTTTACCTTTTTATGTTTCCAGTTAATTGGAGTCATCTATGGGTTTTATCTTAGATCGTGCCTTAGTCAATTACCGAGTTCTTGATGGATTTTGCTTTAGTCATTTTCCTTGTCAACTAAATTTATCTACTCAGACTTTACCTTAGATGCCTCTTATTTGGGTCTTTTCATAGCCTTTTGCCTTAGCTGATTTATCTCCTTGGCCTTTTGTTTCAATTTTTCCTTAGTCAATTTTGCAACTTTTTTCTAGTGGATAGGAGGAAGCCACGTGTTACCATCTAATTAACCCAAAAGTGAAGTCAACATGTTCTAATGTACAGTCAGTTCTAGGCTAGTGGATGAGTGAGATGTTACCATGTGGCATTAGCCCAACAACCTATGATCCTAGAGAGGACCATACGGAGTGAGAAGCCTTTGGACTAGCGGATGAGTGAGATATTACCATGTGGCATCATCCCACTGACCCATGACCCCAAAAAGAATCATGTAGAGTGTGAAGCCTCCCAACTAGCAGACTAATGGGATGTTTCCACATGGTATCATCTTGATAGTTTGTAGTTTTGGGGCTACTAGTGTAATACAAAATCTTGTCAGACATGCAGGTAAGTGATAGGATGTCATGTGGTAGGTAAGTTCCTCAAGGGCCAAAGAGAAGCTAGCGTGGCCTTGGAGCCACCAAAGCAACCACATAGATGCCAACTATGTTAGATCTAAACTATGTTTAAATTGATAGATGTCTCAACACCATAAGCTCAGTTATTATTTGGTGTGAGTTCGTAAAGAAATTTTGAGTGTTGGTCGAATGAATCAAGAATTTGGGTTTCTTAATTGGTAGTTTATGCTTATTAAAGTATTATGGTAGTTGTTGGATTTGTTTTATGTTTGAATGGATTCTGATATCAATCCATGTTCATAGGTGTTTTGTTGGTATTATGTTGTGTGGTGTCTATCTTTAGGAAAAAAATGGACATGACATTTCGGTATTAGATCCCAAGTTACAACATTAGGAGATATGGGCATTTTAAATTGCTTTTAGCTTTCTAGTTTTTGCATGTGTTATGATGTCCTATCTATTGGTATGTAGAATGAGAGGAGGACATTGAGCATGTCATGGTGACAATTATTTTGGTGAGCATGAGCCTCACATTCAGTCAAAATTGAATGAAGTGACAATTATTTTGATGAGCATGAGCCTCACATTCAGTCAAAATTGAATGAAACTAGAATCAACTCCTTTTAGCTATGTAATAGATGTGAGATGTTTTTTAGGAGAAACTATGAATAACATCACTAGAGGTAGAGAGACACTCTCCATAGCATTCCTAGGAGGAGCAGAGATCAGTTGAAAGAGAGAGGTCTAGGAGTCTTCCTCGTCACCATTTTGAGAGTGATAGAGGTGAATTACATCACCATGATGAGTGACAAGAGAGATGAGACATAGACCGACCTCCTAGACCTGTGCTTGGAGATTTAGTAAAGGATTTCATCAAGATACACCCTCCTACTTTTGATGGTACGCAAAAAGGATTTACCATAGAAGCTTGGTTGGAAAGCATGAGATGATGTTTCACTTTGTATGATTGTGAATCTAATGAGAAGGCCCGTTTGGGCACCCATCTTCTCAGAGATGCAACTAATATGTGGTGGGAAGGAGAGGAGAAGAAGCTCCATTTGATAATGCTTCCCTCACTTGGGAATTGTTTGAGGAGCATTTTAGAGCATGTTACCTATCCCCTCACTTTGTTTAGAAGAAACTGGATGAATTTCACAACCTCTGACAAAGAAGTGACACATTGGCATAATATGAGTGTTTTTCCTTAGATATGATCAGGTATGTGTAAGGTTACATGGATGAGATAATCCAATTAAACAAGTTCATTAGAGGCCTAAATTTGGAGTTAGATGGTGTAGTACACATTTTAGCTCCCACAACCTTAGCAGTAGTCATTGAAAAGGCATATTTGGGTAAGGAGTCTTGAATAAAAACTCATGATAATAAAAATTTGGTGGCAAGATGCATTCATAATATGACTCGAGGTTGCAAGGTGTGCAGTAAGCAACTCAATCCAACTTTAGGCCCCCTCAAAAAACAAAATAGCAAAGTAACCATTTTGGTCATAGACAAAGCATAAACATTAGTAGACTGGAACTACATGAACATTAGTAGACTGGAACTACATGAACATTAGTAGACTGGAACTACATGAACTCAATAGTCCAAACAATCAAGATTGTCAGGGTCAACTACTTCTTTCAGACCTAGAATAATTAGATCCCCCTTAGGATGAGACCAACATAAAGGTGTTTGTTTCAATTACAGACCTTTTGATCCTTTTGCATGAGAGTGTCCTCTTGGACTATGAAGTTTTACTAGTAGGTAGAAGAACACAATGTCAGAGTAGATAGTGAGTGATGTGGGTCGAGAACATAGAATTTATGTAGTGGTAGATGACCACCAAGCTGAGCACCAAGCAATGAACATAGAGACCACATGTATTATTTAAGGAATTTCAATTTCAGTTTTGTTTAATTCAAGAGCTTATGACTTCTTTATTTATCTTTCTATTGTGGACCATTATGGGCTTGTGGCTATAAGACAATTAGAAATTTGGGTAGTCAAGTTGGCCTATAGGGCCAAGTTGTATGTTAGCTCTTTGGTGAGTAGTTGTATATTAGACCTAGGTGTTTTCTCTGCCATAGTGGATTTGCATATTATTTCCTTAGGTACTTACGATGTTGTCTTGGGTATGGATTGGCTTGCAACTCATAAAGCCAAGTTGGATTCTCATAACAAGGTTATTGAGTGTGTGGATGACCTTGTGACTCCTATGGTAATATCAAGGGTCAAGAGACCTGTTTCCCTTCACATGATCATTGCGATGTAGATCAAAAATATTTTAAATAAGGGTTGTCAATTGTTTTATATCATTGTAAGTGATAGGTTGAATGAGTCAGATAAGGCTTCTTTGGATTATCACCCTGTACTGTGAAAAAAAATTGATGTGTTTCCAGATGGATTGCCTAGTATGCCTCCTCTGAAGGATATTGATTTTCAAATTACTTTAGTACCAGGGGTTGAACCCATCTCAAAGGCACCATATTGAATGACCACATCAGAACTAAGTGAACTCAAGATGTAGATTGAGAAACTTTTAGAGAAAGCCCTGATTCATCTTAGTGTGTCCCTATGAGGAGCACTAGTCATCTTTATGAAGAAGAAGGATGGATCCCTTCGACTATGCATTGATTATTATCAATTGAATAAGGTAATAATTAAGAATCATTATCCCTTGCCTAGAACTAATGACTTATTTTATCAAATACGGGGAACCAAAGTGTTCTCCAAGATTGACTTGAAATCTGGATACCATCAGTTGCGTATCGTAAACCTTGATATTCATAAAATTATGTTTCAAATGTGATATGGGTATTATGAATTTATAGTTGTACCATTTGAGTTGACAAATTCCCCAATAATATTCATGAGTCTAATGAATGGAATGTTTCTCTCTTTTTTGGATCAATTCATTTTGGTGTTTCTTGATAACATTTTGATCATTCACAAAATGAAGAGAAGCATGAGGACCATTTGAGGTAGGTCTTGCATATTTTAAGAGAAAATCAATTGCTTCAAAACATGCAAAAGTGTGTTTTTGCATAGTCTAAGGTGAAATACCTTGGGCATATCATTTTAGGAGAAAGAACCTCTATGGACCCTACCAAGATTTGTGCCATTATGGAATGTCTAGAACCCTCTAATGTTGCATAAGTTCACAACTTCATGGGATTGGCAAGATATTATAAATGCTTTGTTGAGAAATTCTCTTATATTTTGAATCCCATCACTTCACTTCAAAACAAGGGGAAGAAGTTTGTTTAGACAACAAAGTGTGAAGAAGATTTTTAGTTGTTGATAGAGCAACTCACTAGTGCACCAATTTTGGTTATGCCTAATCCTACAAGATAATTCCTTGTTTTCACCGATGCATTGAAGGAAGGATTAAGAGTTGTACTCATGCAAGGAGGTAGAGTTATTGTGTATGAATATCAAAAACTCAAGGATTATGAGAAGAGATACCCCATGCATGATATGGAATATGTAGCTATCATTCATGCTTGTTTAATATGGCGACATTTCTTGCTTGGTAATTGTAGAGTAATTTCCTACTCTACGTCATATTTATTTTATTTTTTAATTCGAGCATTGCAATTTTGGTTCCTACGTATCCTTGGACGTCATGACATAATTTTGAAGCAAAGGGCCGGTTCATTTTGCCTAAGTATCGAAGTGCAGCAGAAGCTGCCAAGTGTCTCCCTTCGAGCACGAGTCTTTTTCCCCTTCTTGTTTCCTTCATCTCATTTTGCCCAAGTATCTAATTCAAGTGGAAGTCACCACGTGTTGATTTCTAGGAGACAAAGATGGACAGTTGCCATCCTTCAAACACCCTTTTGTAACTTTTGGGAAGGCCACAGAATGTGCCACGTACCTAATAACGGCTAAGCAGAATGCACCACATGTCAGTGTCTGAGTCTCATAGAGGCACCCATGTTTCATTCTACCTTTTGACAAAGACTTTCAATGGACCAAGCAGCATAGAGAGTGGAAAGTGCCAGATGGCAGTTGTGAAGACCCTGAACGACCTTTTTGAAGAAGGCAATGAAAGACGCCACATTCCCCAGATAGAGAAGCGAAAGATGCCACGTATCTTCCCAGGAGCAGCGGAGATCACCACATGTCAATTTTTGAGAGACCATCTTTGAGCCTAATTGCCAAACAAAGATTGTGGTGGGTCCTTGGGTGTTACTCCAAAGAACTGTGGAAGCGATGAATGTCAACAAATGAAGACTGCCACATGCATCCATCCCTTCTTAAAAGGTTGCCCGAGCAAGGAACGCGATAAGTTTTGTTTTGTTAAAACTGCAAAGTATTAAGGAAGCAGATTGTGACAGGTGTTAAAGGTGGAGCATCCCTCAACGAAATATAAAGAAAGCGAAAGCGGCCAAGTTTCATCCTCTGGTGCCTTCTAGACTGTAAAGGAGAATTTTCATGGATTGACTAAGTGTCCTCGCATCCGTCTATCTGTTTCAGCAAAGATGGAAAGAAATTTAGTGTGAGTTATTCCTGGTAGATAGAATAGTGCACCTTGTAGATTTTTGGGGGCTTACAAGCATTGAATATGTCGTTTGTTTGTCCCCTAATAGTAGAGGCAGAGTAGATAGTTGAGCGGCCAAATAGATGATGGAACGAAGAATTTTTGGCATGAAGAGAGGTACTAGACATAGATTGCCATGCCGCAGTCAGGGTAGTTCCTGATAAGATCAGGATGCATCCAAGGCATTGAATGCGCCATCTATTTTGTCCCCTGTGATTGAAGGATGGAGTGAATTGCACAAGAAAGAAAGTGATCGAAGGAGACATCCGAAGCTATATAAGCAGGATTGTAAAATCAAAAGAAAGGGGGAATTCTATAGTTTTAGACTTTCAGAGTTTTGACCAATAATATCATTTGCTTTTGTTTCATTCTCCTGAGTTGAAAGGTTTATATGACTGTGTGTGTTTTTGCATCTTTTGTATGACTGGAAGATTTAATAAGAAGATGGAACACTGTGCCCTTGTTGATGTTATCTGTGTCATTTGCAAAGTAGTCTATGCTGTAGATTTTCTAGTGTTGTGATTGGAAATGTTATTTGCTTTTGTCTCATTTTTTGGAGTCTAAAGTTATACATAATTGTGCGTGACTTTTGTACCTCTTATGTGATTGAAGGATTCTATTAAGAAGATTGAACACTATGCCTTGTTGACAATTCTTCTATCTCAGCAAAAGACTCCCCTATTTTGAGCCTCTATTTCTATTATTCCAATCTTTTACATTAATCATGCACTTGTCTGCTCTTAAATGTAATTGAATCATATAATAGTCTCACTGTGCTCAGGTTAGGATTAGGATTACACTCAGGCGCATCGCCATAGTTAGGTTTCAATTCTTGCATTTTGCATTTCTGTTTAGTCTCCTATCCCTTTTCTCCAACACTTATAAAATAGAAGAGACCAGCTTCTTTAAAACCTTGAGGTTGTTTCAAGTCACATTGTCCCAAAACTTGAAACTTCCCATTGTTGATTGGTTAAGATATAGTGCAATTTTACGCCATCAACAGTTTCTGGCATGCCCGGTGGGACACGTCTTTCAAAGAGTTAAATAATTTTGGTGTGTTCTTCAGCCAATCAGCCTTTGGAGGTTTTTCAGCAACACCAACAATGACTCTGAGTCATCAGCCGATCAAGCAATATCATCAAGAAATCCCTTTTGGTATGTATAATTCTATTACTCATAGCTATGAGTCTTATTATCCTTCAAATATGTTTAATCAAGGACAAACTTCTCCTGGAATCATGTCAAGTAACAAGGATGCACATGGTCATGAGCTATACCAATTTTATGCCCAGCCTAATCTCATTTTCACCTTCAAGAAAGCATTGCTGGGATTTAAAAAATATGTGTTAGAACTTGACAACAAAAGGGAATGTGGCCAAGAAATCCCTTGTCATATCATCCATCAAGTGAGGGAAGCAATAGACCTGATCAAAAGTGAGTGGGATCTGATTGAAAGGGCAAATTGGCAAGAGCTTACATATGAGATGCTAGATGTGTGTGGATTGATTACATTTCTAGAAGAAAGGCTAAGCATTCATGAGAACCAGCCTTACCAAGTCTACCAAACTTCATATCCACCACCACAAATCCCATATCAAACATATGCCACCCCTGTTCATGAGCCAAATCAAACCTGTCAAGGCCAATTCCCCGATAAAGCAGAGTCTATAATAGCAGCAGGTTAAGAGGACCCCAAACTCTCACTACTTCCTCAAGTTCCTTTCACCCTTACTCAAGAAGCTCCTTGTTTCCATCACAGCCTTCTTCTTCATCCCTTTTCAGAGAATAATATGTTTTGAAGGAAGCAATTGAGTATGCAGAAGAGTACGCTTGATTCGTGGCAAGTCAAGAGGATTACATAAGTATAGATCAGGAGGAAATCATCATAGATTCCCCCTTTGATGAACAAGAGGACAAGTCACCAGCTTTCTCCTTAACTTCTGATGAGGAAGAGATCATTTCTAACTTTTTCCTCACCCTGCAAGAGGATATGGAGGAGTACGGACACTCCCTTGATCAAGTCATTGAGACAGGTGACACTATCTTTCAAGAAGGCTATGGATTGGAAAGATATGGAGAAGATGACTGTGAGGCTCAACTGAGTATATAGAAGGGATACCAGCTTTCAGATTCATCCTTTCAAGAGGATGCAGTCATGACGGAGCATGATGATGAAATAAAGCTGGAACCTGAAGAAGATAAGCTGGAAGACAAGGGATATCAGAGGGCACAGCATGAAAAGCCAATAGCTGATGATTTCTTGATGACACACAATAGCATGAAGAACCAGTATTTGATGAGCTTTCAAGGACAAGAGGAGTTCATGGGTGTTGAAAGCATGTTCGACTCAGACTCATTTGAATGCTGGAAAATCTGTGTGGCCAGCGTAGAGGACATTCCATCAAAGATATACCCATTGCAATCACTGGTATGGCAACACAAGTTGGCTTGTCATAAAGAAAATGTTGGAAAATTCATTTTTGATCCTGGAGGGAAATAAAAATATTCAATTAATGTAGTTAAGTAGTTTCCCATTCCCACATTGTTTTGTTTTTTGTTTTGCTTTCCCACTTTTTTTAAAAAAATAAGTGTTTTAAATGCAGAGTCAGCATCTTAGAAGTTTTAATTCTTTAAATTTTGCTGCATTAAATGCCTCCCCAAATCTGTCGAGATGTCTAAGGTACCTTGTGCCACATAATGTGTCCGCCTCACTGTTTCCTGAAGATTGAGTAGGATTTGCTAACGGCCACCCGAAATTAATGCTATTTGGGACTTGATAGGCCCATAAATATCCCTTAGAAAATTTTTAAGTTTACAAACTCTCAAGCATTCTTGTGAAAATATCCTACTCATTGTGATTGATAGAGCCTAGTGAAATTTGTTTCAGCAAGCAAATTTTTTATCTTGCTCAAGGTTCATACCAGGTTATCAAACAAGAGATATAGAGATGGCAGGAGCATCATCTTTGCAGCAAGGAACAGGGACACCTGGATACCTCGACAAATTATTGGCTAGTAAATCATACGCTGCAGCTCCTGTGCAACCGCCAAGGAACTACCCAAGAACAAAAGTCTTGGGAGTCGGTCAAACTAGTGACCCATCCAGGGTAAAATACTATGCAGATGGAATCGTGGACCCGATCTACAAAGAGCCAGTGGCAAGAACCTCAGAGAAGGGGCACACCAAAGGTGTCTGCAAAGAGCTAGGGCAAGGCAATATGAGACATTCGAGATAAGGATATGGACCTCACAACTGGCTCAATTCGTTGTCCCAGCTACACACCCATGCCCTGATATAATTGAATTATGTGCAGACTTGCTCAATCCACAATCTTGCTCCATCCAACAAGGCCCCTTCATGCTGCAGGTCACTCTGCAAGCTATCAAGGACATGCTTGCCCTGCAATATGATGGTACCGCCACCCTCCCCACCATTGATAAAATGCAAAGGACGTGGGCAAACGTCAACACCCAGACTAGGTTTTTGAGGTCTGAATTACAAATGGCTGATGGGGATACAATGGTGCCCACACTTCCTACATCAAGGACTCAGTTTGCACTTGCCAGCCAAGATGCACTGTCGATGATGGCTCTCATCTTCAGCATGAAGGATGACGTGGTTGTATATGCTGAGCAAATGGCCATCCTCTTCAGGCTAAAAATAGTCGATAAGATGCAGGAGTACCTTTTAGGCTTCTCTGAGCATATCTCCTTCTCAATAGTGGAGCAGCTAACCCAATTCAGGTCAAAAGGGATATTCAGGTACTCCTCCTTTTTGTTTCATCTAATACTACACCAAAATCTTGACCTCTTCTCCTAATTTATGAATCTGAACCTATATTACCCAGCCTTCGATCCCCAAATAACTATACCTATTTCTGCATGGACACATGTTTTATCAAAAACCAACGACACATGATTTCTGGGAACTGTTCATCACCCCTGTTCTTCATTGCCTTAGCCCTGAGCTTGTGATAAACAGGTTATTCCCAAGTGTTACAAACCTCCTGGTCAGTTGCCCAATCCCATGTGATTTTTATTTTGGGGCACATCACACGACCTTAAGGGTCCATGGATTTTGTGGGGAGCCAGTATTGCTACCAAAGGTTTTAACTGTTCAGTTAGCATTCCTCAAAATTTCTAGGCAAGTGTCGGTGGTTAATAATGAATATGGCTCCGGGAAGAAGAAGAGGAAAATGTACAATCTTCCATGGATGGCAGGCAATGTAAGCTTGGAAGCTAGAGAAGCTAAAAATATACTGTTGAGGAAGCTGGCCTTCCTCGGATTCCTGTTGGTAGAGGACAAGTGGGTTTATGACCCAGCTGATTACATAGCCTCCATAGTGAAGACAAATAGAATTGGATCCAAGATTGCGCATGAAGGCCGCCCTTTTTAGGAGACCAGGAAGAATCCTGCTGAAGACGCCCCTGGTCTCTATGTTGAGCTAACAGATTTTCCACCCCCACAGAATAGGCCATGGGAGACCTTCTATGATAAACAGAGGGATTATGATCCCAAAGTCAGGATGACCTCTGGTTTGAGAAGGACGTTGAGGAACAAAGGATGGGATGCAGAAAAAATTTAGGCCTATTGAAAATATAGGTAAGAAATTTCCTAAACCACCCATGCTTGCAAAGGTGTAGATTTAGATGAAAGGTGGGAAAAACTCTAGGATGAGTGGCATTCATCCCCTGCATCTAGCCCATAAACAAGCCAAATGCCGACACTCGAGGTAGAGCAAGCAGCTGGAGCGGGACCAAGCCAACAACCGCAGACTTCAGAGCAAGCTGCAGCTACCATAGAACAAAGAAGTGTGGTATCTTCACCATCATTGAGAGTGATTGAATTCCCCAATTCTCCACATGTGCGACCAACAATAGTAGAGGTGGAAGGGAAACAAACGCAGCCAGAGGCAGAAACACCCAGGAAGAGAAGGAGGGTGCAGTTCCACTTGGATCCAGAGGAGGAAGAGGAGCCTTCACAATGCCCAGTGCAGGGTACTGCAACTTCCCCTCAGGTAAGTATTACTTCCCCTCTTCCCTCTCACTCTCTCCCTTTCCCTGTCGGCGTGGTGCCTCCACCTAGCCAAATGACACCTCCTGCCACTGCTGCCATTCCCATTTTGCAATTCACCCCATCCTTGATGCCTCAAGCCTTAACATTACCCTATTTCTCCCCCTCCATTCCCAGAAAGATGCCTCAACAACTCACCCCTACCCAGCCAATGGCTCTCTAATATGGCCTACCACAAGGATTTCCTTTCACAGGGAGACATATTGCATCCCCTTCCACCTTCCAGACGCAGGCCGATGTAGCAAGGAAGACAAGAGAGGCCCAGTTGGAGAAGAAGAGGATTAAAGAGAATAAAGCACCGGCTATCCTGCATTTGAGGTCACAATTTGACCCCATTCAACAGTAGCTGACGGTGACCCATTTGTCACCCAACATTGCTAGGCCAAGCGAGCAAATGCAGCTGGAAGACTACACGATGAACGCAGTGGCCATTGACATGTCCCTGTTCAGACCCCAGGACAGAGTCAAGCTACTGACCGAATCCACTTCTATGGTCACAAAAGATTATTTGAAGAAATCAAGAAGACTGCAGAAGATGGAGGCCGATTTGGCCCAAGAAAAGGCAAACTATAATAGTTTAGCCAAAAAAATAAACAGGAGAGACAATGAAATAGCTAGTCTACAGAAACAGTTGCAAGATATTGTTTCCCTCCAGACTCAACGAGCAATTCAAGCCCAAAATGATTCATTGAAGATGGAGCTTGCACTTGCAAAAGATGCAGCTACAACTCTAAGATGAGAAAATGCAACATTATAGGGAAGAGTCGAAGGACTTCAACTGCAAGTTACCCAATCACAACAAAGGTTGCTGGAGGAGCAGAACGAGGCTGCAGCTTTTCAAGCTCAGTTCCAAGCAGAGCAACAGAGGATGGCACAACTGGAAATTGAGCTGGCCAATAGGCCAAGAGGGGTCAGAGTGGTGCAGCTAGTGAAGGAGCTCTACGAGTCAGCGTGGGCAAGAATCTCTTTGGAGATTATCCAGCTCAGGCCATTTTTCACCTTCCTACTCAACGCACAGCAACTGTGCAAAAGGGTGGAAAATTTAGTACAAAACACTCTGGCCATTATCCCTAGAAGAGTCACAGACTCCCATTTATTGCTGGAGAAGCTCTATGACACAAGGGATGTAACATTGGCAGCCACAGGAATCTCGGACAAAATGGCCGCTGCAAAACGGGTCAATGAGGAGCTCAGTCACAATGCCGTGGCCAACAGTTGCAGATGCTGTCTCGATGTCATGAAAGAAGACATCGGTGAGATGAGACACCACATTGAAGATTTGGTGCAACTAGGCCTGTCTTCCCCATTTCTAAATGCAAAGGCGGTCCTGATGGCTGATCAACTTCAACCATTACTGTTGGCTAAACAAAGGGATCAGACAGTTTTCTAGAGCTTGCGGGATGATTCCTCAGCCCCAGAGGTTGAAACTATTTTGATTCCTGTTTTCATCTAAAATCCAAGCTAAAAGCCATGGTCCAGATCCTGCAAACCTTTTCACACAAGGATATTATCAACCTTGATCTGGCCTTCGTGGAATTGCAGAGTAAGCAAGGATTATCTGACCATGAGTGGTCTATCTACCAAACAGCTCTTTTAAAGCTATAAATTTTGAAATTTTGATCGAGCGGGAGTCGGGTTCTTTTTGAGTAGGCTCAAAATTCTTGGAGGTCACCAATAACTGTAGAGTAATTTCCTACTCTACGTCGTATTTATTTTATTTTTTGATTCGAGCACTGTAATTTTGGTTCCTACGTATCCTTGGACGTCGTGGCATAATTTTGAAGCAGAGGGCCGGTTCATTTTGCCAAAGTATCGAAGTGCAGCGGAAGCTACCAAGTCTCGCCCTTCGAGCATGAGTCTTTTTCCCCTTCTTGTTTCCTTCATCTCATTTTGCCCAAGTATCGAATTCAAGCAGAAGTCACCATGTGTCGATTTTTGAGAGATAAAGATGGATAGCTGGCATCCTCCGAACACCCTTTTGTAACTTTTGGCAAGGCCGCAGAATGTGCCACGTACCTAATAACGACTAAGCAGAATGCACCACATGTTAGCGTCTGAGTCTCATAGAGGCACTCGTGTTTCATTCTACCTTTTGACAAAGACTTTCAACGGACCAAGAAGCATAGAGAGCGGAAAGTGCCAGGTGGCAGTTGCGAAGACCCTGAACGACCTTTTTGAAGAAGGCAGCAGAAGACGCCACATTCCCCAGATAGAGAAGCAAAAGATGCCACATATCTTCCCAGGAGCAGCGGAGATCGCCACATGTCAATTTTTGAGAGACCATCTTTGAGGCTAATTGCCAAACAAAGATTGTGGTGGGTCCTTGGGTGTTACTCCAAAGAACTGTGGAAGCGATGAATGTCAACAAGTGAAGACTGCCACATGCATCCATCCCTTCTTAAAAGGTTGCCCGAGCAAGGAACACGATAAGTTTTGTTTTGTTAAAACTGCAAAGTATTAAGGAAGCAGATTGTGATAGGTGTCGAAGGTGGAGCATCTCTCAACGAAATATAAAGAAAGCGGAAGCGGCCAAGTGTCATCCTCCAGTGCCTTCTAGATTGTAAAGGAGAATTTTCATGGATTGACTAAGTGTCCTCGCATCCGTCTATCTGTTTCAGCAAAGATGGAAAGAAATTCAGTGTGAGTTATTCCTGGTAGATAGAACAGTGCACCAGGTAGATTTTTGGGGGCTTACAAGCATTGAAGACGTCGTTTGTTTGTCCCCTAATAGTAGAGGCAGAGTAGATAGTTGAGCGGCCAAATAGATGATGGAACGAAGAATTTTCGACGTGAAGAGAGGTACTAGACATGGATTGCCATGCTGCAGTTAGGGCAGTTCCTGATAAGATCAGGATGCATCCAAGGCATTAAATGCGCCATCTGTTTTGTCCCCTGCGATTGAAGGATGGAGTGAATTGCACGAGAAAGAAAGTGATCGAAGGAGACATTCGAAGCTATATAAGCAGGATTGTAAAATCAAAAGAAAGGGGGGGAATTCTATAGTTTTAGACTTTCAGAGTTTTGACCAATAATATCATTTGATTTTGTTTCATTCCCCTGAGTTGAAAGGTTTATATGACTGTGTGTGTTTCTGCATCTTTTGTATGACTGAAAGATTCAATAAGAAGATGGAACACTATGCCCTTGTTGATGTTATCTGTGTCATTTGCAAAGTAGTCTATGCTGTAGATTTTCTAGTGTTGTGATTGGAAATGTTATTTGCTTTTGTCTCATTTTTTGGAGTCTAGAGTTCTACATAACTGTGCATGACTTTTGCACCTCTTATGTGATTGAAGGATTCTATAAAGAAGATTAAACACTATGCCTTGTTGACAATTCCTGTATCTCAGCAAAAGACTCCCCTGGTATTGAGCCTCTGTTTCTGTTATTCCAATCTTTTACATTGATCATGCACTTGTCTGCTCTTAAATGTAATTGAATCATATAATAGTCTCACTGTGCTCAGGTTAGGATTAGGATTACACTCAGGCGCATCGCCATAGTTAGGTTTCAAGTCCTACATTTTGCGTTTATGTTTAGTCTCCTATCCCTTTTCCCCAACACCTATAAAACAGAAGAGACCAGCTTCTTTAAAACCTGGAGGTTGTTTCAAGTCGCATTGTCCCAAAACTTGAAACTTTCCATTATTGATTGGTTAAGATCCAGTGCAATTTTACGCCATCAATAGTCATCACTTTGTACTAAAAATAAATCATATGAGTTTGAAACATATATTTAATCAATGTAATCCCAATGCACGATAAAGGTGTTGGATGGAATCATTATGTGAATACAACTGTGAGATTTTTTATGTTAAAGGAAAGGAGAACATAGTTGTTGATGCCTTGAATAGAATACGCTATGAATTGGCAGCAATGAGTTTTCGAACTCAATTGAGAAGTCAGAATTTAAAACAACTTCCTGAGGAAACCTCTATAAAGAAGTAAGACAGTGGTTGGATTATGGGATGAATCTGAAGAGTAAATTTAAAGGTTATTCTCTTGAGCCTGATGGTTTGTTACACTATAAAGGGTGTATCTATGTATATTTAGTAGGTGG
This sequence comes from Torreya grandis, assembly GCA_037957365.1. NCBI lineage: Eukaryota > Viridiplantae > Streptophyta > Pinopsida > Cupressales > Taxaceae > Torreya > Torreya grandis. The sequence goes on along the minus strand of JARHVA010002518.1, from coordinate 1,110,908 downwards.
CTTGCATGAGCTCATTCTGTCTGAGTCTCATAGAGTTCCTTACCGAACACACCCTGAAGTTAAGAAGATACATGCCGAGTTAAGGCAATTATATCATTGGGCCAGTTTGAGGTGTGATATTGCCGATTTTGTAGCCCATTTTCTACAGTCCCAGAGGGCAAAAGCCGAGCATCAGCATTCGATAGGATTGTTATATCCTCATGAGTATCTAGAATGGAAATGGGACACCATCTCCATAGATTTCATTATAGGCTTGCCTACTTTATCTTATCACCATGATGCAATCATGGTCACAGTGGATAAGTTGACCAAAGTAGCTCACTTTTCTCCCATGAAAACCACTTACAATGCCAATTCAATGGAATAGGTCTTTTTGGATAATATTGTTAGATTGTATGGGATTCCTTGTAAGATTTTTTTAGATGAAGATCTAGTATATACTTCTCACTTATGGAATTCTTTACAAAAGGCACTAGGCACACAACTCAATTTTAGTGCTTCCTACCATCTTGAGATTGATGGATAGACTAAGAGAGTCAATCGGGCCCTGGAAGATATGTTGCACATCTATGTTATGGACCAGTAATTCCGTTGGGAAAACTATTTATATCTTGTTGTATTCATTTATAATAATAGCTATCATAGTTCAATTAAGATGGCACCTTTCTAGGCTTTGTATGGTTGAGCATGTAGAACCCCATTGAGTTGGGACAACTTGAGGATAGAGTCGTGATTGGCCCTACCATGCTAGAAAACATGGAGCAGCAAGTAGTTAAGATACAATAGTAGCTAGAGACCGCCAGGGATCGGCATAAGAAGTATGCTTATGCAAAGAGAATTGATCAACATTTTAATATTAGTGATAAATTTTTCTTGAGGGTGAGACCCAACAAAAGTCTGATCCATTATGGAAAAGGGTCAAGGTTGGCACATCATTTTGTTGGATCATTTGAGGTCTTGGAAGTTGTTGCCCCAGTAGCTTATAGACTAGCCTTACCACCTAGCCTATCTCGTGTTCGTGATGTATTTCATGTCTCAGTTTTGCATTAGTATGTTGCTGACATTGCTCATGTATTGGATTGGATGGCCTTATAAGTCGAGACTAACGGGGCTATGACTTTGGAGCCCATCAGGGTTTTAATGTACAGGCTGTTGGCACTGAAAAAGAGAGATCTGGATCAGGTCAAGGTCCAATGGGACAAATATGATGAATCAACAGCTACTTGGGAAGATATTGTATCTTTGAGGGTTCCTTATCCTCACCTCTTTTAGTGACTTCCAAATAGAAGTTTGTATAAGGGGAGATATATGCAAGGCCCTATTTTGCATAGTGCTTATTTTTGAAAAAGATGACTTAATGAGACTATGGTTTATATGTTCTGATTATGGATTTATGATGTTAAGTCACGTTCGACTGAGACGTGTAAGGATTTATGAAGGCTTTTCATGTGCTGAGAACCATGAGAAAGACCTATTATCAATCATGCTTTAGATTACTTATGAAAGTATGATGCTTACATTTCATTTATGTAATTTTATTTTATGAAATTTAATTATGACCATGAGATATATTGACTTAAATCATATTTGAATCATTGCTTCTATGCTTGTGAATTGACAACTAGTTATGTATTAGATCATATGAAATTATTTATGTGAATGATATTTCATGAATGATTGGCTATGGATAATTGATTGAGTGTTATCTTTGATTAAATTCTGTAGCTTTGGCTATTAGGTTAGATAAATTTGATGTGTGCATCGAATGTGCAGGAACAAGAAAAGAGCCAATGAAGGAAAGACACTACACCAAACATGGTTATATCATTAAAACATCTTTAACCATTCTTGACTCAGTTGCCTAGTCTAACACCTAGTAGATGTAGCATTTGATTAGACGACAAACCTTTAAACCTAGTTGGTGGAACTTGTTGTCGCCTAACTTGAAGATCTTGCAGCCAACTCTAGTGGTCAATTGGCAAATCTTCCATTGATTGCCTTCGTATTAAGATCAAGTAGAAAAATAGGTAAGTCTTGGAAGCAACTACAAAAGTCTGTGAAGCCGCCATGTGCCTTAATTGAACATGGAAAAGAATGTCCCTTAATGAGACATGGGTTGGCAAGCGGTTGGTGGTTGGCGATATCTCAGAGGACAATATGTAGGAGTTGAACTTCCTTAGTTTAGGACTTCTTATCAAATTAAAAGAAGATAGACTAAACATAAGATAGTAGTAAATAGGAACATCTAGTAAGGAGAGCTAAGTCTAGACATCTGGAGGATAGTGCCTAGGTGGTCTTAAAGTTAATAGGTAGGCTTTCTTTTAAATTATGTTTTTTGTTGTTTCCTTTGAATGAAATAATTTTATTCTTTTTTGATCTTTTGTTTTCAAGAGAATAAAACCATTTGGTTTATTCTATTTGTTTTATTACCTTGCCCATGGTTATGCATTGGACGCCATGTAGTGTTTGCTCATTTGAGGTCTTTGGAGAGGTTATTCCTCTTTAGTTGAATGAAATGTTTTTGGTTCTTGTTTGTTCTCTTGCTTAAAGGAAAATAAGACCACTTGATTTATTCTACATATCTTATTGTTTTGCTATGGTTGTGCATCGATCGCCATGTAGTTCCTTACCCAATTGAGGGCCTTGAAGAAATTGTGTTCCTCCTTGCTTGACTTGGATGTTTCAGCTTCTTGATTGAAGTGTATTAATGTTGATGTGGCATAATGTAGTGGTTGTCTGTGAATAACATTTTCATGGTGGAAGGATGTTAAGCCACCTGTGTTGGGCATAGTGGTAGAATGTTTGACCCTCCTGTGAATGTCACCATGAAAATTGTTAAGCCCTCTCATGATGAGACATGATAGTAGACTGCTTAACCCTCTCATGACTATTGGGTGAAATCAATAGAGTCGGTATCCTCTTATTACCCAATCAAATGGCGGGTCTTTTTATGTTGTGAAAGCTTAGATGCTAGTTTTATATTTTTGAATGTTTAGATTCAGTTGAATGATCATTTGAATGCTTATTTCCTTTGTATTTGGGAGTGGGAGTCTCTTTGAGTAAGAACAAGGAATAAGATTATAGGTGTTGCATGCTTATTCCCTTGTGTTAAGATATCCTTGCTTAGATATCCACCCTTGTTTTTACTAAGTGATATAAACATGTTCGACGTTGGGAGTTTCGAGCTCAGGGGTGTCTAGAGTAATAGCTTAATGATTGCAAAAGGTTGGACGATGAGCCTTCCTTCTTGTGATTAGTAGATGTTCAAGAGCGGATGAGGAGCACTGTTGAAAATTGAATGGTCTTCCATTGTTTAATCAGAATTAAAGATGTGCCTCTTGCTATGTAAATAAATGGATGAAATCTATTGTATTATTAATGCTTTAGCAACCAGTGTACGTGTAATATACTTACAAAAGAAAGAGTTGGGATAATATTCCAACTATGGATTAAAATATATGTTTTCTATTTACTAAAACTTCAGTGTTAAACTAAGTTGCATATATTATGAATGCTTGGTTTACATGTCCTTGGAAAGGATCCTGTTGGTATAAAAGATTCTTTAGCCCTTTTGGACTCTTTTAATTAAATTGATAGATTGATTTCCTTGCTTAACTCTGTCATGAGTGACTGATCTTTTAAGTATTGTGTATCTCTTTATATCTGAATGTGAGGAGTTAATAAAATTAACCCAATCATGAATAAAGACTATGTTGTCTTATAGTGAACCTTTTTATAAAATGAGTCATGTCTGGGTATGAGCATTTGTATTCAGAGCCTTGGGAAAGAGTTGTTATGTAAAGGAAGAATCCTTAAGACTTATGACTTTTCTAATAAAAGACATTGAGTTATTTGATTATATCTCTATTGAGAACAATGTCTTGTTTATGCGTATGTCTCTCTGTTTTAAACCAGTTATGGGTTATTCATTTGAATCGAGGTTGTGCAAGGATGAGTAGAACACATCTATTGAGATATGGATTGTTATTGGAATAACAACATAAATAATTTGTTGGACCTTTTGGTGTGTGGATTGGAATGATGTATATGAAAGATTTCCCTAGGTTTTTATAGTTGAGTTAGCTCCCTATTTTATGCCTTCCCAACAACTAGGTCGTTTAATAAAACTGAAAAAAAATTATTAAGCTTGGGTCTTCGGTGTTTATCTTAGCGAGGTTGTAACCTTAAATTCGTTTGAGACCCTTGCACCTTAAGGGAACTCGTAGTTGACCCTGCAACATAAATATAGGAGTGAATTGTTGAGTCAATGCTAAGTGCATAATTTGTTAAAGACTAGACCAATCGACTCATAATAATGAGCCATTCCTTTAGAGACATTGGCTCGAGTAAACTCAACCTGCATTCAGTTGATAAATCGACTAAACCAATGAGTTTATTGGTTTAGAATTGTGATCTTTGCTCTAAGCAAGCTTAAGCTTCTTTTCTGGGCTTGATTTCGGTGGCAACAATGTAGGCATGTATATTTTACCTTATTGTGTTTCCAATTAATTGGAGTCATCTCTGTGTTTTACCTCGGATCATGCCTTAGCTGATTACCTAATTTTTTATGGCTTTTGCCTTGGTCGATTTCTTTGTCGACTAAATTCGTTTGCTTGGACTTTGCCTTAGACGCCTCTTATTTGGGTCTTTTCGCGGCTTTTTGCCTTAGGCGATTTATTTCCTTGGTCATTTATTTCGATTTTGCCTTAGTCGATTTCACGAATTTTGTCAAATGGATCAAAGGAAGCCACGTGTTGCCATCCCGCTAACCCAAAAGTGACGTCAACATGTTCTGATCTACGATCAGTACCAAACTAGCGCGCAAGCGAGATGTTGCCACATGGCATCATCCCGATGACCCGCAACCCCAAAGAGGGTTGTACAGAGCACAAAGTCTCCAGACTAGCAGGCAAGCGAGATGTTACTGTATGGCATCATCTCGGCAACCTGTGACCCTAGAGCGGACCGTACAAAGCACAAAGCCTTCACACTAACAAGGGAATGAGATGTTGCCATGTGGCATCAACCTGATGACCTACAACCCCGAAAAGAATTGTGCAAAGTGAAAAACCTTTGGGCTAGCGGACTAACGAGATATTGCCACGCAAGATCATCCTGATGGTCTGTAGCCCTAAGGCTGCAGGTGCAATGCGAAAGCTTGTCAGACCCGTAGGTGAGCGGTAGGATGCCACGTGGCAAGAAAGTTCCTTGGGGGCTCGAAGTAAACCTAGCATGGCCTTGAAAATACCAAAGTAGCAACATGGATGCTGGCTACGTCAGCGTTGAACTAGGTTTAAATTCACAACTGTCTCAACGTCATAAGCTCAATTATTGTTTGGCGTTAGTTCATGAAGAAATCTTGAGTGCTCGCATAACGTATCAGGTTCGTGGGCTTCTTAATTAGTAGCTTACCCCTGTTAAAGTCTTATGGCAGTTGTGAGATTTGTTTTATGTTTGAATGGATTTTGGTATCAATCCATGTGCATAGGGGTTTTATTGGTATCATGTTGTGTCGTCTCTGTCTTTAGGGGAAAAAAAATGGGCATGACATATAGGATGTACACCGTCATGAAGAGCATCTTACCCAATAGTCCAATGTATCAAGGCAAAAGTACCAGCACTGATAAAAGGGAAGATTTGAGCATATCATGTATAGCATAGGTTAATTTAATCATTCGTATTACTCTCTTCACAGTTAAGTAACAAGTGCATGCTTCCTTGTGCTCGGTGATTTAATTGGATTTGAAGACGAATGGCTTAAGTTGGTCCTTTTCTTCTGCAAAATCTTGGTGTTTTCTTAGATGCAAGCTTTGTGCATTGTGTGGAGCAGTTTCGATATTTTTGGGAACGGAATGAGAGGCAATATCTTCCAAGAAGAAGGATACCAGAGGAAGGGTCTCAGTCAAGAGTTGCTAGTATGCTACTGCAGAAAATGCAAGTTACTTGGAAAATCTTGTATTTTACATAGCCAGACCCTTCTTGCTGAGGTTTAGTATCATCATCAAGAGCTCGAGATAAGACATGGAAGAAGACTTGGGAGAAGGGAGAACTAGGGTGGCAGCAAAATAGAGACGCATCTGGAACAACAAAAAATTTAACTTGGACACCATTATGGGTGCTCACCATCAGAGAGCATTGCTGTTGGCAATTCTCTTATGGTGCTCAAAGAACTTAGCCCAAAGAAGATGCTCTATGAGATGAACTGAAGACAGATATTCAACTCGGGCAGGAGGTTTGTGAATCTGGTGAGACAAAACCACAGACAGATGTTCATCTCAGTACATGCAGCCTTATGCACCTCTGGGAAAGGCAGTTGATTCCTGTCTTATTGACAGAGTTTAGAATCTAACTCCTAGTGAATACTTGACCTCCATGGCTTGGAGCTAGTTTAGAATCTAACTTCTAGTGAATACTTGGCCTCCATGGCTTGGAGCTGTCATCTAAAAAATGGAATTTGCAGACAGTGCTAAAGAACACGACTTCTCTACTCATAACATGCTGTTGATGTTTGGTACTTGTGCTTTTTGGAAGCCCATAATTGTCACGCTTGCTGTTTTAGTTTTGCTTATAGCCCTCAGGCTTGGGTTTGGTTTCCATGGGGCTAAAATTTGTGACCAACGATTTTTTGCATCACTTAGGCAAAGCACATAGGCTTCACAGTAAATTTTTGAATTGCCTGGATAGGACTGGGAAATTGGTGGGTTTTCAAAATTTTGGTAGGGACCGTGAAGTGGTTTTGTTGGTCACCTGAGTAATAGTCACAATAATATGATGGCTCATTGCCATCGCCAATAATGGAACCCTACTTAATATTACAGTAAATACTGTACATTTTTGTATTTACTCTTCTTAAATAAACCATAAATACTCTTTTATTCAGAGCCTAAGGATAGTTTTCCAGAATCTTGTTTCAAGATAGTTTTAGTCCAAAAAATACATCCAACATGGAAAATGGTCTATTTACAACAATGTAATATAAACTTCCCAAAAGTCAAAATGATTGGGCTGACGAACTTTGCTTTAAATGGAACCAGGTATCTATAACAACATAAAACCATCAATGCAATCGCAGCACCATTTTGCAGGATGTGATATACAGATCTTATTGCTTTAGGGGACTTATACCATAGGTTGTCATGTGTAACATAAGAAACTGTGACGCTAATAAATTGTCACAACCATCAAAGCATACAGAAGTTAAGTCGGTGCAAATGGCGTTGACTTAACATCTTCCAACAATCAACTATACATAAAAAAAAATGTTTACAAATCCTAAAGAATAAAAGAGCAATCTGAAATAATTTTCCACCACAAAGCTCAAACAATACACAAAAAGTAAAATATTAAAAGCGGTACATGGAGAATAATGTGTACTATCTCAGATCAATATACTCCATAGGAAAGCCATTGCAATCTCACGGTTACTTCAAGCTAGGCCAGCTTTATGAAAGTGTAGTCCAAAATAATGGATTTAAACATCTGCATTACAAATGCCTATCTAGGCCTCTGCAGGAGAATTTCTCATCTCTCTCAAAAATGCAAACTTAATAGTCAATATGAACGCTAACTTAAATGTTGGATTGCAACAACTTGGCTTGTTTAGTTAACAAGCTGAATATGTGGAGCTGCCAAAGAACGGGATCCAAGTTGTCGTACCAAAAAACTGAGTCTGTGGTCAGATGTAGCTATTAAATCACAAGAATGCAATCCATAACCAAAGGACATATTCAGTGACCACAAGTAAAATTGGCCCACTAGAAACTCGGAAAATCATAGCTGCATTTATTCACCAAGGAAGATCATGACATGTAAACCTGTGTGCTAGTACTCTTAAATGATCGGCACAAGGGGCAAATATTGAGCCTACCCTCGCATTCCTTGCAAAGGCAAAGATGCCTGCAAGGCAGCAAAAGCATGCATACATCACTGCTTCTGCAAACCCTACAAGTCCTCTGCTCTTTCAACTCCTTGTTCTCTTTGCAGATAAGAGCTTGAAAATCACCTACATTTCCATTGAAACAAGAAGCCGTATCATCTACTTCACTGTCTCCACATCCTTCTTTACTCTCCCTGCTTTGGGCATAAGCCTGCTGCAGATTGATTTTAAGAGTATTAATCAGAGTTTCACTGCATTTTGCCCGATATTGCCAAGCATTTACTTCCAAACTCAATTGCGTCATCTTCTTTTCTAGTTCTGCATTTTTCTTATTCATATTTTCCATCTCTGTATCCTTTTCCTTGAGCTTTTTAGTTGCTGCTTCCTCAACGCATGCCAAAACATTCATCTGAAGCCTCTGTGTCTTGTCCTCCACAACTTGCCTGAAATGTTCCCCCTGCACAAGTGAATGCAAAGAGACAGTTTGAGAAAATCAGAACATAAACACATGACTGATAAACAAGAAAGGTAAACCATAGCACCAATCTGAGAAAATTAGAATATATGGAAACACATAACAGATAAACAAAAATTGGGGAACCTGAAATTTATTTTATACTATGGAAAGCGAGACCCTGGAATTAAACAAAGACAAATTTGCGTGAAATGGTAACAAAAATACTTCAGCAAACAAAAAAGCAGAAAACGGGAATGACATAATTTGCAAGTAAGCAAATAAAGATAGTGTACATCAGTATAAATTTTTAAATGGAAACTGGAATGGTAAAGATAAAGTGATTGTTTAAAGAAATTCAAACTTTTAAAGCTGGGAAAGTGAAAATCAGTTGAACTGAAATGAAATACAATGGCCAGGATAGAGAGGACTGGAATATCAAATCTTTCAGGAATTTGGGAAAGACTGGGAACAAGACAATTGGAAATGCAGGAATAATCACAGAAACCAATAATCTTAAATCTAGTGATTTGCAGAGTAGTAATGCAAAAATGAAGAGATTTACAGAGACAATTTTGTGCTTAACGAATCTGCTCTTTGTACCAAGGCAATCCAGGAGGCACCCAATCATTACCACTGAAGAATTTGAGTTTCCAAAGCACACTTCATTTTGTTTGAGAAAGATTTTATGGTGTCTAAAAAGTTCTGGTTTTAGAAGGTGTTGAAACCAACAAATAACATACTTCACGCAAAAATTGCTCTCTGATGTATGACCCATAGCATAAATTAATTCACTTGGAGGAATCAAAATCTAAAACCCAGTACTTGGATTCTCAAAAATTGGTCCATTTCAGCTTGCTGTCGCTGTAATTCTCCATTCATCTCTTCATTCAAAAGGGCCAACATTCTTGAATCGCCCATTGACACAGTGCTGGAAGAGTTCAATATTTCATCATCAAAAGACAATCGCAAGCCAGTTGAAACAGGTTCATTGGATGGAGGCAGTGCAATCTGAGCATTGCCTTGAGTCTGCAAAAAATCTACGGACGAAATCTGTGAATTTTCCAGAGCCTCTTGATTTCTGGTTCTCTTCCTAGGTGCCAGCAATTTCCAGGAAGGCTCATTCTCAGACCCATGTAAAGTCAGACCTACCACTTGTTGTCCTTGATTACAATTAGTAACTGCGAAATCCACAGAAAAATAACATTGGCATGCGATCTCAGAATATATGGCATAATCTAAACAAAGCTGAAGAATTAATATTCACTTTCTTACACTGGGGCATGTAAGGAGGCTGATTAGGCAGCCCACTGACAGCCGGGGGTTTCCTTTGAGATTGAGATTGTATCTGCTGCTGCATCTGATGATCAACATAGCTTCCAGGCCCAAAGAAAACAATTGGAGTAGAGCCCTTGTTCTCACCTGAAAATAACTGTCTGCCCACATATTGACCAAAAAAAGGAAAACAGAGATTTAGCCCTTAACAATTCAAGCAGCCTACTATTCATTAAAACATCAAACATTAGAAGATTGATCTGCATAGAACCCTTTATAGAAACCTAATCCCCAATTCCAATTCTGTATTTTGAAGCTCAAGAAGTCAAGATAAGGGATCTCTCAAAAGGAGAGATGTGAACATATATCCTTCCAGTTCTACAGTAGCTCTACTATTGCAACTCAAGAAACTAGTAGAGAATTACTCTTGTTGCTATTGATTGTCTTGAAAATCGAAAAAAATCGAAGGATTGATTCAATCTTTGTTAAGCACCTTATATAAACCCGATCCTCAATTCCAGTTCTATGTTTTGAAACTCAAAAAGCCAACAAAAAAGGTAGCCTCTCAGCAGAGGGGATGTATAAGTTCTACGGTTGCTCCACTATTGCAATTCAAGTAGGCTTGCAGAGAGTTGTTCTTGCTACTATTAATGTTCTTGATAAAATTAAATGTTAAAGAGCTGATAAGCATTAACACGCTCAAGAATCAAAGAAAATATGGTCTCTCAACTGGAGGATTGTGAATACATATACTTTCAGTTCTGCCGTAGCTCTACTACTGCAATTCAAGCAGGCTTGATCTGATTTGCTCATCTTACTGATAATTTTCTTGAAAAAAACAGAAACATTAAGTGTTTTGATCCGCATTGAGTTCTTATCCCCAAATCCAATTCTGGACTTTGAAGCTTAAGAAGCTAAGGAAACAGAATGTAAACACATATCCTTCCAGTTCTATAGTAGCCATACTATTCAAGAAAGTTTACAGTGAGTAGTTCTTCTTAATAATAATTATCTTTAAAAAAGATAACATTAAGGACTTATATGCATTAAGCATTATTAGAAACTTAATCCCCAAATCCCATTCTAGATTTTGAAGCTCAAGATGCCCAGGAAAAAAAGTCTCTAGGCAAGAGGACCTTGGACCCATATGGAAACAATCCCCAATTCTAGATTTTGAAGCTCAAGAAGCCAAGAAAAAGAGGTTTCTCAGCAGAAGGGATGTCAACCATATCTTTTCCGTTCTAAAGTGGCTTTAATATTGCAATTCAAACAGGTTTGCAGGCTGCTCCTATTACCATTGATTTTCTTGAAATAAAAAGAAAAAAATTGTACAATTGATCTGCATTGTGCCTTTGAAAAAACCTAAGCCCCAATTCCTATTCTGGATTTTGAATCCATGCCATGTCATTGAAGCCACAAAGATTAAGAAAATATGGTCTCTCACAAGAGAGATACGAACTCAGTTTATAATAGATTGCTCCTACTATCGATCCTCTTATTAATTAATCCGCCACCAAAACAAAATACTTTTGGAGGACAGAGTCTGCATTAGACCTCTATGAATAAACCCATACCATCCAGCACTAGATTTCCAGTCCCTGCCACACTACTGTAATTCAATAAATGCATTATTGCTAAGATCTGCATTAAAAAAATAGGAAAATCGATCGGCCATCCCGCCTGCCCCATGCTTCAAGCCCTATTCATGAATAACTCCACAAACCTATGCCATGTTCTTAAAATTCCGGTAGACTACAACATCCTACCTGAAAAGATATGTACCCTGATGAAACCGCGCTTACCCCAATCAGAAAAAAACAGCAGAATTAAAAAATTAAAAAACCAAACCCGTATAATAATTAATATATGTATATATATAAGGCAAACCTGTTGCGCATATTGGTTGCATACTGGGCATGAACCGCCATCTAAAGCTCAAATAAACAGCTGAAGAGAAGCGAATATGCAATGAAACTAAGAGAAGTCGAACCCGACGCCTTCTGTTTGGCAGAACTGCAGAAATTGCTGTAGTTTTCTTGTGGTTACTGGGGAATTGCCTAAACTGAGGATATCTGCGAAGATTGAGAGGTTTAAATTGTGCTAAGATTGGGATAAGCCGAATACGAATATGAATATATCCATGGGAATCGGTCTCGAAATTGCAGCTGAGTTATTCTTGTTGGTGAGACGAGGACTATATCACCAAAATGAAATAATAATGATAATGTACATAAGCCTATAAACAACAACGTTTATTCAACGGGGGTGTAAATTGTAATCCACTACAGAATTGGCTGGAATTATAACCAAGAATGCCTGTTCACATGGAGTATTTTTGGGCGGTTAGAGATTTGTGGGCGGCCTATCCGGGGTGCGTTTGGTGGGGTGGATTTTCTTACTCGATCTTAGGAGGAGCGCTCTATTCTCAAATAGTTTAGGAAATTTAAACTTAAATAGATATTAATATGTAATTAAGTTTTAATAATTCCATCTAAAAAATGAGGGGATAAAAAATCAAACTAAAAAAATTGACGTGTTCCAAGTTTCAATGTTTGTTGGGTGAGCCACGCAAGTGTGAAGGTCAGAGTTCGAATTTAGGGGGGATGACATCTCCAAAGATAGTGCAAAGGAGGAAAATCAATGTTTGAAGCATTCAAGTGTGGAAGTCGGTGGTGGAATGACGTCAAAGGCAGTCTTGTTAAAGGTGGAGAGATCTAAGTTTTCTTTAGGAGGCTCGTCAGGACTACAGAGGGGTTTCTTGAAATCCAATCCCCCAAAAGCTCCTAGATCTAAGGCGGGCTCTCTGATTGTTCAGAGGAGTGTCGTGGGGGATGTGGGTTCATCCAAGAAACTTGGCCTTGATACAATGTACTAGAAGGAATCTGCATCTGTGAAAGATGCAATAATTGACAGTGTAGATTTTTCCTACTCTACGATCCAAGATCAGAAATCCTCAAAGGAAATTGTGATTGGCAAGGGGGTTCATTATGCTCTGCAGGTTGCGGTCAGTGAGCCTTCCAACTCAATTGTGGTGGCTCAAGCAATCACAATTGTTCCCAAAGTCATGCAAGTAGAACATGTTCACAAGGAAATCGACAGAAGGTGGGTCTTTTAAAAATGTATGAATGTGGAAAATCCCTTCCACAAGTGCACGTACCTATGCAAAACGAGGTTGGTTATGCTCCAGGGGATTAGGTCTCATTGATGATAAGGATAGAAGTTGATCTAAGGATTCCCTCAAAATCTACTTGGGAATCAATTTCCCTTTCCTTCCTCTTGGGCGATCTCCCTATTTTTTCATTGTTGTTACCCTGGTGTCAACACTATTTCTAAATTATATAACACCTCAGTCTTGTACACTTGGCAAATACATATCATGAATGTACCTTCAACTTTTAGACCTTTTTTGCTATCAAAAGACTCACATACACTATCTCTCTATGCCTAATTGATTATTTCTTAGTCTGACCAATGTTATTTTGATGACTCAGACTATTTATCTTGCCCAAAATGTTATAAACATGCTTATCTTCCATCTCTATAAGTTTTGGACCTACACCTATTTTATAATTGCTCAAACACTTATGTCCCAATCAAACACCTGCATCGATGCAAGTGTCCTATCCCAATGCAGGTGTCCAGTGACCTAAAGTCATCCAATTTGTAAATAAAACATGTTCCTATGGTTGGCCTAAATGTTTTAATGTGAGATATTCTCCAAAGGATTGACATTAATACAAGATCAATCATCATTTATTCCTCACCTAGAAAAGACCTGGAGAGACCAAGACAACTTACCAAAAGCATTCTATCAAGCACTCAAGTGAGCACAGCTTCCATATTTCCTCTTATTTCTATATCGGTCATAGGGACAACACATCTATTGGTCTGAAGTATTGAAGGAGCAACCCAAGAGCTATATTTTCCAAGTTACAAGTTAGGTCATTATTGTACTTGTTTATCACACATTGCATGATTCATACACAAGCCAACATATAGGGGAGAACTACATAAGTCTAAGGCCTTCTTCGAAGTATTGGTTATGTAGGCAACACTCATTGACAAAAAGATCTTTGGGGTAGCTCGACACTGTGTGCCCACTAACCCATTTTTTCCATGACCAATATGAAGATGAAGAACAATGATTTTACTATTTGATAAGGAGCGATAATCCATGACCCAGATCTGAATGCATCAAAATGAAAGTAACACATAACCTAAAAGCATCCAAGTGGTTGCATCCTATTTTAACAAATATTCAATACTCCACACATGCATCCAAGTCAGGTAGTAGCATCAACGTAATCATCCCAGATCGACGTAAGTATCTGAGGCTATAAAGGCATAATTTCTAGAATCAAGTGGATATTCTAGAATCTAGATCCATACCACTTTTTTTTTGTTCCAAATCCATATCCGTATTAGCATCAAAACTAGCTAAGTATCTTGTTTTCATTGTTATTACAATATCTAGCATAGTTTTACTTTTCATTTTTAGTATATCTCAACACAATGAATTCAATATATGTTTATTTGAGTTTTACAAATAATTAGTCTGCTTTAACATATCATCTTTGTGCCCTAGGTTATCTCTACCCCTTTAACCCTAGATTCCCTCATACCTAGATTTTAGGGTTAAACATTTGGTGAACTCGATTCATATGAATGCAAATTTTTATTAAATCCTAGTGTTTTTAGTCAATTAGGGTTATAGTTTGTTATTCAAATTATGTAATTTTTCATTTCTAAGTAATGAAAAATAGTAATTTCAAAACCCAATTTCAAATGGAAGATAAAGAAGCATTGATCACTCATCTCAATAATAATAAGGGCTTAATAGATGCATTTTTATATGTTACAAGAGATGAAATTAATAAGCATAATGAGGCTTAGGCTTCCTCACCTAGTGATGGTGACTCCTTAAAAGGTATTACCACTGATTCCATACCAATAAATCTACCTACATTTAATGGGGGCACATGATATGTATTTCAACTTTTGTTCCCTAAAACTACTATTCCCACATCTTATATGGGAAACCAAAATGCTTCAACCCAATTTCTAGTTTCAATGCCTATATATACCCAACCAATGGGTGCACCTCCTTTGGTGTCTTCTCAAACATTCAACCTAAAAGACCAATAGGTGCAAGATCTCGTCCAGACTATAAAACTTTTGCAAACTAATGTTACAAATATTGAACAATTTTTTATGAAATCTCCTTATGCTATTGATTCATAAGAGGTGTTGCATAATTCTCTTGCACCAAAGATATCTTTGCACCCCTTGCCAACTATTTAACCCTAAATTGGATTATAGATTGGGTTTATCTAGGGTTAAAGGGGTAGAGATAGCCTAGGGTAAAAGGATAATAAGATATCTTTAAAGCATGCCAATTGGGTGTTAAACTCAAATATAAACATAAGATAAATTCATTAAATTAAGATAGGTTAAAAAATAGTAAGTAAAACTATGCTAGATATAAAATTGATAAAGAAGTAATGTATTTAGTTGGTTTTGATGTTAATACAGTTCTCAATCTAGAACAGGCAAGAAGTAGACTAGAAGATGATGCTGGAATAGTTATCAAATTATGGATTGGATGTTTCTGAAACCACAGACACTAACATCAACTCGGGATGGTTACATCGATGCTACTATCTAAACCTAACACAAGTATCCTATAGGAAATACCTGCTAGAAAAGGATGCGATCACCTAGATATTTTTGGGTTCATCTTCTCCTTCATTTTAGTACATTTAGATCTAGGTGATGGATTGTCACTCCTCATGAAATTGTAAAACCATAGTTGTTCATCTTTATAGTGATCTTGGGGGAAAATGGGTTAGTGGAAACATGGTGTTGAGTTGACCCCAAAGACCCCCTCTATCAATGAGCTTTGCTTACATAGCCAATAATCTAAAGAGGGCTTTAGATTGATGTAGTTCTCCCCTACGTGTTGGCTTGTATGTGAATCATGCAATATGTGTAAAGAAATTAAAATAATTACTTAGCTTATAACTTGAAAAATATAGCTTATGGATTACTCCTTCAGTACTTCAACTATGTGTATGTGTTGTCCCTGTGACTGATATGAAATAAGGGAAAATAGGGAAGCTTTATTTTATCGAGTGCTTGCTTGAATGCTTTTATAAATTGTCTTATATCTTTTATAGGTTATGCTAGGTGAGGGATGAATGAGGGTTGATCTTTTATTTATATCAATCCCTTTGGAGAAGTAACTCGCATTAAATCACTTAGGTTGACCATTGGGATACATTCATTTGTAAACTACATGACTTTAAGGTAGTAGACACTTGTGTATGAGTATGAAAATAACATCAATGCAAGTATCTATCCAAGATGCTAGTGTCTAGGGAACGAAAAAGTAGGTACATACTCAAAACTTGCAAAGGTGTAAGATAAGTAGGTTTTAAGTATTCTAGGCAAGATAAAAGGTCTAGGTCATTAACATAGGACTGGTCAGACCAAGAGATAGACCAAGGGACACAAGATAGAGTAGATGCAAGACTTCAAAAAGCCAAAGAGGAAAAACCAATGTCTGAGTTTGTCAAGTGTACAAGACTGAGGTGTTATATAAACCATAAAATAGTGTCTACATTTTCTCCTCCCTTTATCTAGTAATGAAATTTTTAGTTTAAAAGAAAGGAATGCATAGAAAGGATTGCATACCTTGATGTGTATAACACACATTACCTTTGCTTAAGTCCAACTTGAGTGTTTTTTTAGTGACTGACTTGCAACCAACAACATGCTATAGTACATAATTAGTGCATATAATTTGGAATTGAAAGTATTTAAAAAGATTGAAATTGAAAGAGCAAGCTTTAGGAGTACACTTGTGTATTGATGTAACTGTCTTGCCTATTGATAAGTCAATATAAAAAATGTATCATTTTAAGGATCTAAAATTGATATTAGGACAAATACATATAAATATGGAAAGTGCATATATCTAAGGAGAGAGAGAGAGAGAGAGAGAGAGAGAGAGAGAGAGAGAGAGAGAGAGAGAGAGAGAGAGAGAGAGAGAGAGAGAGAGAGAGAGAGAGAGAGAGAGAGAGGCACATGCCCCCAACCTTGGAAAAAATGTGAGTTGCCACTTGGTAGTTAAGATTAGCTCAACCCTGAAACCCAATCATACTTATAACCTGGTGAGCGTGAATGAACAAAGTCAATTCATATGATCAAATTAGTAAGGTCAAATGATACAATCAATTCCAACCTAAAAAATTAGCAAGATTGAGTGATTTAATCACCTCAACCATACCAAAAGCAAACCAACTATTGTAATAGATTGACTCAATATAGTATGTAAAAGTACATCTTAGGTATCAGTGCATAAAATTACATCTTGGTGGGTGATGATAGTACTTAAATGTGTTTTTAAATCTTAAACTAATTTGGATTTTGTAATATTAGGTGCACATTTCATATCATATTTACATTAGATATGTCTCATGTTGAAACTATGTACAACAATGGTACCGATGCATAGAATTCTACCACAACTATAAATCTAAATTATAGAACTGTGTACTTTGACCAATTCATAAATTGTGTAAGTGTGGAGAATATGCTTTCAAAGCATGCCCCCATTATATATGGAGAAATATAGGTACCAATGTGGAGGACATGTTTCCAAAACACGTCCCCATTGAATATGGGTGTGTCAAATATTGAATACGTGTGGAGAACATGATTCTTATTTAACCCTAAAATGTTGATCTAAGGTGATCTTATCATTAACCCTATATTTGAATTTAATAGGTATATATAAATTAAATGACACAAGGGTGATAATTAAATCTAAAACAAACTATAATCACCTAAAAGTGGTAATTGGATACTAAGAGTGTTGCTTGAGTTACCCTATCCTTAGGCTAGCCATAGACCTATCCTTATGCATTAGACTTACATTTCCAATCATTCAGTAGACCAAAATCACCCATAGCCAATCAAAACACAGCCCCATAATTGTCATCCTAGACTCCAATCCAAATTTCTTAATAGTTTACAAAGATTTCATTAGCGCCACATTTGGGACACTATAGTCACATGGTGCTAGTATTCCCAACTAGGTGCTACCGTCTTTAGCCCTAGCTCTTCCTAACAGATAGTTTTTCAAATGTGTGTCCCTCTTAAGGTTGGTCTAAGCTCATTTTATTATCTACACAAGCAACAAAACCTAATAAATACAAGTCTAATTTACCTCTATTCACTAGATGGAAAATAGATATAAAAGTTATTCATATCAAAGATAAAGTTGTGAAAAATCAAGGTATTTGATCCCTATTCTACCCTAATTTTTGCATACTACCATCTACAACCCTACATCAAATTTTCAAGCATTTCAAAGCTCAAGAACATTCAAGTCATTTAAGGCCACTCTCATTCTAGCATTCACTTGCACATACGTCAAGCACTAGGTGGGAGAACTACATCAAACTTGATCCCTTCTCGAAGTATTGGTATGTAGGCAACTCTTTACACACCAAAGTGTTGAAGATGTCCAGTCCATCCTACTAACACATACAAAATTATTGCTTATGCCATACTTACAAGGAAATTAGGGTTTGCAAATCAAATCAAGTTTTTTAGGTACAATACAAAGCTACAGGTTTTAGTTACGTAGGAACAAAACATACAAACATAGGCATAGGTGCTCCCAAAAAACAAAAAGAATCCCATAAAGGGGACATTAGTGCCACATTGAGGACACTACATATGGATGGTGCTATTGTCCAAATTGGGCGCTACTATCTAGTGAATAGATGAATACTAGAATCTTGTTGATGATACAAACTACTGCCTAGATCTCAAATTTTAGAACCTAGATCATCCACGATAGTCAATTTTTAGATAAATCTCTATTTATTCTTATTTATTGATATTTTTAGAAAGTTAAACAAAGGTCAAAATCATAACAAATTAATACTAAATTATTTCATATTTATTTAACTGATTTAGATACCTTAGCCCCTTAACCAAACATAGGAATTATTTGTGTAAAACCCTAAAAGGTTAAATCATAACCAATTAGATGTTAAACTCATATATAAGTATACACTAAATGTATTATGATGAGATAGTCTAAATATAGAATATTACAACTATGTTATATATATAAATGATAAAGAAGTGATATACTTAGCTTGTTACGATGTTAATGTAGTTCTAAATCTATAACAAGTAGAAAGTAGGCTGGAAGGAGATTCTAAAACAGTCATTAGATTCTAGCTCTATGTCTTCTAGCACTCTGGATAGCAATGTCAACATGTGAGAGTTGCATCGATGCTACTATATAGGTTGAACTTAGTGTCCTGTACATAATACCTGGTGTAACAAGATGAGACCATCTAGATGCTTCTAAGTTTTGCTTCGCCTTCATTCTGGTGTATTCATATATGGTTCATGGATTGTCACTCCTTGTGAGATGGTAAAACCCTATTTCTCCATCTTCATAGTGATCTTGGGTAAAAATGGGTTAGTAGGTACACAATGTCGAGATGACCCCAAAGAACCCATTATCAAAGGGCATTGTCTACACATCCAATACTCTAGAAGAGGGCCTCAAATTCATATAGTTCTCCCCTACGTGTTGACTTATGTGAGAATCATACAATATGTATAAATCAAGTATAACATTAACCTGACTTATAACTTATCAAATTGATCTCTTGGGCTTCTCTTTCAGTGCTTCAGACTTGTATATGTGCAATCCCTATGACTGGTATGGAAATAGAAATAAATAGGAAAGTTTTGTTCAATTGAATGCTCATTTATCCAAATGTTAGGTGGAATGAATGAGGGTTGATCTTGTATTTATATCAATCCTTTTGGAATAATAACTCGCATTAAATCACTTAACCTAACCATTATGATACTTTTCATTTGAAAAATGGATGACATTAGGGCATTGAACACTTGCATCGAGTCAAGACAGTAGTGTCGATCCTATTGTATGTCCCAGATGTTAGTGTCTAGGGAGCAATAAGGTAGGTACATGTTTAAAACTTATAAATATGGAAGATAAATGCATTTTAAGTATTTTAGGAAAGATAGAAGATCTAGGTCATCAACATAAGACTAGTTAGACTAAGAGATATAGGCCAAAAGGCATAAAGATAAAGTATATATGAGACTTGTATAAATGGGAAAGGTATAAAACTTATAGGAATAGATAAAGTATAATTTTAATAAGTGTACATGACTGAGGTGCTATATAATCATAAAATAGTGCTTACATTTTCCCTCCCTTTAATCTAGTAATGAATTTGCTAGTTTAAAGGAGAGGAATACATAACTAGGTGTATATGCACACCTTATCTTTGTGTGTGCCTAACTTGAGTGCTTTGTTGGTGATTGACCTACAACTAAAATTAGTGAATATAATATGGTATTTAAAGTAATTAAAATAGATTAAAGTTAAAAGATCAAGGTTTAGGAGTACACATGTGTCGATGTAACTACCTTGCCTATCGACAAGTTATTTTGAAAAAGATGTATCATTATAAGGCTTTGAAATGAGATGAGGACAAATATAGATAAATATTTAAATTTTATATATCCAAATAAATAGATAGACAGAGAGAAAGAAAGATATTAGAAGGCACATGCCCCCAAATTTGGAGCAAAAGTGAGTTGTCACCTAATAGTTGAGATTAACTTAATCATGCAACCCAATGATACTTATAACTTGGTGAGGTTGGATGATCAAGTTCAATCTAAAAACTTGGTAATATTGATTGATTTTATCACCTCAACCATACCAAAAATTAAACCAACTACTGTGATAGATTAGCTCAATGAAGTCTATAAAAGTTTGTAGGGTATCAAAACAAAAAAGTTTGTGATATACAAGTCCATAAAAGAGTTTTGGAATATGAAACTAATTTAGAATTTGCATTATTAGGCACATGTTGTATATCATATGCACCTTAGATATGTCTCATACGGAAACTATGTATAATAATAGTACTAATGTATAGAAGTTTTCCACAACTATGAATCTGAATCATATAACTATGTGCTTTGGCCAATTCAAAAAATTATGTAAGTGTGGAGAACATGCTTCTAAAGCATGCCCCCATTATATATGGAGAAATATAAAAACTAATATATGTACTAATGTGGAGGACTTTTTTCTAAAACATGACCCCACTATAAACTAGAGATGTTGAATATTGAATCGGTGTGGAGAACATGCTTCCCAAGCAGGCCTCCACTAAATTTGAGAACTATGAATGTGTGGAAGCCATGCCCATATTACATGCCCCCATTGAATCTAAAAACTAATATAAGTACCATATACTAAATGAGTGTGGAGAACACACTTCCAAAGCCTATCCTCACTGAATCTAAAAACTGATATAAGTACTATATATTGATTGAGTGTAGAGAACATACTTCCAAAGCATACCCCCACTGAATCTATAAATTATGAATATATGGAATCCATGACCATATAACATGCCCCAACTAAATCTGAAAACTATGCTAGGTATAGAGAACATGCCTCTATGACATGCCCCCACTAATATGCCCCCCTTCCACCCCCACTTTAAGGTGAGGGAAATATAGGAACTAGTAGTTACCTCACCTAAAAAGGATAAGACTACTATATAATCTATGAATGTAACTATGTAGCATATAAATGGGAACATGTTTAGGTAAATGTGTCATTGAAGCACATAGAACCAATGTGATCACATGTATGCCTAAGATATATGATAAAGATTATGGCAATGTCTAGATAGTAATAATGGAAGCTCAAAAAGTAAATAAAGCACCCACATAAGAGCACTCAACAACATGTCAAAAGGTAATGGTGTAAGTAGACCAAAAACAAGAGGCATGTTCAAATGTCACATAATTGAAGGAAAATGACTTAGTCAAATGTCCATAAAAATAAGAATGACATAATCAAATGCCCATACAACAAATAATGGAATATGTAAATGTTATGAAATCATACATAGGCATAGGAGACACAAGAAAAAGAGTATATTCAAATGCTCAAACAAGGAATACAATAGCAAGGCAAGACATCTAAGAAGTGCAAAAAAGAAAAGTATAAGCAACTAACATAAACATGTTATAGTATCCCATAGACCAAATGTGTTAGGAAAAAATATCAAGTGTATAGCATATCAAGTACCTTATGTGAGATATAATCATGGATAAAGGCATGTGTAAGTACATATGTAAAGTTAAACATGAAAATGTAGATTGATTATTGAACCATATAACTTATTGTAGACACTAAAAAACTACACACTATGGTTCTAGATATCAAAACATCCCTAAGCCACCTTGGGACCCCCCAGGGAACTGACCTTGACCTTTCAACCACAACCAAACCTAACTCAAGTCAATTTTGACCCACTAACTAACCCACCTTTTGACCCAAATTTAACTTCACCTTCGACCACCGATGGTCAGTGGTCTGATCGTTGATGGTCACCCTGACTGCTGATAGTTAGGTTTTCCCTACCAAACCTCCAATTGGCTAAACCCACACTTTAAACCAACTTTACCTTTGATCTTTGACTATCAACAATTAGCTTGACTGCTGATGGTTAGCCTGACTACTAACAGTCAAGTGTCCATGTTGAACAGTTAACTCCAACATCAAATGTAACTTAATTTTTTATAATTAGCTTGTGTGAGTCAATGCATGATCAAGTTAATTTTAGCATTACCTACTAAACCTATTGTTTAACATATTTTTAAGCCTCTTCCCTTTTCCTATAAGAAGAGGGGAAGAGGATGCAAAAAGGGGAAAATTCAAGGAATAACGGGTGCATAGATCATCAAGAGTAGATCATCGACAATGATAGTTAGTTTCTTATGTAGGTACTTCTAGCAAGGCTTCTCAACAAATCAACATCAACCATTAGTAGCCAAACATCAATCACAAGCTAAGTATTATTTCAATTATTTAGTTTTAACCTTAACCTTTCACCTTGCACCTAATCCTCAACCTCTTGACTATTTGAGCACTCAGCTTCTAAGTTGGACCCTTCTGAGACTCACCCTCTATCTTGCAACCAAAAACCAACCAAAACCAACATTGAACCAAATCAATCAACCTCAACCTACTGAGTTATTTAACTTAGACCAGACCAACAATAACTATCAATGAGCCCTATGACCATCGATGATCTATCAAACTACTGATGATCAACTCAATAATCGATGGTCAGCTCAACCACCGATGATCAACTCAATAACTAATGGTTAGCTTGACCATCGATGGTCACTGTCAAACCAAAAACTAACAAGTAAGCACCTACCACCTATCAACCTCAACCAAAACCTTGTTTTTTTGGATCTTATCACAATATAGACCAAAAACACCAACCTGACCATACTTGAACCATATTTTGATAGTTTAGCATTCACATAAATGTTATCTTGTTAATCTGAGCATTTATTTTGAATAGTATTTATTCCACCTAGATTAAGTACTTTTGTATCTGTTATGCAACCTTCTTTTATCATCATTAACTTATTTTAAAGGTGGATTGATAGCCTCCAAGGAAGTCATGTACTTCTTGGATCTAGCTTGCTAGGCAATCCACCTTCTTACCTAACTAACACAACCTTTCTTTAGTCTCTTTCTTATGCAGGTCATCCTCCCAAGTGAAAGAGGAGCTCTCACAACCGTCTGGATCATGGAGCACAAACCAAATCCAGGTTCTACCAACCTTACCTTTCTTTTTGGTTTTACTCCTCCTTCCTGAGAATAAAGCAAAATTTAAGAATAACATTTATAGCACACTCGATGGGACCTTGAGTCTTTACTTGGGTTTATTTTGTTTGCATTTATATGCTCTTCTCCCTATTATGTGCTCATAAACAAAATCAAACTTTCTTTTGGTCTTAAAATTGAGTGCATACATTGCCTAATTATAGCTTTAGCTCATTTAGTTAAATTAAAGAAAAGTAATACTAGTGTAGCATCACTCTTATTGCACACACTAAACCAAATCACTTTCATAAATCAAACATTAAAACAACTTGAGACAAGTCCTGACTAGGATTTCATCACCCAACGGATCACCTTACCCTTTCCTAGAAATCTTACTTAGAGGTCATTACCAAAAGGAGAACCAACTCAGATCTCTAGTTGATTATAAACTCTAGAATTTGGTATATACTAGCAAAGCACCTGACACCCTTCTCATTGTGGTGTGTGAAGTGAGGGGTTAAGCCCCAATACCAAGCCATGTATTGAATTCCAATATAGATCTCTCTTGGGCACCAACCTACTCCACTTCACCTTTTAGTGGATCAACCAACCAACCAACCTAGAGATTACCCTTTCTCCACCAACCAAACCTTTTTGAACAACCAACCACCTATTAGGGAATAAATTATTCTCCCTCAACAATTTAACCTTTGGATATCATCCTTCTCCACTAACCAAACCAACCATCACCTAACCAACCTTGACATTGACCATTATCAATCCAACATTCTCTTTTCTATGTCTAATCAAGCGTCAAAAAGTAACTAGGGGATATCTTCACCCCTCATTGGCCTAAACCATTTGCACGACTATGGATCTAGGGCATTATTCAAACCTAAGACCCTAAATGCTTTACAATCACGTCATGTTCTTTGGTTAAACCAAGTTTTTGGTCATCTTGTGTCTAACTTAAGCTCATCCCTTTCTTTAAAACCACATTCCATCTCCCTATTTTAGGGGCAACCGATTAAAATTGAATCATGTGATTATCTGTTACAATCATGGCCTTATATTGAATAATGGGTACCATGACTCTACCCATGGCATGATTCTCATGGTACTTTCTACCCCTTTCATATGATGAATTCCCATGATCATTATCATCTAAACCTCTTTTCACCTACCTCACCTTCTTATGCTTCTTATTTGCCTCCATAAAGGCCAACCTTTAAGCCTATATAAGTAGGTCTATGTCAAAGCAAAAAGTCAAATAAAAGAAGCAAACTCATTACCACAAACAATCATGGGTCATTTCTAAGCATTTGTAGATTTCTCCCTCAAATGATAACTGCATGAGCATACTAAAACTACACAAATATAAGGTAGACTACTCCCTTGAAGGACAACTATCACAATGCCTTGAACATAACAAATAAACTTAGACAACTCCCTTGAAGTATGGCCGAGTAAAGCATTTGTCAAAAGCACAATAATTTCTTATAAGCTTCCTATATCGATCAACTTCCCATAAACAACAACAAAGAAAAAGACCCACTATCAAAATCACAAAAAAAGCAAACTAATCTTGAAAGCCGTAATCGACTCTCAAATAAAAAACTAAGGTGGAAGCCATAATCAAATTTCATAAGTAGACTTCCCACATCGATCAGTCTATGCATTTTATGACATAGACCTATTTATACTAGCTCTTTGGTGACCTATAAAAGAGACATACTAGTCTCACAAAAAGGTTCCATCTTGATCCATCTCCCCTTTATACACTATAATCAAGGGATTTTTGAGCTCGCTTGATGCTTCATGATCAGTATACCTTATTATAACCAATGAACTAACAACAACATAAAACATGAAGGGTTTATGTCTATAATCCCACCCATCTTGCCATTATGGTCTTTACCAATTAGAACATTTAGCCTCATCCTTTTACCTTTCATGACACTTATCAAGATGTATGTCTTCCATTTTCAGGTCTTTGAACCTTCAACTACCAAATTTTGCACCTTTTCACTAGGAAATGGGGCATATTTTTGCCAAACCAAGTGGTACACCAAATTAGGCAACTTATTTGAACACCACCCTTAACAAACCAACCATTGACCCTTTGGAGATTACCTTTCTCCACCAACCTTGACCTTTTGAGCCAACCCATTAGGGAGTAACTTATTCTCCCTTAGCTATTGAACCATTGGAGATTACCTTTCTCCAATAACCAAGCCTTTTTGCTCAACCAACCCAACCATTGGAGATCACCCGTTCTCCACTAACCTTGGACCAAGTAACCTTTGACATTTTTGGAGATCTCCCTTTCTCCATAACGTTTTACACCACCCAACTAGGAGATCACCTTTATCCACCAACCTTGACCTTCTAAGCCAACCCATTGGGGAGTAGATTATTCTCCCTTAACCATTGAACTGTTGGAGATTACCTTTCTCGGCCACTAAGCATTTTTGATCAACCAACCCAACCATTGGAGATTACCTTCTCCATCAACCATTGACCCATTAGAGATCACACTTCTCTACCTCACTTGGAATTGGCCATTTTAGCCCAACCTTTTGCATATTTTTCGACTACCTTGCCTTGGTCTCTTTGACCACATTGACTGTATTATCATTCTTGGACATTTTTGAACTCATGCCACCTCATACATGACCTACTACCCTACTTGTGTCTTTGTGGGAGCACTTCCTACCTTAAATACCTATGACTTCACCTAACCATTTTGTGTTTTCCATAGGAGCACTTCCTAGCTTGGATACCTACAAAAACACTTATCTTGTCTAGGAGACTAACATGTGTACCTAGCCACCACACCTGAATGCATTCATGTGGTACACTGGTCACTTGTCCCTTAGTATCGACCTTAATTTTTACCAATCATGGCAATATTATCTATGCATGATCTTAATTATCAAACTTAGTCACATTTTATGTGCTTGTTTGCGATTTAATGCCCAACATTTTACTAACCTATCATACCCAACCTTTTTTCACCCACCTACCTATTCATCAAACCTGCACCCAATTCTATTTCACCTCATCACCTCCTAGTTTGAGGGGGAACACCTCCTTCCATGATTAGGACAACCTGACCTTCACCTTCACCTACACCCATAATCAATTTTTGTTTTATAGCTTGTTAATTTAAAGATACATAACAAAAAAGGGTAAAATATAGACACTAAAAAACTACACACTACAATTCTAGATATTGAAAGACCCCTAGATGACCTTAAGACCCCTCAGGGACCCAAACCTAACATTTCAACCACAACTAGACCTAACTCAAGTCAATTTTGACCCATTGACTAACCCACTTTTTGACCCAACTTTAACCTTCACCCTTGATCATTGAAAGTCAATGGTGTGACCATAGACAATCACCTTAACCATTAATAATCATGTTTTCCCTGCCAAACCTCCAATTGGTTAAAATCATCCTTTTAACCAACCATACCTTTGACCTTGGATCATTGATAGTTAGCTTGATCATTGATGGTAAGATTGACTACCAATGGTCAAGTGTCCACTTCTTGAATAATTAACTCCAGCATCAACTATAACTTATTTTTTTTATAATTAGCTTATGCGAGTCAATACATGATCAAGTTAATTTTAGCACCGCCTATTGAACTTATTGTTTAACATCTTGTTGATCCTCTCCCCTTTTCCTATAAGAAGAGGGGAAGAGGAGATAAAAGGGGGGAAAATTCAAGGAAGAATAGATGTATAGATCATCAAAAACAAATTATCGATAGTGATCATCAGTTTCTTATATAGGTACTTCTAGCAAAGCTTCTCAATAAACCAACATCAATAATCAATAGCAAACCATCAACCACAAGCTAAGTATTATTTCAACCTTAACCTTTCACCTTGCATGTAATCCCATATCTCTTGACCATCTGATCACTCAGCCTATGAGTTAGACCCTTTTGAGACTCACCCTCTATCTTGCAACTAGTAGCCAACCAAAAACAACCTTAAAGTAAATCAATTAACCTCACCCAATTAAGATGTTTGACCCAGACCAAACTGATAGTAACCATCGATGGTCCTTATGACCATCGATGATCTATCTAACCTATGATGGTTAGCTCAACCATTGATGGTCAGCTAAACTACTGACATTTAGCTCAACTGCCAATGGTCAACTTAACTGTCGATGGTCACTGTCAGACCAAAAACCAACAAGCAACCAACAAGTACCTACCACCCATCAATCTCAACTAAAACCTTGTTTTCTTGTCCCCTATCACAATACAGACTAAAAGTACCAACCTAACCATACTTGAACCATATTTTGATAGTTGAGCATTCACCTAAATGTTATCTTATTAATCTAAGCATTTCTTTTCAATAGTATTTATTCCACCTAGATTAAATAATTTCATATCTGTTATGTAACCTTCTTTTATTAGCATTAACTTGTTTTAAATGTGGATTGATAGCTTCTAAAGAAGTCATGTAGTTCTTGGATCTAGCTTGCTAGGAAATCCACCTTCCTACTTGACTAACACAACCTTTCTTTAGTCTCTTTCTTATGTACATCATCCTCCCAAGCGAAAGATGAGCTCTCACAAATGTTTGGATCATGAAGTGAAAACCAAATCTAGGTTCTACCAACCTTACCCTTCTTTTTAGTTTTACTTCTTCCTAAGAATAAAACAAAATTTGAGTATAACACCTGTGTGTATTAAGATCAAAGAAGTAGATGCCACCAATGTCTATACTATATGAGTAGAGGGAAAGCTCAACATATGAAATAAGAATGTCTCATGTATTTGTGTATGACTGTATCACACTCAAGTAAAAGTTTGACACACGTGTATGTAGGAGTAACTGAGTATGCCATCAATCAACATGAAACTAATACATAGTGCCAAGAAGCCAATAAAACATGTAAGTGTTGAAAGTGTTTTTGGATATTTAATATGTTCTTGATTTTTTATTTCTTATGTAATATATTTACGCAAGTGAATAATGTTCATTAGGATTTTTAAAGGATTTATTTAAAGTTGAGCAAGGTGGTGTACACCTTTTACCAATTTTTTTGTAATTGTAAATGAACCCAACCAATTTGGTTTGAACTTTTTTTTTTTGTCTTTATGCATTGGTATTCTTTTGATTTTTTTAGTACCAAGTCACACACATTAAAGTCACATGACCAAACCTTTTTGTTATATGTTAATTTTACATGATCCTAATAAACACATAAGTGATTGGTAGCCTATGCGCATTTTACACTCAACTACTCTAATTGATGAAATCACTTTTTGTAGTATTCATTATCTCTAATGATGTATTTTAGAGAGACACACAAAGAAGGCATCTTAAGCAAATTGGTAATACATCCTTTGGTAGAGACACACACAAAGAAGGTATTTTAATTTCAATTATTAATACAAATTTTCTACCATAGACCAAAGAGCAAGGTGTGGCCTAACTATGTGTGTGTATATTAGTTTTGTATTCCCACAGATCATATACCATTTGTTGGTGCCAATCAATGTTGTATCATTCAACTATTTTGATAAGTATTTTGACATTTATTTTATTGGTTTCTTTTGCTTGGTCATTACCCTATGGGTAATAAGGTGTATAAAAGGTATGATTAATATTGTATTTACAAAATATTCTTACCATCTTATTTTTAAATGATGTTCCTTTATCATAAATAATGGCTAAAGGTATGTGAAATGGGAAATGATATTGGTCATCAGAAACCTACATATGTCATCTCTTGTGGAATCAATTGGAATTGATTCCACCCATTTTTAAAAATATTTTATAACTACAATAATAAATTTATATCCAATAATGGATAATGAATTTACCTTACCTCTTAAATCAAAGCCCCATAGGGAAAAATTCCATGGTAAAATGATTAGATACAATTCAAGTGATGGTGCATGATTCAAATTTATATATTTTTGGCATTTTAAACATAATTTTGCATGTTTGATACGTTATTGTTCCATTGTGGTCTAGTAATAACCTTGGCGTAATAGTTTTTGAGACATGGCTCATCCATTGAAATGCCCACCACACTCACTGTCATGCATTTCCAAGAGTGTAGTGCGAGTTTTGAGCTTCATATTTACTTAAGCATTAGAGAAATTATCCATCAAAACCTAATTTGGAAAAATCATTTATAATAATAATATAATGAAATGCTTCACATTGTAATGTTTGTTTATCGTTTCATGCAAAATGGTCTGGTATATAGGCTTGATAATTTTTTTATAAATATCATTGTATTATTATGTGTTTATAGTATTATAAGTAATAGAAAGAATGTCCAAGGTGTGCATTTGTTTGAATAAATGGAAGGATTTCATAAATGTTGTATTATAAATTTTATGTGATCATCATCAAAAGTCATCAAGGATGTTGCACTTACCATAAAACCTACATGGTAGTTGTCTTTACATGGAATACTATTGATAGAAATTGTGTCAAATGTCCATGTGCATTTATCTACCATGTATTTATATGGCATAAGATGTTTTTTTTTAGTTTGGTAATGATTAGTAACTTGATTAAAAACCAATTGGGAATCACCAAAAAATTAGATGTCTCTTATATCAAGATTATGTGATATGGATAATCCAATGATCAAGGTCTCATATTTGGATATATTTTTGGTGCGAGAAAAAACTAATTTATAAGAGAAAGGCATGTATTCACCTTTGGGGTATAAAATACAATGCCCACACCCACTCCTATTCAATATTTTGATTCATCTAAGAAAATTTTCCATGGATTGGAAGATATATTATATGCCTGGAACTCATCCTATAAAGCCTTGGTGAGTGCAAAATAATATGGTAAAGGAGCTACAACCAATTGGTTATATCCTACAAAACCATCCATAAATGAATCTATCTCATATCTAGTTGTGGAATCTACAATCATGTTGATATTAGGTAAATTAAAGTCATCTTTAGGGTAAGACTTATTTAAATCATGGTAATCAGTGCAACGTTGAATGTCACCATTTAGTTTTTTAACAAGGACAATGTTGGACACCCAATCAAAGTGTGCAATGGATTTTATAAATCTGGTGTCTAGAATTTTTTGAATTTCATCTTTTATGAACAATACTATTTTTAAATGTGTTTTTCATATTTTTTGTTTTACCAGCTTTGTATATGGGTATAATAATTTATTATACATTTCCATTGATATATTGATCCTAGGCATATCTAAATAAGCCCAAGAAAATCATTCAGGAAAATCGTGAGGGACCTATCGATAGGTTTTTCCTTCATCCTCGTACATCATTATAGCAAGTAAAACTAGTCTAGGGTCTTTATCCATTCCAAATTTATATTTGAATGTTTCTTTATTTAATAAAGTATATTTCTCTATGATAAATGGCATGGAATAACATTTGATGCATCATGTTGGATATTTGGATTATCATTCTCACCACATTAAGCATGGGCAAAGGTAGCATGAAGAAAGCTATTCTTATGATAGAAGGAAGGGATATCCTTATATTACCCTAAGTACTTGATTAATTATCCATCATTGGAAAATTTCTCCATTGTTAGAATTTATGTGAAAGAAACATCATCGATTAAATGGTGGTTGACCACTTGGAGCTTAGTTGTGGAGATATTCATACATTCCATTTTGGCCTTTTGGAAACAAATTATACTTTGAGGGATATTTTTGTGTTTAGTAGCTTTGTTTGAAAAACCCAATCCTTACTGGTCTATATTATTTATAAGAGAAACAAGTTGCACTATTCCTTTATCTTTTTTACCTAACCCTTGTCCCTTATACCTAATTTGATTAAATATTGAGAACCAAAATCAAATTTACAAGCTTGTGGTGTAGGATGAATGGGTGGTTAGAACATTACATAATGTTTGAAGGGATTAATATCCATTGAATATGTGTAAATGAATCCTTGGTGACTAAATTTTAAGCATGTATGCAATGTGGAAGGAACCACATACATGGTCAAATCATTCAACATAACTTGGCACAAAGTGGGCATTATATGGGGACCTACTGTAATATTCAATGTTATATGTCCAAATACTTATTGTGACATATTATCAAATACCTTGATACTCATATTAGATGGTTTCAAATTTGATGGTTTGATGCCCATTACAGAGAAAAATGATATGTTCTAAATATTGAGTCCAGAACCATTGTCCCTGAGAACTTATTTTACCATTTTATTATTAACACATTCTAGGATCTAAAGTCACAAATAACTATTTATAAGGTTTTGAGGTGGAAAATCCTCCTTTTTAAAGGATATATTATGCTCAGTCCATTTTATGAAATTTAAGACAAAGGCCACATATGGTGGTTCAACATTACAAGGGAGTAAGGCCATATGTAATGCATCTAAAAGAACATCCTTATAATGTGATGAATTATGTAACAAGTCTAGTAACAACATTATGGTAGCAATGTGTTTAGATTTGGAAATAACATGGCTTAGGTAATAGGGATAATTTTAATAATGGACCCCTAAAAATTACTATAAAACCTTGGCAAATTCTAGAGTTTAGGGATAATTACATTGGTTAATATTTAGCAAAACCACCATGCAGGTATAAATTAGCTAACTATTTCTATTAGCTATTTTAAAACACTTATAAATATATAGAAAATTAAATTTTATATTCAAATCAATAAATAATGGAAAAAAATCCATAGTTAAACCTCTTTCCCCAAACACATTCATGAGGCAAATATGCTTGAGGTGGAATAATGATTATGATCAATGGATATCTTAAGTTTTTTAGAACAAATATTTTATTTTGCCTTGTGATATTGGGAGCAGTCCAACCATTTCAAATGCTTGATTGAATGAATAAATCCAAGAAAGGACATGAGAGACAAAATGAATAAGAACTGATACAAACCCATCCCAAACTTAAACCCTAAGTGGGTGTGTGTGACTCTAAAGAAAATGTCATCACCACATCAATGCCCAAAAACATTCACAAGATTTTTGAGGTCTTGTTGATCTTGTCACTAAACAAATAATCCCAAACAAACACAAAGATCTTATTTATCTCATTACTAAACAAAAAATCCCATGTGATAAATAAATTATGTCTAATATTAAGGGTTTTAATATAAGATAAAAAAGGGTTTTCACACTACGAGTAAATATTTGATGGAAAAAATAACATGGTAGCAGTTTGAATCCTTGAGAAGATAGGTAAAATTCATTAAAAGTGTGAAAATATTTATAGATATGTAGGGCTTGTATTTATTACTTGGATTGTACTTCATTGTTGGTTACTTAGACTCCTCCTTGACCTCTTCTTGTAACTATCAGTCACTTCATGATTCCCACAACCACAAAGGAATAAAACTTTAACAAAAATGAAGTTATATAAATTTAAGTTTTAGGGTTTCGTGGTTATAACATTTTAAGTAATTTGAAGCACTTATGTTGATTTATTTTATAAGAGGTAATTTATGTTAATTAAAAAACCAATTGAGAAAGAGGTTAGAGGATGAGAAGTCTAAAGTCAAGATCTTATTTACAGTTCCTTCTTTATAAAGATTAAATTTGTCCTCCTTTTTAAGGACTAAATTTGATGGCTATGTGACTTAGTATAAATTTAGTATATACCTCTATAAGTATCTCAAAAGACTAACCAAATAACATAATAAATTGATAATAGCAAAAAATATGAAAAAATTAAAGTATAGAGTATAAACCGACTATGGGGCGATAGGACAAGACAACTATGAAAAGTAAGGATGACATAACTAAAAAAATATTTAAAATATTTTCATAATTTTAAAATTATAAACTATATAATAAGGTCTACCAAAATGTATTAACCATATCCATATTAGCATTTCAAATATTATTTTATTTCAATTAACAAACCATGTCAACTAAAATATAAATATTACCTTAAATATTTGAAAACAAAATAAAATATGATCATGAGACTCTGTTGCATTTAGTTTATTCTTTATGCATTGTTTAAAAGAAGTATCTTGCATGCCATTATTTCTTAAAAAAATTAGTTTCTTACTTTTTAAAAAGAATTATGTGGTAAATAACAATTAGATAATATAATAAACTGAGTATAGAAAAAATTATGAGAGAAAATCAAAGTATAGAGTATAAATAATAAACATATTATGGGGCCACAGGGAAAGATAACTATGAAAATCATAATGCAATTAGACCAACCTGGACTTTAGATGATGTGCTTTTGAAACTTCAAATCTTTTCCTTTTCTTGAATTCAATGACCATCAACATAATGTACCTAATGGATGTAGTTTTGACTCTTGAGGCATCATTTCTATCACTGCTAAATTTTGGAAATTTGTTATCTAGATCAACAAAGAGCTAAAATTCTATTATAGAGATATAAGCCATGACTTAATTGAGATTATTTGTTCTATTGTGTAAATATGATATAATATGAGGATTTGAAATCACAAAGTAATTTCAAAACTCATGGATTAGTTATATCTAGCTTTAGGTAGTAAGGCTTTATAAAGATCATAGACTTTGACATGGAACTCTAGTGTTCTAATGTGGACTTCATAATTCAATTAGAAATTTTTAATTAAGATATAATGATTCTATAAATTACTCAGGTGGCATGGTATAAATTGAGCACAGACCTCTGTAAATCTCTCAAAAGACCAACAAGATGATATAATAAATTGAGTATAGCAAAAATTGTGACAAAAAATCAAAGTATAGAGTATAAACTGATTATGGGGCCATAGGGAAAGACAACTATGAAAAGTGAGGATGTCATAGCTGAAAAACATATTCAAAACATTTTCATTGTTTTAAAATTATAAACTATATAATAAAGTCTGCCAAATTGTCTTAACCATATCCATAATCAATTATGGCCTTTCAAATATTTTTTTATTTCAATTAAAAAACCATGCTAGCCAAAATATAATTATTACCTTAAACATTTAAAAAA
This sequence comes from Torreya grandis, assembly GCA_037957365.1. Classification (NCBI taxonomy): domain Eukaryota; kingdom Viridiplantae; phylum Streptophyta; class Pinopsida; order Cupressales; family Taxaceae; genus Torreya; species Torreya grandis. The sequence continues at coordinate 1,076,611 of JARHVA010002518.1, read as the reverse complement.
AAAATACAACATGAAAACCTCTCTATAGTTTCTATGGTTGGTCATGTTTTCAAAATGTGAGTCTCGCATTCGATTCATTTGTATCTTCTTTATTAGGGTTGTATGCAACAGTTGTGAAGGCTCCCAAATCAAGTGAACAAGTCTTTCAACTAGTGGATCATGTTTTAGCCTTGTCACAATCAGTAAATAAATGTATGTAACATATTTAATATTTAATATGAGCTTGAGGGAGAGTTTGAAATCAATAAAAAAATTATTATCCTTTATGTCTCAAAAATATGGTTCTCTAGGATTCTTTTTATGTAGTACATATAGTAAGATCATGTGTATAACTTAGTATAAATTGAGTATAGATCTTTGTAAGTCTCTCAAAACACCAAATAGATAATATAATAAATTGGGTATAGAAAAAAATGTAACAAAAAATTAGATTATAGAGTATAAATTGACTATGGGGTCATAGGGCAAGACAACTATGAAAAGAGAGGATGACATAACTTAAAAAAATATTCAAACCATTTTTATAGTTTTGAAATTATAGACTATATAATAAGGTCTATCAAAATGTCTTAACCATATCCATAATCAATAATGGCCTTTCAAATATATAGTTTTATTTTAATTAATAAAACATGCCAACCAAAATATAATTATTACCTTAAACATTTAAAAACAAAATATAGTATGAAAACCTCTCTATAGTTTCTATGGGTGGTTATGTTTTTAAAATGTGATTCTCATATTGATTCATCTGTATCTTCTTTATTAGGGTTGTATACAACATCTGTGAAGGCTTTCAGAGTAAGTTAACAAGTCTTCCAACTAGTGGATCATGTTTTAGCCTTGCCAAAATTAGTAAATAAATGTATGTAACATGAACAAGATTCTAAATGATCAGGAGGGAGAGGCTGAAATCAATAATGTTTATTTTTGTTATCTTTTATGTCCCAAAAATATGGTTCTCCAAGACTCATTTTGTGCAGTACATATGGTAAGACCATGTGAAATACTTAGTATAAATTAATTACAGACCTCTATAAGTCTCTCAAAATACCAACCAAATAATATAATAAACTAAGTATAGAAAAAATTGTGACAAAAAATCATATTATAGAGTATAAATTGACTACGGGGCCATAAGACAAGACAACTATGAAAATCAAGGATGACAACTTAAAAAATATTCAAACCATTTTCATAGTTTTATAATTTATAAACTATATAATAAGGTTTGTCAAAATGTCTTAACCATATCCATAATAAATAATGGTCTTTCAAATATTTTTTTTATTTCAATTAACAAACCATACTAGCCAAAAAAATTGTGATAAAAAATCAGAGTATAGAGCATAAATCGACTATGGGGCCATAGGGCAAGACAACTATGAAAAGCAAGGATGACATAAATGAAAAAAATATTCAAACTATTTTCATAATTTTATAATTTATAAACTATATAATAAGGTTTTTAAAAATGTCTTAACCATATCCATAATCAATAATGTTATTTCAAATAACAAACCATGCCAACCAAAATGTAATTATTACCTTAAGCTTATTATGTCCTAAGTCACAAGTAGTTTTTAACACATTTATAAAATTGAGTTAAAAAAACATGTTCTTCCTTCTATATGTTTTTAATGACTAAAAAACTTAATAATAAATCCTTAAAACTATAATTATAAACTTGTAAGTTGAAATTGCCATGTCTTTAAGGCCTAAAAACCTAGGCAGTGTTAAAAGAGGTGAATGACATAAATGAGTTCATATCCCAAATCTCAACCTAATGTATATTTTGTTTATAACATAGAATGTGGTGTAAGTAGAATTAAAGCTATGAGATCGAGGTTAAGATATTTCCCAAATTTTTAGTGAATTGGCATCAACAAGTGAAGGGCCAAGGCAAAATTTAATATTTGTCTAACATGTCACCTGTGGAATTAATGGAAGTTGATCAAATACATATGTGATGATTTTTTTAATCATTTATGCGAGCTATTGATTAAAGTGAAGCTGTTGGTCCAATATAGGTACTTATAGTTTATTAAACTATATATACCTCAAATAAGTTTAGTATAAAATAATAAGGGAACACCACAATATACTTATGCATCTCTATAATAGAGTTTAAAACTATTATAGATATGTTATCTTAATCAAATAAAACACAAAAATACATGCACTTGGCATAAAATAATTATGGAACACCACACTATTCTCTATAATAGAGTTTGCAATTATTATAGACATGTTCTCTTAATCAATCAAAACACAAAAATACATATTTTTATAATCGAGTATTGGTGCTTTTCCACAAAAATTTAAGTCATCCAATACTAATTATCAAAATACAATTTGTCTACATGGATCCACGGAAAATTATTGGGGATCACAAAATCTTATGTCCTTCCTTGATCTATCTCAAATTTTAGATGCTTAAATTTCAAATTTCAACATGCCAATTTTCTTAATTTTATTCTTGATAATTATTATTTGCATTCTCTTCAAAAATTGTTGGACTCAAATATAGTACTATAGAACTCTCTGAGTGTAGTGTGTTTGTAGAATTATTAGTCAATCCTCTTCATTTAGATGTAGACTATCAAATTTCTAGAGATTTATCAAATGAAAAATCAAGGACATTGTATCTATTTATATAATTTTAAGCATGGGATATACTGAGAGGGGGGGGTGAATCAATATATCATAAATCTTATAAACTTTCCCTTAATTAAATTCCACTTTAACATACATTCAAAAGATGCAATAAAATTGAAAAAATAAACACCACACAAGATAGAGAGAGAGACACCATATTTAATGTGGAAACCCAATGTGAGAAAAAACACATAGAACAATCTCAAGTATATGAATGAGCACCAACTCAAACTACAATATTCACAAGCACCAACTTGCAGGAACACCAACCCCTTTTCTAAGCACCAACACAAAAACTATTCGTGAGCATCAACCCATAGGAGCACTAACCCCTTTGTTGAGCACCAACACAACAATAATTCATGAGAAACAACCCATAGGAGCACCAACCCCTTTGATGAGCACCAACAAAACAAAAATTCATGAGCACCAACCCACAAGAGCACAAACCCCTTTATTGAGCACCAACATAGCAACAATTTATGAGCACCAACCCACAGGAACACCAACTCCTTTGCTAAGCACCAACACAACAACTATTCATGAGCACCAACCCATAGGAGCACCAACCCATTTTGTGTATACCGCACAAATATCTCTCAATGTTGCTATCTCAACAAATGATTGTTCATTACAATATCTCTTTCCTCTCTCTCCTCTACTCTTCTAAGGTAAATATAACAAATAAAAATCATAATCTATCTCCCACACATTACAAGAGGCTTCTCAAGACTTTATTTATTGCTTTCTAAATGACCTTTTGCCTTCCCCCTTTGTGACCCTTCAATCCTCATGGAAAATGGTTCCAAATTTGCATGACCCTTCATATCCTTGCATTTGAAAAGTCATGTGGTGACCCTTCATAAGCAAAAGCATCCTTTCCTCTTTTGTCTTTATCTTAGTAACTTTTCATATTCCTCAAAGTGTCCCTTCATGAGAAATTGTGCCCTTCCTCTTTTGTCTTCACTTTGTGACTCTTGGAATTCCCAAAAATGACTCTTCATGGGAAAATGCATCCCATTATTCTTTTGTCTTTACCCCATGACTCTTTGACTTCTCCATGGGCCCTTCTTTTGTCTTATATACAACCAAAAATATATTCATTAATATTAAATAAATATTAACACACATTAGCCAAGATATAACTATTACAAAAATTATTAAATGCAATGGGGCCTTTATCACCAATAATGCTAGACCTTTGACATCAATGATAATATTTCCAACAATATCCCCCTTTGTCATTGATGGCAACCTCAATCTTGAAACTGCCACATCCTAAATCCTACACATACTATCATCTAAAACATACAATAATTCCCCCTTACTGTAGCAACATGTACCTGTTCCCTGTACCTATTTCTACACCTATACCTATTATTCTCCCCCTTTGACATCAATGGCAAAGGGCCTACCTAGAGATAAAACTTAGCTCCCCTTTAATTGATACTAAACCTCAATGGCAGGAAGTAATAGAAATTACTCCCAACTCCTCTTACAAATCTTTGAATGTGTCCTTTAATTGTGCCTTTAAGAAGATATCTGATAATACATATAAATTATTCCCTACCCTTTAAGCATCTGCAATCAACTCATTTGAATCTTTTCTTCTAATCTCATAACCTTTTGCATAAAAATTTAATATGTATCCCTGATCACATATTTGACTTACACTCAATAGATTATGCTTAAGACCTTTTACATATAAAACATTCTTAGTCTTGGTTCTACCATTATCCAAACTCAAAGTACCTTTTCCAGCTATCCTGGTAGTGGTTTTATCTCCAAATTTCATTGTCCCACCATTGATCTTATTTATAGTTATAAACTTACTCTTGTCTCTTATCATATGCCTCAAACATCTGCTTTAAATGAACCATGACTGATCTTCATTTCTTGCATGCAAATCTGTCTAAACCAATATAGAATCTTCAGGTTGTTTCTTCTACCATGAACATGTCTGAACCTTATTCTTGATGAATAGAGCCTTGAAACTCTAGTCTTTCTTGACTGAGTTGAACATGCTTCTATAGTACCGATCTATGTGTCTGAAGTTGTTACATTTGTAACATATTATGGCCTCTTCACTAAAGTTTGATAGAGAAAAAAAAGAGTTGTAGCTTCTGCTTGACTCTACATGACTTTCCTTCTCCTTATTTTTGAAACTATTAGCTCTTTTTCAACATTCTAATTTCTTATGACCATATCCATTACAATAAAAATAAGACTTGTCTATGTATCTCTGACCTGATTGCCTTTTGTGGCTTTGTTCCCTCTAGCATTCTTTATTTGAAATGTCCTCTATATTCTTCACTTCTTCCCTTTTTGTTTCCTCTTTTGTAAGATCTTCAACACAGCTCTTTTTCTTTTCAAATCTGATACCTGTATTATCTAAATTTGCCTTTTGGCTTTCTAATATCTTATTCAATATATTAGTGTTATTCTCAAATTTTGAATCATTAGTTGCTCTATCATTGATTTCTTTATTTGTTTTATTAAGATCTACTTTTAAAGAAGCAATTTATACCTTTCACATTCTTTTCTTACTTTTTGCAACTATGTTGTTAGATATTTTTCATTCCTTTTAGCTTCTTGAATGTGTGTTGTCAGATCATCAATTATTTCCTTTGACTCCTTTTCATTTTTCTTGATTTGGCACTTCAATCTTAAATTCTTCTTCTCAATAGCTTCTAACTCTTCTAAGTCACAAATGAGTTCTCCTTCTAGATTCACTTCAGCTTCATCCTCTTCTTCTTCTTGATCATATGTAATTTTTCTTGTAGAGGCATATTTATGTATGGCCATGAATAGAATCTCTTCTTTTTTTGAATCATTGACTCCACTATCTTTGGCTAAGCTAGGATCTTTAGAATATAGGCTCTTCTTCTTGAATCCCTTCTTGAATTTACCTTTGAAATTATTTTGTATGTAGACTTTCCTTCTTCATTATCATAATTACCCTTATTTAGGAAATTAGCTAAAAAATGTCTAATATTTCCACAATTAAAATATTTAAAAGGTAATTTTCCTTGATATTTACCTGTTTCCCTTTTTGACTTGTGAATGAAAAGAGCTCCATTGTTATCTTCATCATCACTGGAACTATCACTTGATTCTTGAATCTTAGCTTTCTCTTTCTTTAATGTCTTGAAAGCTGCTTCTCTTTTTGAGGGTTATCTTATTCAATCCACATCTCATATGCCATGAGTATACCATGAAGCTCATCTATCTTTAGCTTGGTTAAATTTTTCATCTCCTTGATTGCCAAAACCTTTTCATCATATCTCATTGGTAGAGATCTCAAAACCTTTTGTACCAATGTTGACTCTTCCAACTTTTCTCCAAGACCTTGAATCTGTTTTACTATTTGATCAACTCGCAAAAGATAACTTTCTATATCTTCTTCTTTTTCCATCTTCAAAATTTCAAATTGTCTTCTAAAAGTTTGAAGCGTAGCTTGCTAAACCTTTCCATCACCTTTGTAAATATTCTCAAGTTTTACCCAAGTTTCATGAGCAGATTTACATTACATAACTTTAAAAAAATTAGATTCACATAAACCACATAAAAAGCATTTAAAGCTTGAGCATTACATTCACTTGCCTTCTTTTCTGCTGGAGTAATTACAAGTATCTATGGCTCTTCATATTCCTCCACCACTGCTTGCCATATGTCGAATCCAAGGGCCATCAAATAAGTCTTCATTATTATGCTCCAAAAAGCATAATTCATCCCATTAAACAAAGGTGCCTTATTTGTATAAATTTTTCATGTGATGCAACCATCATGCTTTCTTGATCTACCTTCACGCTATAATTTTTTTTCAAAAGGAACCTGCTGATACCAATTGTTAAGCATGGGATATACTAAGAGGGGGGGTGAATCAGTATATCATAAATCTTATAAAATTTCTCTTAATCAAATTCCACTTTAACATATATTTAAGATATGTAATAAAACTAAAAAAATAAACACCACACAAGATAGAGAGAGACACCAGATTTAACGTGGAAACCCAATATGGGAAAAACCACAGAGAATAATCTCAAGTATATGAATGAGCACTAACTCAAACTACAATATTTGTAAGCACCAACTTGTAGGAGCACCAACCCCTTTGTTGAGCACCAACACAAAAACTATTCGTGAGCACCAACCCCTTTGATAAGCACTAACACAACAACAATTCATGAGCACCAACCCATAGGAGCACCAACCCCTTTACTAAGCACTAACACAACAACAATTCATGAGTACCAACCCCTTTGCTGAGCACCAACCAACAATAATTCGTGAGCACCAACCCACAAGAGCACTAACCCCTTTGCTGAGCACCAACACAACAAATATTCATGAGCACCAACTCATAGGAGCACCAAACTCTTTTGTGTATACCACACAACTATCTCTCAATGTTGCTATCTTAACAAATGATAGTTTATTACAATATCTCTTTCCACTCTCTCCTCTACTCTTCTAAGCTAGATATAATAAATACAAATCATACTCTATCTCACACACATTACAAATGGCTTCTCAAGCCTTTATTTATTGCTTTCCAAATGACCTTTGGCCTTCTCCCTTTGTGACCTTTCAATCCTCATAGAAAATAGTGCCAAACTTGCATGACCCTTCATATCCTTGCATTTGAAAAGTCATGTGGTGACCCTTCATAAGAAAAATCATCCTTTCCTCTTTTGTCTTTATCTTGGTGACTTTTCGTATTCCTCAAAGTGTCCCTTCATGAGAAATTGCACCCTTCCTCTTTTATCTTCACTTGGTGACTCTTGGAATCCCCCAAGATGACTCTTCATGGGAAAATGCATTCCATTCTTCTTTTGTCTTTACCCTGTGACTCTTTGACTTCTCCATGGGCCCTTCTTTTATCTTATATGTAACCAAAAATATATTCATTAATATTAAATAAATATTAACACACATTAGCTAAGATATAACTATTACAAACATCATTAAATGCAATGGGGCCTTTATCACCAATAATGCTAGACCTTTGACACCAATGACAATATTTATAGTATAAAAAACTTTAAGAAGGTCTCCAAATTCTTATCAAGATTATTTATTAAATTAAAGCTTATTTATTAACTTTTAATTTAAAAATTATAATGCACTAAAAATTATCTCATCTTTCACTGATCCTAAAATCATTGTTTGACATAAATTATTAAGATTAAAATATTATGAGATACCATCTCGTAGTATTTCAATCAAACTTAAGGTAGTCCATAGTTAGTGATCGAGCCATCCTTGAAAGTATTTTCCAAAAATTTAACTTGTTCCAACATTGTTGTGGTAAATTGAATAGACTTTTCCCTTAGCTTTAGCAAACCTAAAATGCCTTCAATTTGTTTACCAACCAATTTTATACTTTTTTTTAAAGGTTAAAAGGGGAGATTTTTTGAACTAGGGTCCCCAGACCTTAGGAAAAGTACAAACAAAAGAGATACCAAGGCATACCAAAGACCAAATAGGTCTAGAGACAACCAAAATACATCTCAGAAACTAACAAAGAATAAAAAAATAAACTAGGGCCTAATCTAAGTCTAAACTACCAACAACATCCTCCCAACTGTTTTCATCTTTTTAAGGTTTACATCAATTTGAAATAATAATTTGTCTTTATCTATAACATTTTGGGAACCACTACACTGACCCTACTTACATTTCCCTTTACCAATCATCTTAGGTTCAAATAGCCCCCCAAGATGGGCTTGAAGATTTTTGACATTATACACTCTTACAGAAGTGTTGGGCCAAGGTTTTAATTTTATTTTGAAAATTTGATGAGATAACATTTTTACAATATTTAGGGTACATCATAGCCATAGATTATAGTAGTTCATCTTGAGTAAAATCATCTCTAATCTCTAAAGAGACATTTTGCAATTTCCTTCAAGGTAGACCTTATAAAGGATACAGCCTCAATTAATTGATCCCTTGTAACATGAACTTCTTTCAGTCTATTAGATTAACCAACTATGTCAAAAGTGTGTAGGGTTATTTTATATCCTTACACTTCTACACATAAATATCAATCTTCATTAAACTATAAATAGTTACTACTATGTTCATTATTTTTCATTAATTTCCAACTTGTGAACTTTTTCCCTATAAATTATTATTGTGTTAAATAAAAATTATCAAAATGTAAGGCATATTAATTTTCTCAACTTATAATATTCCTGAATATACATTGTTATTTCTTGAGTTTTCTTTATCATTAAGTTTATTTCATATAACATGGTAAAAGGTTGCAGAAGGTCAATAATGTCTCTATATCACTTAACCGAAAAAAATATTTGGAGATTTTTTTATTATGTGGTGATGATCCTCCATTATTCCCATAAATGATTGATATTTTGTATATACTCTAGTGTTGGTTTATAAAGGGAAATCCATCAAATATCAACATCCTTAGGTAGCTTATTTCCTTGTGTTAAACCTTTATAATTTTTTTAAAATTGTAAAAATATTTTCAGACTTCTACAAAATTATGAATGGATTTCATGAATAAGATATTCAACTTTTGAGAGTACTGTGAACTTTCTCATAATTTTGAATGAGAAATTCATTATATTTTCCATGCAATGAATACTAATCATATATGGTATACAATAATTTTTTAACCATACACAAAGATCACTTATTTGACCTTACATAATCGATGCTCCATTTGTCCCTGCACAAACAATCTTTCTTAAAATTGATAAATCGTCCATGCCGCTAACCTATTTCAAATTATTCTTGACTAGTTTAAAAAGGTTTTGGAAATTTGTATTTTATTTCATTTTATGAATGCCAAGAAAATCAGGTTGATGAACATGGTTCACAATAGTGTAAACATGCATACACACCCAAAAAGTGTTATCAATGGTTGTAACTTCATCAAATGAAAATGTTATGTATATTGAAAGCCTTCTTTTCTATTGAATATCCTCTTTTCTTCTTGAGTAAGATAGTTTTCCCATTCCTAATAATTAGTAACCAACCAATGATAATTTGGAATGTTCAAGATGCTAAGAAATTGTAGCATGTCCTTATATCCTAGATAATCGATCATTCATCAACCTTTGTTTAAAATGTGAAACAAAACACAAAGTTATACAATCTTTGATAATTGGTTAATTCCCATCATTTTTTCAAACAAAGTTTCAATGGTTATTCCACTTGCATGAAGTTTTTGTTGTTTGCTAATGATTTAACCTTTTAGGGTTTTACACATGTAAATTCAAAGTTAGATTAAAGGGCTGAGGTGTCTAAATCAGTCAAATAACATGCAATAATTAACCACTAATTTGTTATGAATTTTATCTTCTTTTGACTTTCTAAAAATAGTAATAAATATGCATAAATAGAGACTTATCTAGAAAGTGACTATTAAGGAAGATCTAGGTTCTGGATAGATCTAAGTGTCATCAATAGGGTCCCTAGGTTTGATTACTCAGTGGACAATAACACCCCATATAGACACTAGTGCCATGCTATTGTAGTGTCCTCAAAATGGCACTAATTTACTCTTTGTAGGACTATTCTTATTTTATAGGAGCACTTACACCTACGTTTTTTGGTCCTATTCTTGCATGCATAAAAATTTAGAACTCTATATTATGATTAAAAAATATAATTTAGTATGCAAACCCTAATCCTCCTTGAAAGTATGACATGTGATTAAAATGTATGTTTTTTAGTAGGATATACTAGACATCCTTAACACTCCACTATGAAGAGAGTTACCTACATACCAATACTCTGAGGAGGGATCAAGCCTAATGTAGTTCTCCCACCTAGTCCTTGGTGTAAGTGCAAGTGATTGCTAGAATGAGAGTGGTATTGAATTCCTTGAGTGTGATTGAGCTTTGAAATCTTTGAAATATAGGCTTAGGGATACTATAGATGGTAATATATAGAAGTAGGAAAAATTAGGGATAAAATACCTTAATTTTGCTTAGCTTATTTCTTATTTAGATAAGATTTTTGTATCTATTTACCATCTAGTGAATAGAGGTCAAATAGTTTTATATTTATATAAATTCATGGCTTATGTGGATAATAAAATATACTTAGGCCACTGATGAGATGTGGATGAGTTGGTAAAGTGTATTGTTTGTTCCAAGCACCACCCAGGTTCAAATCTTATTTTGGTATTGGAGGTCAGATGTGGTCAATCATTAAGTAATCTTGGGTCGATTGTGGCTGATCATTAGTATTCTTAGGATGGCAGTGGATGATCATTGGTATTTTTAGGCTAGTTTTGGCCAATCATTAGTAATCTTGGGCTAGGTTATGGACATTGATGGATTCATTGGTATTATCTTGGAGATTTGGGCCCCCAATTATGTCCCAGATTGGTTGGAGCTTTGGTTAAAAGCCATTAGGATAAGTACCCTTCAACCTTGAGTATTGATAAAAAAAAGTACTTAGGCTAAACTTAAGAGGGGCTAACATTTGAAAATATATTTCAATAGAGTTAAGGCAAGGGACACTAGTACTAACTTGGGGACATTAGATCCATGTGGTTTTAATTGCCTTAATGTGGTGCTAGTGTCCAACTAGAAGACTATTGGGCACACTGGGTTGGGATCTGGGAATGTTATCTTGGGACTATGTTTGGGCTGAAAGAATATGTCTGCCATCTGCACAATGCTTGAAAAAAGTGTGATAAAGTATATAGGATAAGTCTAGGGCTAATATAGGAATAAACTATAACAAGTAACACTTTTAGCATCTAAATGCCACTTTTAGGTGATTATATTTGCCTACCTTTTATGCTATAAATGTAGCAGAAAAAATGACTAGTATAAAGGAAAAATAAGTGTATCTAGACTTACTTAGGAAGTGAAGCCCATGTAGCTAAGCCTAAAAATGTGAATTTGGGTCTGTGTATGTGAAACATGATCCAAAGTAATGACCTATAATGAAACATGCAAAAATTAGTCCTTACTTAAGAGATTATCAAAAGAAAAAGACTATGTTGATTAAAGTAACTAAGTAAACCTGAGTAAAGAGAGAGGAAAGGAATGAATACACCTCATTGGGTACATAAACCAATGCATGAACTTGGTGTAAACCTATGTATGTAAGATTTTATATAGTGATCAAATTATTGAATAACTTGGACTAATTTGATAGCTTTCTCAATCATCATATAGGTGGCTCAAAAACTTAATCCAATTTTGACTCCATTATTACCCACCTCTGCTTGATGGATCATGATCTATGAATAACTTGGATAAGACTGTAAGTGTGTCTAAACCTCTCATGTGGGTGGCTCAAGAACTCAAGTAGGCTATGACTCCATCATTTCCCACCTATTTTAAGTAGATGCATATGAAAATAAACTATGTAAAGCATTGAAAGTATCTAATTAGGTAAATCTAACTATGTATATTAGTTCTACAGCCATATAGATACATTAGGTGACTTTGGCCCGCTTGGGAATGCCAACCACTATAGATGGAGTAAGGCATGAAAATGGTAACAATGTGGAATATGATAACAAGTTTATATAATTTAGAGAATGACATAGAGTTTTCCATTCCATCAAATCAACTTGTGTGTGACTGAATATATAGAAACTATGTGCAATGCACATGCCCCCAATATGATATCTGAGTATACTGATTCTAAACTGAGTATGTAATAACTAAATATGTGTATTTGAACCGAATGTGGGAGAGAACATATTTCACATGATGCTCCCAAATTTGAGAAAATGGTATGAATTTGAGCTAAAATGAGTGTATTTGAGAAAAATATAAACATAACTATCAAACCTATGATTACATCTATGCAAATATGTATTGTATATGGTGTACTAGTTTGTCTAATCTAGACTACCCTAAAGCTAGGGCTACTAGACAATAGCTCCATGTAGTGGACAATAGCACCCTGTGGTACTAGTGTCCCAATCTGGGTGCTAATGTCTATCTGAAAAGAAATTTAGGTGATCTAAAATACTTTTTGAGTCCCTATTTTTTCTTGTCTAACCTGTGTCAGATTTTTGAAACTAATCTTGTGTACTAGAAATAATTTATGAATAACAAAGGAGCCTGATCTATGTGATAAATCCCTATTAATGCCCCCTCTTTTCAAGGTAGTTATGGAACCTATGTAAGAACTATCCTAAAAATAAGTAGCTCTACAAAATGTTTTAGACAAATCATATATATGATAACTATGTGATATTCCAATATAATGTACAAACATAACATCAAAATGTAAAAGTATTTGAGCAAAAATATATCATTAAATATACATGTTATAATCTAGCATTGCATAAGGGTGACAAGATAGACAAGATAAATATAATCAATGTGTATAGTAATAAATATGAGTAGCTACCTAGGGGGATAGAGCATGACACCCATCATGACACCCAAGTAAGAAGGGTAGATGCATGAGGTCCATCATGGCATCAAAAACTAGTGTGTGGAACAAGCAAAAAGAAGTGTCATGGTGAAGATGCATACACAAAATCATGTATACAAAACACACGAGGCACAAAAAATCAGGCCAAGGGGATGCAATACAAATGACATGGGAGCATGTCACTAAATCTAAGAATGAAGACATATAAGGACATGCTCAAATGTCCACATACACAAACAAAAAGTAATTTGGCTTAAAGCCACATAAAATGACATGCTAAAATGTCTAAATATATAATTAGAAAAGCACACACAAGGGACATGGGTGCATGTACAAACCATAAAAACATAGAAGTGGTGTAGAGCCAAGAATAATGGCTTATTCAAATGCCCTCAAAATGGAATAAGCATAAGAAACACAATCAAGTCTAATCTAGGAAAACTATAAATGAAAGCATGTATAATTGTGTTGTTAAAATCTATGTAAGTGATAGGATGTGCATATGCCAAGTCTAACTTGTGATAATTAGCAAAAAATATGAGAAATGAGTAGCAATGATCAATATTAAGATATATCAATGTGTAAACTAGAGTATATAGTATGTAAAGATAGAACTTAGCAATAGAAACTATGTAGGAGATACCCCCGAGTGGGTAGATGATATCAAGTTTGGATTAGTGTATTGGATCAAGGTCCTATATGTAATCTGAAAGCACTCAACAAGAACAAGTGAAGCATCAAATGTGTGATAAAACTAATTATACTAAGATAGCTAATAATACGTAATATCTGGCAAGTAGAATAAATGTAAACATAAAAATTCATACAAAATATATATTTGTGTTTTTGATTAATATGTGAATGTTTTTTATATTTTGACATGTTATATTGTTTTATGTTTTCTCAGTATAAGCTATGTACAAGAAAATGAAAATAAACTATGTACATGGAGTGAGAGAGAGAAGGAAGTATATACAAGAGTAAGAACCATACTAACCAATGAGTCTCATGGGAGACTCAGTATCACCATAGCCTATGTTGAATAGGGGAATTATGATGATGCATGTAATGTGAAAATTCAACTATGATCCCATGATCTACTATGTTGTATAATTTGTGTTTGAAGCTACCTGTGTATTGATGCTATGAAGTTGTGGCATTGACTATGATTCCTTATGAACTACAAGGGTCTTAAAAACCCATCTGGTAGAATAAGCTATAGGTGATGTAGGTGACCTATGTTGAGAACCCCTAGAACCTAATAAAATTGATCTCCATATAAACTGAGTATAGGAATGTTCCCTAGAATTTTTGAAATCTCTATGATGTAGGGGTCTCTCTAATAATGGTCTATGTGGGAGAGTATGCATATATGTAGATACCATAAGAGTAGACTTGGCCTGCACTGATGGCTCTACTTAATGTATGCATAGGAGTTGTGTTCTTAGCTATCACTAATAAGCATGCAATATCTAGTAATGGTGCTAAAACTAAAATTGGTGTTTGTGCTAGAACTATAGCTGGAAACTATACTAGAACTAAATATGGGATGGGTAAAAGATACTCAATTGGGACACCCTCAACCTTAACCACTTGATTGGCATGTATGTAATTTAATCATTGGTGTACTATAGATGAGATGGCTCAGAGCTTCTATAACCATGGCATGCCTAATAATATATCAAACACGCCTACACTATGTACTACTAGGAACTGAGTGGTTATGTGTGTTGGTCTAACCTATAATAGAAGCATAATCTCCCTAATGGATCTCTGAACGTGGCCACTAAAACCACTAATGATTGTATTTATGGGGAATATATACCACTATGTGTAACCCAAGTCCTGTAAGAGTGTCATAGTGCACATGCATATGGTTAATTCATTGTCAACCATAATACTCTAAATATGATGGTGGTCTAATTATGCTTGTATGAAGAGTGCATGTAAATATGTGTCATCATCCATAATCTCCTACTATGAAAATGTGATAATTGGTCTAGGTGGCACTGTAGTGTGATACATGCCAATAATGTTATGCAATAGATGTGTCTCCTCTATAATTATGTGATATGAATCTAGTGGTGGATGTGCCTAG
The DNA here is from genome assembly GCA_037957365.1 of Torreya grandis. Taxonomy (NCBI): domain Eukaryota; kingdom Viridiplantae; phylum Streptophyta; class Pinopsida; order Cupressales; family Taxaceae; genus Torreya; species Torreya grandis. The sequence goes on along the minus strand of JARHVA010002518.1, from coordinate 1,061,466 downwards.
TATATATAATGAACACCTGATGTGCCCCTACATCATTCATTATATGCTTTAGGAAAGGATTTAAAAATATCTTTAGTGTCTTAGCCTCTATTTTTGGTGGTTTATGTGCCTTTTTGGGTGTGCTCAAATCAATAATATTAACCTCAATTAGAACTTGCATCTTTTTCTTTAGGCTAATGCATCTATTGGTTATGTGGCCTAATGCCCTGTGATACTCACAAAATACATTTAAATCATAGTTATTTAGAAGAGGTTGTGTTGTATCAACATATTTAAAGGGAAAGAGACATATGACATTGCATTCTAAAAACTATTATAGAACCCATGCTAGTGACTTTGAAAGATTAGTGAAAACTCTACATTGAGGAGTGGATAAAACCAATTTGAGAGATGGCATGAAAGTTACATTGATTTTGGCCTTCTGATCACTTTTGTTATTTGTAACCCTTACCTTGTATGGAGGTTTTTTTAAAACTATTAATATTTGATTTTAATCCATTTGTGTACTTGAATTTTCCCTTTGATAAGACCTTAACCTCTCTTTCCTTGACCATGTGGCACAAATCGATAAATGTAGGAAACTTCTTGAATAATATAGCTTCATGCAATGCTAGTAAGAGACTTTGTTTAGATATGTCCTAAAGATATATATATTCCATGGAGCTAGTCAATTTAGCTAATATTATCTTGTATCATAAGATATAATTCAAGATAGGCTCATTCAACTTTTGCTTTCACTATGCCACTTATGCATATGATATCTTATCACTGATGTTGATAGAGAAATGTGCTAAAAATATGTTGGCTAAAGGATTCAATGCCATGATAGATTGATTTGGTAAATCATATAACCAATGTAGGGCATAATCTTTGATACTACATGGAAATACCTTTGTAAGAAGCCAATCATTGGACACATAGTCCAGGCATGCTGCATGAAAAGCTCTTAGTTGATGCTTTGGGTCACCCTTTCCATCATATAATGTAAGCTTGGGTGTCACAAAATTGGATGGAAAGGCATTTGTCTCTATGTGATGTGCCAAATGTGTATGTAAGAGAGTGTTGGAATCTATTATGCCTATTTTTTAAAGGTGAATTCATTTAATATGATATGTTACTTGATTATTAATTAATTGATATTCTAAATATTTCTAGTTGACTAAAAGAAGTCCCCACCCATTAGGAATACTTAGTCTAAATTCAAATATTTGATCTCTTTAGACTTTTAAAAAGTCTTAAATAAATTTTAATCTATAACTGCCAAATTAATTAACTTTTAAAGCTAATTAATAAAGTTGAAAAATAACTAACTAAAGTTAGTTATAACTTCTTTTTCAACCAACTTTGGAGGTTTAAAAGGAGATAAAAGATTCATTTGAAAGGGGGAGAAATAACACAGGTATTGAAGACATACATTATAAAGTCAATCATTTATCTCTCTCTTCTATATAATTTCTCTAAGATAGCATGACTTTTGCAGATAGACCAATGGTACTTTCTCTAACGATTGAGTACACTAATTAGGAAAAATAGGTATATCCAGTTTTATATTATCATTTATAACTGATTATCTGAAGATCATCAAGTTTAATATCTTTCAATTATTATAGCTTATAGTTCTATACATAGAATTTGAGTATTCAATTTGAATAATGATGAAAACATCACTGTTTGACATATTTTTGATCTAATTGATTGTAAAAGTTATCTTTTGAAGATTTTTTATATGAAGGATGTTTGTTTCTCAAATAAAATGATTTGATTTGCTAAGATGACTCTTATTTATTAAGACTCACAATTTTTCTATTTTATAATGTATTTTATTTATTTGAGTTTGATTTCTAGTTTAGTTTCTATTAACATTAGTTTACTTTCTTTGATAGTTTATTTTTTTCTCTTTATTTTTATTAGTTGTTAGTTAAGTTTTTTAGTAGATAGATGTTGTTATTTTATATCTTAAAGATTTTTGGATTATGTTTAATTTATTTCCTTATTGAAGATTTGTTTATAAATTAGTTTATCATCTTATCTTCAATTGATCTTTTATGCTTCCCTTATTATTTTTGATGATCAATTATGAGCATGGACATAAGATATACTTTTCAACAATCTAAATTTTCTATTTTTCAAGAGATTGTCTAGTTTATAGACTTTATTCTATCAGATAGGTCAGATGATAGTTTATATCAGATGTGAGATTGAGTTATATAATATTGAAGGAATGATTAAATTCTTGGATCAAAATATTGTTTATGAGTAACTTTTATTTACATAATTGATTTTCATGTTGTGTTTCATTGACTTAGTAAATATTTGTAAGGTTGATTTAGATTTATTATAGAATATAATAATCCTCATAACTTTAAAAGACCCCTTTGCATACCTTAAAACTTATTTTCAGCCATAAGGTCCCTTACGATTAAACTAATACAATTCCATCTTGACCTTCATAATAGGCAAATGGGTTTATTCATTGGCATGGAAATCTAACCATTAATAAATTTGGAAACTCTACTGGGGAATTTAAATCAAGTGTCTTTCTTTATCCATTATTGTCTTCAATGATTCACCTTATCACCAATTTTTAGTTCATAGTTATCATAACTAGTCACTCGGATTTTGATTCTAGTTTCATGACTGTTTCTTGCACAGTTATGGAAAATATGGATGAGACCACTCAAGAATGGATTTACATCAAAATCTTAATTGAAAATCAAGTAAATCAACATCTAATAGACTGGTTCACACTTTATTTAAAGAAAAAGAATCCATAAGAGAATATTTATTGCATTTTCTTTCAAAATTAGATGAAATTCTTATTCCTTTTTGACCAAGTGGTGATATTTTATTTATATGTTGGAAAAATAACTTACCTAGTAATTATAGTTAGATTATTTAGAAAATTGGTATTATTGACTTTACCTTAGTCTTGAAATTTGCTCATATCCAAAGATAAAATCAAGATTTTTGTAAACTTGCTTCCTCAATCATGATATATTCAAATGCAAAAAAATCTCTACATTAATATTAAATTTTGAACATGAATTTCCTAAAGAATTTTATAATTTTTTGTCTATGATCAAATCATGACATGGTATACTGAAAATACCTCTCAAGAATTAGATTATAGTTTAGATACTTCATCAGATTGTTTTGATTTTTTGTCAAATTTAGAATTAGAGAAATTTAATTCATTTAATCACTCTGATTGATCATCTAAAAACATATTTTCTCTTAATTCTAATTTATTTTCTAGTGATGTCTCTTGATCAAATAAACTACTCTTGGTTTTATTTCATACATATCTAGTGAAGAAGATAGCGATGTTTAAAAATAATTATGAATTAGAAACTCTTGACTTATATTTGGAAATTTCTTTAGATTTTGAATATGATTACTTTCCTAAAAAAAATTATTCATATACTTATGATTTTATTTCTATCTATAAAAATATCAAATCTAATTTAAATCCTTCTGATAACTATCCTATCAAGTTTGATTCAAAAGATCATGCTGATAATGAAAATTATGATCTCTTTAATGCTAGATTTAGTGCTATAACAATAGAAAAATATGATTGTGATGTTACACACACCGAGATGAGAAATCAATTGACTGAAGTTGAGTATGATAAATTTGATTTTATAGATTATTCAGATCACAATATGAAATTAACAAGTGAGTATGATATTTTTTATAAGGTTTTTTCTATAGATTTTAAATCAGGAGACTTGTTTAATAACATTGACTATGATTGTTTCAAATTTTATGACCCTTTAGGGTTTGAAACAATAGATCCTACTAAATATGTTAAATCAAAAGATATTCAAAATTATTTAGATACACCTGAACAGTCAAGTCAATTTATTGATAAAGATTCCCTCAATTCTAACCTCAAAAATATTCATCTCACTCCAAATCAGATAAATAAATTTTCATATACAATAAAAAACTAAGAAATGGATAAAAACATGTATAGTCATGATTTAATTCTATTTATTCAAGGTTATTTGATGTATTTATCATGCTCTTTTGTTGCTTTTAAATCATATAGATTGACTTATCATTAATATCTACATGTTGAAAATAATGCCTTATATTATAGTTATATCAAAGATCTTTTATCATTTATTCTTATACCTCCATTTATTCACTTTTATTTCTTTGCTTTTGTTAGTTTCCTATTATGGTACATCCTTCATTTTTTCCCACAGTGGATGATTTTTGATGTCGAATAATGATTTATTTCTTTTTGGTTTGTAAATATTTTGTCAATTTTGGTTTGATGTTTTATTTTTTTTTCCTTTTTGGTTTATGTTCTTTTCTTTTCTTGTTGTTTGTTTGCTTTCTGTTGTTACTTCCTTTTACTTTTAAAGAGATCAACAAGTATTTTAAGTGGATGAAGTTTTCATGTTACAAGGGAGAATGCAAAGATGTTTCAATTTGGATGTAAGTGTCAATTATTTTCAGATATTATTCTTTATAAACTCAATTTTCTTTATGGATGAATAATATATGTTGAGTTATAACTAGTTATCAAAGTTATACTTTGTTTTTAGATATTGTATTTTAGGCATTTGCATTTATGTGTGCATCTAAATTAAACTTCCCTGTTATAGCATTCACTTTCTTCATGCCACGTTAGCTGAACATCTCATCCCTTGTTGAAATTTATTAAAAGGGTTTCATGCATAGCTACTTGAGAAATGATTTACTTGGATCACACTCTCAAGTTAATATCCTTATAATAGGCAATTTGATTGCTACCCAATTTCATATTTTAAAGTATATAGTAAGCCTGCCAGTGTTATGCCTATTTTTAAAGCTAGATTTCATTTAATATGATATGTTACTTGATTATTTATTGATTAGTTGATATTCTAAATATTCCTAGTTGACTAAAGGGGTCCCCACCTATTAGGAATCCCTAGTCTAAATTCAAATATTTGACCTCTTAAGACTTTTAAAAAGTCTTAAATAATTTTTAATTTTTAACTTTTAAATTAATTCAATTTTAAATCCAATTAATAAAGTTGACAAATAACTAACTAAAGTTAGTTATAAATTCTTTTTCAACCAACTTTGGAGGTTTAAAAGAATATCAAGGATTTATTTGAAAGGGGGAAAAATAACATTGGTATTTAAGACTTATACATTGTAAATTCAATCATTTATCTCTCTCTTTTATGTAATTTCTCTGAGATAGCATGACTTTTACAGATAGACCCGTTGACCAAATTTGACCCTACAAGTCAAATTGGGACCCTTGTAGGTAAAAAAAAGATCTTTAAAGGTTTATAGGAGGTTTAATATTGTTATAAGATATATTATAGGTTATTTTATGTCATTATATATCATATTAGCCTTGGTCATTAGTCATTTTAATCTTATGTCTTTTTGAGTCATTTTGGTGGTCAAAATAGAGCATTAAATGAGTTATACGACCTCCTTGGAAAGTGTGAAGGTATAAAAATGGTTATGTCACATTACATGTGTTATATTATGATTTAATCAACTATTAATAACTAAAAAGTGGTAGGTTTTTCATAAGAAAGGGTAGTTTTCTTGAAAAAGGAAAGAGTTTGGCACTTGTACGACCCATAAAGGAGTGTGACACATAGGATAAGGTCATGAAATGACTCTTAAACTTAATAAAATCCATTTTAATGCTTTAAATACTTTTTAAGTGTCAAAATTTATCTAAAACCATTCTTCTCCTTCTTCACCCTTCCATGCACATAGAACTAGTCAATAGGTTTGTACTTGGTTCGACCAACAGGGGAGGTTTCAAGAAAAATAATCATGGGGGAATTTTATAAACTTAGTAATATTAAATTTTATGTTTGGTTATATAGGAATGGTGAACTTTAATTTATGAACAATTCCTAAGAAGTTGACCTATCTAATTTGCTTGCTAATCTATGCATCCTATAGGTTTTACCTTGGTTTAGACAAGTTCATATAATTAACTTACTGATATTGTTTCAAGATGATTTTTAATCCATTATAAAATAATCTCCATGCTTGGTTTAGTGTTTCAAGGTGTTTAGAAATGAAAACCATCTAATGTTATAAGAGAAAGTACCATTTTGTGTTGCAGGTAGGTTTCCACTATTTATAAGAACTTCATGCTTTGATCATGGTTCTAGAAGGTTGTGATAGATTAATTTAAATGTTATCTTAAGCCATAAAATTTCAATCTCATTCTTAAAGGTAATGATCCATGAGGTTGTAGTCATGAATATGATACACTCAACTCTTTGCTCACTTTTACTTGTAATCATGGTGAAACATGTGTATGGAGCCTATATAGCATGTTAACAAAGGTGTGATGAAGGTTACAAAGCCTTGGTATATATTTTATAAACATAGGTAGTGATTCAAGATTTCATGTGATGCAATAAAGAAGTATTATTACAATAATATGCAACATTCTCACATAGTCACCATGAGCATGCACCTACAGGTGCCATAAAGGAAGAGTTCACATTAAAAGGAAGGAATTAACACTTGTGTTAGATGTTTTGGAATGTGAAGTGTGTATTTTTAGGTATGGAGATAAGACTATAACCCATTAAAGGCCAAATACTATGCCCATTACACCAATCCTGCTCACTGCCTTTAAGTAACTTAACATACACCTACAGGTGCCCTCATAGGACCAAACATGTTGAAAAGGAGAATTTGAGATAAGTAGGGCCATAAATAATGGAGATATTCTATTTTAAATATTTGTGATAAACCTAAATTTCATTAAATTTCAAAGATAATTCACATTACTCATATTCACACTATTTGCATTTACATTAGAATATCCACTTATAGGTGGTACTAGAAAAAAGCCAAGAATGTTGATTATGGAAGATTTGGTATGCTTAGAAGCTTACATAAAGTATTTGGTATTTATTGATAGTATGAAAAATATGATTGAATATTTAAGTGGATAATTTATAATGAGAAACCGTGATCATGAGGTGATTGTGTATTAAAAAACACTTCCCAAAAAAGTGAAAATAGAGGTCTAAACCTTTTTTGTCAAGATCATATAATTTAACTATCAATATTTTAATACATCCTAATGACTTAAAATTATAACATATATATATGATAGGGACTATGAAAAGTTTTTAGGGAATATTATTGATGAAGGATTGTAATTGATCACCCCAAAGTTGCCATTTGAACACTAAATTTCCTCACTGTTATCTACAATATTTGATTGATTGAGGGTCATTACTTCCCAAGGTGATAGTGTATAAGAGTGTGTTCATGGTAGATGATATAATATGGTGAAAATAAAACATAATTATATTAAAATTACATAAATATAAGTCAAGACACAATATATTACCCCACATGTCTACCAACAAGTTTCTTTTCATCACAAAATGTATACCTACAGGCTAGTTATAGGTTTATCATGAAAAGTGGGTTAGATAGCCTTGATGATAGACCTCACCCCAAGCATAAAATAAAAAAATTAAGTTATAATATGGTTTAAATAAATTAAAGGATATTTTTATTCTTATCTTCAAGGCGTAGATCATATAGTTCACCTACAGGACCATACACAATCAATTACAGTTGATTATGAGAGGCATAAAATAAAGGGATTATGTTTTTATAAGGCCTAGCATAAGAAATATGAAAATGGGTAAAAATAAATTAAAAATGACCTTAAATTACTCTAAGGATGTTTTATACATTATATCAATCCTAAACTAAGCAATCATGCACCTACAGGTGCCCTTCTAAGGTAAAAATATAGTAAAAAATGGAACTCAATCTAGGCAAGGCAAGGTGTATGAAGGGTACATGAAAATTTAGAGTGGTGAATGAATATTGGATTTAATTAATTATGGTAATGATTTATAATGGATATCTAATGGTTAATAAGGAACAAGATAGAGGGAAATCCCAAAACAAGTAACAAACAATCCATTCCTTAAACCACTATGCATTGTCCACACCACACAAGTCTATTTTGGATCTTGAAAGTGTTGAGGGGCCAAATGACTTGATAAAATGATAAAATTTGGTGAATGGGGTATCCATAACTTTTATAAACCTATGAAACATTCAAAATATCTAAGTAAATAGGGGAAGTACCCTTTATTTTGTCTTAGATAGAGAGTACTTCCCTTTATGCATAAACTGGCAGGTTTTAGAAAGGGTGATAGATGGATAGACTAGCAGCTAAGAAAATATTGATAGGAGGTGTAGGGAGTTGAAAAATACCTATATAAAATGTGGAAACATCTCAAAAAAGGATAAATCCCAACATGATGGCCTAGACCCTCAAACTTGCAGGCAGGCCTACTAGGCGTGGCTAGGCCTAAAACCCAGATGGAGAGTCACTTTCACTTTTCACATGAGGTGATAATTATAAATTATTATATAATGTTTATAAGGTCATTAAAGATGTGTCTAAGCTATTGGGATTCAAGATAAGCCATGAGAATCCATTTTTGGGCTTTAAGATAACTTAGAATTATGCAAAATGGATAAATAAGCTCGATAAGGGAGATTTGATTGCTTATATCTCCCTTGAAACTTTTAATGGAGGTTAAATAAGTTTGGAGAAGTTTAAATGGGCATTGAATATAAAATTTGTGGATTTTTTTGGAAATTCCAACATCCAACCTTCATGAACAAAGCTTAAGATCAAAATGAGGCTCAAAACCCTTACAAACCCTTGGATAAAGACCCGATTGGGAAAATGAGGTTGGAAGGATATTAAAGTGAGATGTAATGACCATTAAAGTGCTTGAAAATTTTAGGAGAATCTCTTAGGATCTTCCCCATAATTTTGGATTATATGGAATTGTACATATGGAGTAAAAAATAGGGTATTTCTAACTATTTTAAGGATTTTTCAGGTTCTAAGAGGTTTTAAGACATGAAATAAAATTTGGAAGGAAGATTAAGACTTAAGATAACTACCCATGTAAATTTAATTCCTTGAAACAAATCCTAGGTATTTAGATAATAGCTCTCATTTTAGCCAATCAAATCTGACATAGTGAACATGATAGTGAGAAGTGTGAAACCTCCAAGTGGAAGGGATTTTAAGGTATTACTAATGCCTATAAGGAAATGAATAGTTTTGAAAAGTGTCATACACTCCATATTATGTATTTTCATGAGAAACTAAAGCCATTTTGAAAGCCAAGTGTGAAAGGTGTGTGAAAGAGAATTTTTCTTAGATTACAGATGGTGATGGCTCTCTTCTAGAAGTTTCCATATGAATAAGAATGAAACCAATGTATGGATAATCATGTATGAAATCCATCCCTCTAATTAAAATCATTATAAATATCCCTAATCAATATTGGGATTTTCAAATAGGGTTAAATCATGAAGACAATTTTCTAAGCTAATAAAGGGAATTCCATGCCATTTTTCATGAATTTCATGACTTGGAAAGCCACTTGTCTCTTTTGAACTTCCATGATACATTTCATACCCTTTTATCATTTAAAAGTAACTCATTATCTTAGAATGACAAGTGTCTTTGTGACCTTTAGACTTATTTCTTCTCCTCTCTCTCAAGTTCTACAACAACTAGCCCTTTTGGCCTTTGTAAACAATGTTCCACCTAAGTATGGTGAAGCCCTACTCATTTTCATACCATATATCAATAATGAATATTTATTTTTACCTCTTACATGACTATTCATAGTGTGTTCACTTATATGATTGATTTTATTTAGTGATGACTTGTTGTTTCCTTAGCATTGTTATTTCATTATATCACCTATTTGTAGTTAGAAAGATTCCTCTTGCAGGTCATGTAAAGTGTTTTATTGATGTGTCAAGGTTGAGTGAGTTAGTATATTAAAATAGTGCCATCCTAGGCCTCTTGTTTAGTCCTCCTAGTCTAAATATTCATCACAACCTCATAGTGAAATATTGATGTGAAAAGATTCAGATTGGAGAAGTGTATGTTTAGTTAGTTCCTTATTCACATGCAGCTGGTTGGTAGTCATCAACTAATTTGGTGTATCACCTCTTTTAATATAGTTTTCCTTCAATTTTATCTCTCCCTTTTCCCTTATAAGCATAGGTGTAGTAGTGATCTATAAGTGGTACATCAAGGGAGCTAGCCCTATCTAGAGATTCAATTCATCCTTAGGCTACCCATAGCCTAGAGGTGTTTCAATTGTGCCACTTAGATGAGGAGAGCTGAGACATATCCTTAAAGGGTGTAAATCCAAGTGATAATAGTTTTTGGCACACTTGGTGGGACTCTTATTCCAATAAGTTGAAAGATTTTTGGTGTTGTCTTTCAATACATCAGCCTTTGAAGGAATTTATCTAAGCATCAATGATAAATCTGAAGTTACATCAGCTATTCAAGTAACCTAGGTATTCATTTTGAATATTGTTGATAATAATTCCTTGTGTTCTTGCTTCCTAATGAAGTTTTATGGCTGAATTTGGTGTTGAGTATTGTTTTAAACAATTTGGTGAGCTTTATAAAGCTTATGGCATTCCCTATCAGCCTTATCATGATCCTTACCAACTCTAGTATGATCTTTACCAGCTCCAATATGATCCTTACTAGCCTTCTCAATATCTTGCTCCTCTTAGTCAACCTAGTCAATTTTCTAATCAGTCCATTTCCACTTTTAAGCAAAATCTTTTGGGTTATGAAAAGTAGATGATAGAGCTTGATACACTAAGGGGATATGGTCAAGATGTTCCTAGTCATTTCATTCATAATGTGAGAGATGCATTAGAGCTGGTTAAAAGAGAGTGGACACCTATTGAGAGAGTATATTGGTAAAGGCTCCTCAGTGAGATACTAGATGTAGGTGGCTTGATTGCATCCTTAGAACATAGGGTAAGAATTAGGAGTAGCCTCACCAAGTCTATCAACCATCATATCCACCTCCCCAAGATTTCTATGAGTACTACTTGACCCCTACTCATGAGCCCAATCAAGCTTATCAAAGCTACATTTTTCCCAATCAATTGGAAGAGAGAGAGAGTTGGGGAGACAAACATTTTTGTAAAGCAAATATTGATAGACATATTGATTTAGCCAATAAGTAGATGCAATAATCCATATCATAATCAAAGGAAGTGGAATTTAAGATCTCATTTCCCTCTCCCATTACATCACCATCTCAAGAAGAGACTCCTAGATATGAAATCCCAAGTTGGAGACAAGATGGATATTCTAAGCCTAAAGAGATCCCAAGTTTCTTAAACACTTCATCCACTCCTCAAATTTCATCACCATCCCAAGAAGAGAATCCTAATCCTAACATCTTAAGCTAGAATAAGATAGTGGAATCATAGGGAAAGAAAGAGGATAGAAGCCTTGATAAGGAGTGTGAAGTTGAGAAAGAAATTGATTCTATGCAATCCCCTCCCACCCTTCCTCAAGAGACCTCTTTTTTTCCATATCAGCCCTCTTTTACTCCTCATCCTCATGATGATTCCTATCAACTTCAAGAGAGACTTTTCCAAGAGAACCTAGCCAAGAAAATTGAAGAGTTAGAGTCAAGAATGAAATTGTTGAGTCAAGGTGTGATAGAAGGTTTAGAGCCAAAAGAAGATCCTATACCTAAACACACCCCACATAACCATCCTCATGGGAGTGCTCAATATGAATCAGATGTAAATGAAGTGATTGTAAAATGGAAGGAAGAAAACCTATCTATTTTATACCAAGGTATGCCTGCCCTTCCTCAAAAGCTTCCCAAAGGATCCCCTACAATTCATTGTCAATCTAATTTTGAGTTCTATGTGCCACCTTCACCAACTAATTCATATTGTACTCACCCCATGACCCTTTCCCTTGATGGGCATGTGGTATGGGAACCTAAATAGGAGAAGTTGGTTGTTAAAAATTTAGAACTCTTACTTGAAGAAACTACAACTCCTTGGCAACCTCATTGGGCTAAGCCACTTGATTTTAAGATGCCTAGTCTTGGCATCACCAACAAGGAAAAAGAGATTAAAGATATTGTAGACATTGAGAATTAAATTTAGGTTATGATAGCTAAGATAAAACTTGAGAGACCTCAAGAGGTCCTAAATTCTGAGGAAGAGGTGAGTTCTTGTGTTGAGTCTTCTTTTTGTGTTGATTATGAGGAATGCCTTCCTTATGTCAAAGAAGAAATCTTGGAAGAAGTACTTTTGGATTCTAAAGAAGAGGATGAGTGATCTTCTCTTGTTGTTCCCTTTCATAATTCTAATCAAAGAGAAGATGAGGAATTGTGGTAATAGTTTGAAAGAATTTACAATGAGTTTGAGTCACTCAAGAAGTCTACAAATTCCTTAGATCTTATTAATAGTGATGGTAAGTGAGATTTTTCAAAATGTCATAGAAGATCCAAAGAAAAGTTTATTTTAGACTTTTAAGGTCAAATCAAGCTTCTATTGGCCTCAATCTTCCAAGGAACATGAAACTAATCCTCTTGAAGCCATGCCTACCAAGGAGATACAATTTGATCATGAGAGGAAGAGAGGGAAACAACATGAGGTATGTGTACAAGGCCAAGAGGAATACATTTACATTGGAGACCTATTTGAATATGGTCTACTTGAGAGCATATCAAGTGAAGTGCCAAGAAATAGGTTTGATCTATCAAGTGTCCAATCCAAAGAGCAACATGCTTGGCACTATCATTCATCTCATGAAGAAGGAGATGTAAGGAAATTTCTCTTTGATCATGGAAAGGAAGGTATAATTAATTTTTAGCTATACATAGTGGTTTATTTTTTGATTTCCCTAAATGCTTTGAACATATGTGTGTGTGTCTTGTTAGTTTGTTTACTTTGCTTTGTGTGTGTCCTTCATTTTGTGTGGTTGAGGTAGTCAATTGGTCTTGTCTTGATCAAAGCTTGTTTTCAATGGTCAAAGTCCTATTGTTGTGTTTTAGACTCTAGATGAATCCTGAATCTTAATGGACTAATAAGGCTACTAGTCTAGTTAGCATAACATGCATGCTACCCCTATGAGTCACCAATTTATTGACCAAATTTGACCCTACAGGTCAAATTGGGAGCCTTATAGGTAAAAAATTGATATTTATAGGTTTATAGGGGGTTTAATATTCTGTCATAAGGTATATTATAGGTTATTTTATGTCATTCTATATCATATTAGCCTCGATCATTAGTCATTTTAATCTTTATGTCTTTTTGAGTCATTTTGGGAATTAAAATAGAGCATTAATGAGTTATAAAACCTCCTTGGGAAGTTTTAAGGTGTAAAAATTGTGATTTAACATGTAATGTGTTCTATTATGACTTAAAAAAATATTCATAACTAAAAAGTGGTAGGTTCTTTAGAAGAAAGCGCAATTTTCTTTAAAAAGGGAAGAGTTTGGCACTTGTATAACCCATAAAGGAGTGTGAAATGTGGGATGAGGTCATGAGATGATTATTAAGCTTTTAAAGATAAATTTACATGATTTAATTACTATAGAATTTTCAAAACCATTATGCTCTTTCTTCACCCTTTCATGCACATAGAACTAGTCAGTAGTTTTGTATTTGGTATAGCCAGTAGGGGAGGTTTAAAGAAAAATGCTCTTAGGGATGTCTGATAAAATAATTTAGATTAAATTTAATGTTTTTTTGTATAGTAATGGTGGATTATACTTAATGAACCATTCCTAAGAAGTTGACCTATCCGATTTACTTGCTAATCTAAGCACCTTATAAGTTTTGCCTTGGTTTGGACAAGTATATATAATTCACTTGATGATATTGTTTCTAGATGATGTTTAATCCCTCATAAAATTATCCCAATTCTTGGTTTAGTATTTTAAGGTGTTTGTAAATAAAAATCATCTCATTCTGCAAGAGAAGGTACCATTCTATATTGTAGGTAGGTTTCAACTATATGTAGGATATTCATGTTTTGATCATGGTTTTAAAAGGTTATTATATATTAATTTCAATGTTATAAATGTTATATTAAACCCTAAACTTTAAATATCATTCTTTAAGGCAATACTCCATGAGGGTGCAGTCATGAACACCATATAGTCAACTCTTTGCTCACTTCTACTTGTAATCACGGTGAAACATGTGTATAGAGCCTATATAGAATGTTCAGAAAGGTGTGATGAAGGTTCCAAAGCCTTGGTATATATTTTATAAACATATTTAGTGAGTCAATATTTCATTTTATGCAAGAAATAAGTACTATTACAATCATATGCAACATTCTCACATAGTCACCATAAACATGCACCTACAGGTGACCTAAAGGAAGAGTTCACATTGAAAGGAAGGTATTGACACTTATTTTAGATGTTTTATAATGTGAAGAGTGTATTTTTAGGTATGAATATAAGCCTAAAACCCATTTAAGGCCAAATACTATGCCCATTCCACCAATCCTACTCACTGCTTGCAAGTAACTTAACATGCTCCTACAGGTGCCCTCATACGACCAAGTATGTTGAAAAGGAGCATTTGAGTTAAGCAGGGCCATAAATAATGGAGAGTTTATTTTAAATATTTTTTATAGAAATAAACCTCATGAAATGTCAATAATAATTCAAATTTCTCATATTCACACTATTTACTTGTACATCAGAATATCTACCTACAGGTGACACTAGTAGAAAGCAAAAAATGTTGAATATGGAAGATTTGGTATGCTTGGAAGATTACATAAAGTCTTTGGGATTTATTTATAGTATGAAAATATTATTTAAACTTGAAGTGGACAAGTTATAATGAGAAACCATGATAATGAAGTCAATGTGTATTCAAAGAAACTTTCCAAAAAAGTGATAATAGAGGTCTAAACCTTTTTTTGTCAAGATCATATAACACAAATATTAAGAGCTTGATACATCCTAATGAATTAACATTGTAGAATATATATAGGAGAGGGAATATGAAATTTTTTTATGGAAGATTATTGATGGAGGATGGTAGTTGAGCACCCCAAAGTTGCCATTTGAACATTAAATTTCCTCACTGTTATCTACAGAATTTGAATGATTGAGTGTCATTGGTTGCCAAGTTGATAGTGTATAAGAGTGTGTTAATGATATATGGTCTCAAATTATGAAAATAAAACCTCATTATGTTCAAATGATATCGATATAAGTAAATACATAATATATTATCCCACATGTCTACCAATAGGTTTCTTTCATCACAAAATGTATACCTATAGGCTGGTTGTAGGGTTATCATGAAAAGTGGGTTAGGTAGCCTTGATGACAGACTGCACCCCAATAATAAATGGAAAAAATGTAGTTATAATATTGTGTAAATAACCTAAAGGAGGGTTTTATTATTTTATTAAAGGCCTAGATCATATAGTTCACTTACAAGGCCCCACACAGTCAATTGTAGATGAGTCTGAGAGGCAGTTTACAAAGGGACTATGTTTTTGATGAGGTATAGCATAATAAATATGAAAAATGGGTCAAAAACAATAAAAAATGACCTTAAAGGAATATAAGGATATTTTATACATTGTATCAAGTCTAAAATAAGCAATCATGCACCTACAGGTGCCCTTCCAAGGCAAAAATACAATAAAAAATGGAACTCTGTCTAGGCTAGGCAAGGTGTATGAAGGGTACGTGAAAATTCAGAGTGGTGAATAAAGATTAGAATTAATTTAATTTTGGTAATGATTTATCATGGAATATCATGGTGAATAAGGAAATAAATAGACCAAAGTCCCCAAACAAGTAACATATAGTCGATTCCTTAAACCACTGTGCATAGTCCACTCCACACATGTCTGTTTTAGATATTGAAAGAGTTAAGGGGCCAAATGAAGTAATAAAAGGATAAATTTTGGTAAATAGGGTATAAATAACTTGGATAACCCTATAAAACATTCAAAATATCTGATTAAATAGGGGAAGTACCCTCTATTTTCTCTTAGATAGAGGGTACTTCCCTTTATGCATAAACTGGCAAGTTTGAGAAAGGGTGATAGATGGATAGACTAGGAGATTAAAAAAATATTTATAGGGATAAAAAAACATGGAAAAATATTATAGAGGGAGGAATCCCAATAAGATGGCCTAGACCCTCAAACTTGCAGGCAGGCCTACTAGGCATGATTAGGCCTAGAAGCTAAATGGAGAGTCACTTTCCCTTTTCACATGAGGTAAGAATTATAACCTATTAGAGTATGTTTTTTGGGTCATTAAAAATGTGTCTAAGATATTTGGATGCAGGGGAAGCCATGAGAATCCATTTTTGGGATTTAAGAGAACTCAGACCTATACAAGTGGAGAAAGAAGCTTGATAAGAGAGGTTTGATTGCTCATATCTCCCTTGAAACTTTGCATGGATGTCAAGGAATTTTAGAGAAGTTGAAAAGGGCATATAAGATCAAATTTTCTAATTTTTTTTGAAATTACAATGTCCAACCTTCATGAACAAAGATTAAGAGTAGAATGAGGCTCAAAACCCTTACAAACCCTTAGATAAAGACCCAATTAGGAAAATGAGGTTAGAGGGATATTAAAGTGAGACAGAATGAAAATTAAAGTGATTTAAAATTTCATAAGACTCTCTCATGATCCTCCCCATACTTTTGGACTGTATGTAATTGTATGAATGGAGTACAAAATAGGGCATTTTTGACTATTTTGTGTATTTTGTAGGTTCTAAGAGGTTTCAAGAGATGAAATAAATTTTTTAAGGAATATTAAGACTTAAAATAAATACCCATGTACTAAAAATTTCTATTTAATTCCTTGGAATAACTCCTAAGTGTTTAAACGATATCTCTCATCTCAGCTAGTCAAAATTGGCATAGTGAACATGACAATGAGAAGTATGAAAACTCTAAGTGGAAGTGATTTTAAGGTGTTCCTAATGACTCTAAGGACATTTAGAGTCTTTAAAAGTGTATTCCACTCATTTTTACATATTTTCATGAGAAACTAAAGCCATTTTGGAAACCAAGTGTGCAAGGTGTGTGAAAGAGAAGTTTTCTTAGACTTCAGATGGTGATGGCTCACTTCTAAAATTTTCTAGATGACTAGGAATGAAACCAATACATGTATAAGTGTGTTTGAAACCCCTACCTATCCCTAATTAGTTTTTGGATGTTCAAATAGGGATAAATCATGAAGGTAGTTTTTTGAGCCAGTAAAGGGAATTCCATGCCACTTTTCATGAGTTTCATGACTTGGAAAGCTACTTGTTTCTTCTAAAATTTCATGGTATATTTCACACCCTATTCTCATGCACATGTAACTAATTCTCTTAGCATGAAAAGCATCATTATGACCTTTAGACTTCTTTCTTCTCCTCTCTCTTTCAAGTTCTATAAGAACTAGCTCTTTTGGCCTTTGCAAACAATGCTCCACCTGAGTATGGAAAATCCCTAGTAATTTGCATACCATGGATCAATAAAGACTAATTATTTTTACCTCTTCCATGACTATTTATTGTGTGTTAACTTGGATTATTTATTTTTCGTAGTGATGACTTGTTGTTTCTTTAGCATTGTTGCTTCTTTTTCTCACCTATTTGTGGTTAGAAAACTTCTTGCAGGTCACGTGAAGTGTTCTATTGATGTTTCAAGGTTGAATGAGTTAGTATATTCAAAAACTATCATCCTATCCCTATTATTTAATCATACTAGCTTAAACATTCATCATATCCCTGCTCATTTGCATACCATGGATCAATAAAGACTACTAATTTTTACCTCTTCCATAACTGTTCATAGTGTGTTCACTTGGACGATTGATTTTTCTTAGTGATGACTTGTTGTTTCCTTAGAATTATTGTTTTATTATATCACCTATTTATAGTTATAAATATTATTCTTTCAATTCATGTGAAGTTTTCTATTGATGTGTCAAGGTTAAGTGAGTTAGTCTATTTAAATAGTGTCATCATCGGCCTCTTATTTAGTCCTTTGTTCTCATGTGTAACATAAAACTGGTTGGTATTCATCAACTAATTTGGTGTATCACCTCCTTTAGGATAGTTTACTTTTAGTTTTCTCTCTCCCTTTTCTCTTGCAAGCATAGGTGTAGTAGTGATCTACAAGAGGTACATCAAGGGAGCTAGCCCTATATATAGATTCACCTTATCCTTATGCTAATTAAAGCCTAGAGGAATTTCAATTGTGTCTCTTAGATGAGGAGAATTGAGACATCTCAAATGGTGAAAATCCAAGTGACAACAAGACCAATGGTACTTTTTTTGATGGTTGAGTATACTATTTAGACAATGCAGGTATATCTAGTTTTATATTATCATTTATAATTGATTATCTAAAGATTATCAAGTTTAATATTTTTTGATGATTGTAGGTTGCAGTACTATGCACAAAATTTGAGTATTCAACCCAAATAATGATGAAAACATCATTGTTTGTGACATATTATTGATATAATTGATTGTAAAAGTTATCTTTTGAAGATATTTTGTATGAAGGATGTTTGTTTCTCAATTAAAATGATTTTATTTACTAAGACGACTCTTATTTATTAAGACTCACAATTTTTCTATTTTATACTGTATTTTATTTATTTGAGTTTGATATCTAGTTTAGTTTTCATTAACATTAGTTTACTTTCTTTGATAGTTTTTTTGTCATGATTTCTTTCTTTTTATTAGTTGTTAGTTAAGTTTCTTAGTAGATAGATGTTATTTTATCTCTTAAAGATTGTTGGATTATGTTTATTTTATTTTATTATTAAAGATTTTATTGTAAATTCATTTATCATTTAATCTTTAATTGATCTTTTATGATTCCCTTTTTATTATCTTTGACGATCAATTATTGGCATAGACATAAGATATACTTTTCAACAATCTAAATTTTGTGTCCTTCAAGAGATTGTGTAATTCATAAACTTTATTTTATTAGATAGGTCAGATGATATTTTATATAAGATGTGAGATTGAGTTATATAATTTTTAAGGAATTATTAATTTCTTGGATCAAAATATTGTTTATGAGTAAATTTTCTTTACATAGTTAATTTTCATGTTGTGTTTGATCGACTCAATAAATGTTTGTAATATTTATTTAGATTTATTATTGAACATAGTAATCCTTAAAACTTTAAAAGACCCATTTTCACACTTTAAGACCAATTTTTAACCATAATCTCCCTTATGATTAAACTAGTACGATTCCATCTTGACATTTATAATAGGCAAATGGGTTTATTTGTTGGCATGGCATTTTTCACTGTCAAAAGAATCCAAGACATATGATGGCCTAGTGGCTCCTTTCTCTTTATGTAACACCTTAGACTACAATGTATGAATATCGTGCATAAGGGATTGTACATATGGAGTGGAGGAACTAGGCACAAGTGGTGTAGTTATCACTAATGGTTGAATAAAAATCTTAGGTTGTACTATTTGAGTTGGTTGAGTTTGCCCCATGGGAGGTGTAACAACATTATTAATTGGGGGAGTTGAATATTGACCATTATTTGTTTTATTCTTGATTTCAAATATGGCTTCTAGATCTATGCATGATCAAGCGTCTATTAAAAAGTTATATCTCTAAAGCATTGTAATACCTCATATTTGTTCATAATTATGTCATTATTATTAAGTGGTGGGAGAGTGTCTTGATTCTTAATGTGTACCTCATCTTGCTCTTGATTTTATTATTCATCTTCAGATGCATTATCATTGAAATCTACATAATCAGTGTGTGAAGGATTCATAGCTAGAGTTGTAATAGGTTCCTTATCCATGTTATAGGCTTAGATATCAGGAATCTGAATATGCTCTATAGGATTACCACCTAATCTAGCACTTCTTTTTAATGGAAGAGAGATGGATTTTTTAGATGGAATTTGTAAATAAATTGGAATAGATCTACTACAATAAAATATATGAATTTTGAAAGTTAATAATAGTTAATGAAAATAGGAAAAAAAGGATACAAATCCTAAGAGCATCTAGGGTTAGGGTTTTGTGAATCTAGGGTTCATTTGCACCAATTTAAATTATATGTAAATAAATTAAAATCCTAAAATGAAATTGATTTAATTAGCTAGGTTGTATAAAAAATTAGAAAATTAGAAGTATGCAGCCCTGATTTATTACACAAATTTTAGGAAAATTCAAACTAGGTTTTGAAGCAATATTCAAAGTAATTCAGGTTCACCAAATGATTTAACCTTTTAGGGTTTTAAAAATGTAAATCCAAAGTTAGATTAAAGGGTTGAGATGTTTAAATCAATTAAATAATATGAAATAATTAACCACTAATTTTTTATGATATTTTACTTCTTTTAAAATTTTAAAAATAGTAATAAATATGCATAAATATATACTTATCTGGAAAGTGATTGTCATGAAAGAGCTAGGTTTTGAAAACTGGGATCTAGATAAGTCTAGGTGTCATCAATAAGGTCTTGGGCTCTAATTACTAATTGGACAATAGAATCCCACCTAGACAATAGTTCCATACTATTGTAGTGTCCTCAAAATGGTGCTAATGTCCTCTTTATAGGATTATTCCTATTTTTTGGGATCACATATTCCTATGTTTTTGGGTCCTATTCCTGTGTGCATGAAATCTAGAACTCTATATTATACTTAGAAAATCTAATTTAGTATGAAAACCCTAATCCTCTTTTAAATTATGGCATGATTTAAAAATGTGTGTTCATTAGTAGAATAGGCTAGACATACTCAACACCTCATTGTGAAGAGAGTTTCCTACATACCAATACTCCAAGGAAGGATCATGCCTAATGTAGTTCTCCCACCTAGTACTTGGTGAAAGTACAAGTGAATTCTATATTGAGAGTGGTTTTGAATGCCTTAAGTGTGCTTAAGATTTAAAATATTTAAAATCTAGACTTAGGACTACTATAGATGGTAGTATGTAGAAGTAGGGTAGAATAGGGATCAAATAACTTAATTTTACTCAACTTATTTCTTATTTTGATAAGATCTTTGCATCTATTTTCCATCTAATGAATAGAGGTTGAATAGTCTTATATTTATAGATATTCGTATCTTGTGTGGATGATAAAATTTGCTTATGCCAACCTTAGGAGGGGTACCCATTTGAAAATGTATCCATTCAAAAGAGTTAGGGCAAGGGACACTAGCACCAAGTTGGGGACACTAGTGTCATGTGGCTTCAGTGTCCTTAATGTGGCACTAGTGTCTAATTGGTAGAATGTTGGGCACACTAGGTTGGGATCTAGGAATGTTGTCTTGAGATTGTGTTTGGGCTGATAGAAGATATTTGTGGTTTGTACAATGGCTATAAAAAGTGTGATAAAGGCTCTGGAATAGGTCTAGGACTAAGCTATTTCAAGCAACACTCTTAACATCCAAATACCACTTTTAGGTGATTATAACTAGGTAATCATCATATTCGATCACATACATAACATGAAGAGACTCTTATTTTGTTCTCCATTGTATCACTGATTTCTCCTCTCTATTTGTAATTTTCTTTTCATACACTTTCATCACATACTTATTTATGGTATCTAGTTTTAGCTAAAAGTATTTATCCCTCCCTTATTTTCAACTATATATCTTATTTATACACTATTTTGGTGGCTCATTAGTATCTTATTTCAAAATAGGTTCAATGAAAGGATATATAGAAACCCATTCAACTTGAAAACTCCTTGAAATTTTCCATTCACATGACTTACCTTTTTTGGAGTAGTTACTAATTTCATGAACTACTTATGAGGTTAAATTATCAATAATTTTGGAACCATATTATGTTAAATTAATTATTTCATGACCATTGGCATTATTACTTACATCCACTGATTTAAAGTGATCATAAACCTATTGAACATGATCTTGATCATGAGAAAGAATGTTGGGTTATAGTGGATTTTATAAACTAGTAGTTCTTGCTAATTTTTTTTCTTGTTGATGTTTATCAAAATATGATAGCACGGTCTTTCCCTTCTATATGAACCCCCATTATTTAAAAAAAAAACTCAAACTAGGAGTAAACATTTGCTAAGATAAAACCTTTCAATGCCAACTTTATGAATCACCTATGCAAAACACTCCCTTAAAGGATGAAATCACTATTCCACTTCTTAAATTAACTTTTGCATTGGCATTTTAAAATTTGGCACCTAAAAAAATAATGATGCCAACACACTTATTCAGAAAAAGTTGAAAAATAAACTAAAAAATCATCAATTTTAAAATTATATCATAGACAAAATCTAAATATGTACAATCTATAAATTTATAAATTAAAATTTGAACCAAACCAAAAATCACCTGTAAAACATGGAAATAGGGGCCAACATAAATTTATAAGGACATGCTACAATTTCTTATTGACTATTTTGATGCACCTTGTATCTTTATTTTTATGGTTGTAGAATAATAGTGATTCTAGGAAGAAATAAATGTTTCTAAGGTGTTCATAGGGGTTATTATAAGTTTTGGGAATAATATAAAATTCAGGTAATGAATGATGCATTAATTAAATATATAATTTATCAAATACCTGTATACATGAATCAAATTTCAAATAATATAATCTAACCTATCTAACATAGTAAAGCCTATAGAAGAAAAAATCTATTGAAGGAAAGATATAAGATTCTATCAAAGTGTTATATTAATCTCTTGGCATCTCTTTTATATTTATATATCTTAAAAGATGGAAAAATAAAATAAATGAAAGCAACCAAGTGGAACAAAATAGAAACATAAATGAAAACATAACAATGAAAAGGAAAATATAATAACTACTCTAACTGAGAGAAACTAAAATAACAAGCTAACATACTCATAATTCAATGATAAATATCATAATTTAATGGTCAATATTAGATTATTCTTTTGAGATACTTATAAAGGCATGTACTCAATTTATACTAATTATTGCACATGATCTTACAGTATGTACTACACACAAAGAGTCTTGGAGAGCCATATATTTAGGACATGAAAGATAACATAGAAAAACATTATTGATTTCAATCTCTCCCTTAGGATCATCTTGAATCTTGATCATGTTACATAAATTTATTTACTGATTTTGGCAAGGCTAAAACATGATCCACTATGCAGAAATAACTTAAAAAAAATATTAAATTAAAATAAAATTAATTACTAAAACATTAAAATTTATGTGCATTTCCATAATTGTTCAGTAAACCAATTAAACATATTATTATTTAGGAAATAAAATAATTTCATGTATATATCAAAACCACCAAAAATAATATCAATATACTTAAAAATATCATGACAATATTTCATAAGTACCAAGTATCAATAGGAATTTCAACACAAAAATTAAACCAAAGTCTGCATCAAAAATTAAATATATCAAAGGGGAACACTTATTAGTCAAGAAATCAATATAATCAATGGAATTAGTGGGAATTTAAATCAAGTGGGTCAGGGTCCATTTAGAATCATCTACCTCTAACTTAACCTTTTTTAACATTCTGACCTCCATATGTTATGTTGTAGGGTTGTTTGCACATTTTTTGCTAGAAGAAGTAGGTTTTTCAAGATTAAGGGATAGAGTATTAGTGTTAAGTGGAACAATTTCAATGGGATGAATTTTTTTAATTACTTAAAGAATATTTTCAGGTGGATTAGATAATGGAACATTATGCTCATTAGGATGAATGACAACATGCATGTGTTGAGAGGGCTCATTTGGAGTGCCTCATCCATGAAGATGATTACTCCAATATACTACCCTCCATCATCTATTTCCATGGAAATTTAAAGGGTTATAAAAAAAAGAGTTGATAACATTCCAAAATGTAGAGTCAATGGCATCAAAATGCAAGGAAAAATAGGTTCCCTGGTTAAATGGTCTAGGAAATATGTTAGCAGCCTTGTGGGCATGAAAGAATCAATTGCCTTGAGATATACCCCATGAATGAGTACCGTCACTATGTTGATCATCATCATGAAAACAAACATCTCTACCTAAATTATTTAAACTTAGACTCTAACCTGACATCTAATAAAGTATGCTAAAATAAGTATTTTATACAACTGAGCTCAGATACTTCTTGATTTTCATGATATTAAAAATATAATAAATCAAATTGTTCAATTTGAAATAAAATGAAAATAATACTTATATAACCATAATTATGCATAAAAATTAATCATTTCATCCTCTTTGCAACCATATTGAAATAAAAATTGCTAGCCTAAGAAAACCATGCATTATTCTTTCACAATCTTCATGCCACTTTCAAGAAAATGGTAAATAGACCATAATCAAATACATAAAAGTCAAATCCATTAAAATAATTATCTCTATGAATTTAATATATATATATATATATATATATATATATATATATATATATATATATATATATATATATATATATATATATATATATATATATATATATATATATATATGAAACTATATCTTCAAAAATCTAAAACTAATTTCTTCAATTTTGACCATGCCAAATAATTAAATACTCATTTTGAATAAAAGTTCCTCAAAAAATTCAGCAAAATGAAGATAAACCACTATGTCAAAATTAATCATTTATATACTTTGCATTATCTTAAACAAGCTTTCTCAAAACCCTAATGTTTTATTTTCATGTGTGTGTGTGTGTGTGAGTGATAAGGACCACTTAGGACACAATAAACTTAAATTAATCATTATATTTTGGTTGGCATGGTTTGTTAATTGGAATGAAAATATATTTGAAAGACCAATATGGATATAGTTAAATTTTTTTGACAAACTTTATTATATAGTTTATAATTTTAAAACTATGAAAATGTTTCAAATATTTTTTAGTTATGTCATCCTTGATTTTCATAGTTGTCTTGCCATATGGTCCCATAGTTGATTTATTATTTATACTCTATACTCTAATTTTTTGTCACAATTTTTTCGATACTCAGTTTATTATATTATTTGGTTGGTATTTACTACAAACTTATTTTATAAAAATAAGATATCAATTTCCTTTAATAAATAATCTCATGCAAAATACTTCTTTGAAATAATGAATAAAGAACAAAATGAATAAATGCATTTGAGCCTGATGATCATTTCAACCATATTTTTGAGTAACTCAAAAATACCCATTTCATATATTTTAAGAACATATCAACCTTCTATCACATGTGTGAATGGAATAAATGAGTACATTCAAAATGAGTTAAAAAAACAAAATCCTTTTTTTAAGGAAAATATTTATAGATATACACATAAATTTCAAGAAAACCAATCTGCATAGTGTTTTGATTAAATATCTTTAGACAAATGATTTTTAGGGAACTTATCATTATATTTATTTATTTTAAAATAGATGACTATGCATGAAAATAACTTCTCTCTATCTTCAAAATAAGAGAAACATAATTTTATACCTTATAATCAAAAGGAAACCAACTTAGAATTTATCTGTGTCTTCATTTTGAACCTCTCATCCCAATATTTCAACTACCAGAGCTTCAATTTTGCTAATATCTTGCATAAATGACTAGAAAAATTGAGAAACCATCACATATGTATTCAAGAAACTTACATTAATATCATGAGTGATGTGTTGGACCAACATTAAATTTTTCCTTGATTAGCCCTTCAATATACTGATGCCTATTCACTAAAAAATGGGGAAATATTTCAAGCTCAATCCCTATAGTATTAATTCCAAATTCACTACATTCAATGCTAGAAATAAAATAAATATTACCATATGATAGGAAGATCATTTTTATATTACTTAGTTTTATAAATGGTGCCAAAAAGCATTCAAAACATTTTCATAGTTTTAAAATTATAAACTATATAATAAGGTCTAGTAAAATGTCTTAACCATATCCATAATTGGATTTTCAAATATATTATGTTTTAATTAACAAACCATGTCAACCAAAATATAATTATTACCTTAAACTTATTGTGTCTTAGGTAGTCCTTATCTCACACACACACACACATGACGATTCTAGATAACCCATACATGTCTCATATAATTTCTTGGTGAATAAAAACCATACATGCATACTAGCTATGGAAAATTTGAGTCCCAAAATAGGACTAAGTGTAATTTATAAGGCAATTCAAAACACATGTATAAGAAATTATATAAAATTGAGGTTATATGACCTATGTATATTTTCATAGAATTACTCATTTTTAAAATTAAAAAAAACCTACTTATATCATTTTGGCTATAACTAACCTATAGATTTTTCCCTTCTAGGGAGGATGATTGACTCATTCACTCCCTTTTGGCTTTGTAGTGATAGGTAAAAGCTCATTTTAAACATCAAAATGAGGAGTATGTAGGAAATTAGGGTTTGAATCCCTTATATATCACAAGAAGTTAATCAGGTATGAGATATAACAAGTAATAACCACTAGAAGGTATTGGAAAATGAAATAATTTACAAATATGTCCATGGCGAACCTGATTTTAAAATTTATAGTAATTTAGGGATCAAAAATAAAAAAATTAAAATCCGTAATTAACCTAGTGTTTGATGTTCAAACATTGGGTTCACTAAATGTTTAACCCTAAAATGTTTGATCTAAAGTGATCTTCTCATTAAATCTAGATTTGAAATGAAGGGTAATATAAAAATAAAATGACACAAGGGTTATAATTATATATATATAGTAGGTTAATTATATGCTAAACTCAAATATATACATACACTAAATTTATTATGTTGAGATAGTCTAAATATGGAAAATTACAACTATCTTAGATATAAAAATGATAAAGAAGTGATGTACTTAGCATGTTCAGATACTAATGCAATTCTAGATTTGGAACAAGTAGAAATTAGGCTAGAAGGATATTATAGAAAATTCATTAGATTCTATCTCTATGACTTATGGCACTCTACATAGTAACGTTAGCTTGAGACAATTGCATAAACACTACTATTTGGGTTTGATGCTCGTATCCTATACAAAATACCTACTGGACTAAGATGTGACCACCTAGATGATTTTGGGTTTTGATTAACCTTCACTCTGGTGCATTCAGATCCAAGTCATAGACTATCACTCCTTATGAGATGGAAAAACCCTAGTTCTCCATCTTCATAGTGAATCTTGGGGAAAATGGGTTTATGGTCACAAAGTGTCAAGCTAACCATAATAAGCCCAATGTCATATGGCATTGCCTACATATCTAATACTCTAGAAGAATACCTAAGACTCATGTAGTTCTCCCCTACATGTTGGCTTGTGTGTGAATCATACAATATATGTAAAACAAGTATAATAATTACCTAGATTGTAACTTGGTAAATCAGGCTCTTGGATTGATATTTTAATTATTCAAACTTGTAGATGTGTAGTCTCTATGACTACTATGGAAATAAAAATAAATAGGGAAGATTTATTCAATTGAATTCTATTTTGTTTGAATGTTGGGTGAGGAATGAATGAGAGTTGATCTTATATTTATATCAATCCCTTTAGATTAATAAATCATATTAAAACACTTAACCCAACCATTAAGATATGTTTCATTTGAAAAATAAATGACTATAGGTCACTAGACACTTGTGTCAAGTTAGGATAGTAATGTTGATGCTACTATCTATTCCAAACATTAGTGTCTAGGGAGCAAGAAGGAAGGTAAAGGTTCAAAACTTGCATATATGGAAGATAAGTATATTTTAAGCATTTTGGGCAAGATAGAAGACCTAGGTCATCAAAATTAGACTAGTATAACTAAGAGATATAGGCTAATTGGCACAAATATAGAGTATATGTAAGACTTACAGAAGCAAGAAAAATGTATAACATTGAGAGGATAAACCAAGGTGTGAGTTTTCAAAGTGTACAGGACTGGGGTGATATGTAATCATAAAATAATGTCTACACTTCCAAAGCATGCCCCCACTAAATCTAAAAATATGAATTTATGGAAGCCATGACTATATGACATGCCCCCATTGAATCTAAAACTGATATAAATACCAAATATTGAGTGAGTATGGAGAACATGCTTCTAAAGCATGCCCCCACTGAATCTAAAAATTATGCTAAATGTGAAGAACATGCCTCTATGACATGCCCCCATTGATATTGCCACCTTTGAGGTGAGGGAAGAATAGAAAGTGATAGTTAACTCACCTCAAAAGGATAAGATAAATATATAATATATGAATGTAACCATGTATCATATATAAGGACATGTCTAGGTAAATTTAGCATTGAAGTGAATAGGACAATGTGATCACATGAAGGCCTAAGGTGCATGACAAAGATCATGGAAACATATAGATAGTAATGATACAAGCTCAACAAGTAAATAAAGCACACACATAAGAACACTCAAAAGTAGGTCAAAAGGAAATGATTCAAGGAGACCATAAACAAGGGGCATGTTCAAATACTACACAATCTAAGGGACATGACTTAGTTAAATGTCAATAAAATCAAGGATGACATATTCAAATGTTCATACAATAAATAATGACATATTCAAATGTTAAATATAGCATACATTGGTGAGGGGGATGCAAATAAGGAAGCATATTCAAATGCTTGAAGAAGCAAGATAATAACAAGGAAAAACACTCAAGGAAGTGCATAAAGGAAATCATGAGCAACCATCATAAACATGTCCTAGTAGCCCATGGATCAAATGTGTTAGCAAAAATTGTCAAGTGTATAACATATAAAGTACCATGTATAAGATATAATCATGGATAAAGGCATGTATGAGTAGATTTTTAACCTTAAAATGTTTTGATATAAGGTGATTTTATAGTTAACCCTAGATTTTGCATTAAAGGGGTATATAGAAATGAAATGGCACAAGAGTGATAATCAGATTTGTAGCATGTTGTTTTAAACTTTTAGGACTTAGTGAATATAAATACTATGTTTGTTAAAGGGTTGAGTTTGATAAATCAAGGTAATAATATGAAATAAATACAACCACTAATTTGTTAAAAAATTGACTAATTTTGACCTTTATAAAAGTATTAATAAATACAATAAGTAAGAACTTAGTTGGAAAATGGTGGAGATGGATGATCTAAAGGCTAAAAAATGAGGTAGAGACTGGTCTAAGTGTCAAAAATAGGATATCAATGTCATATCCCCTCTCAGATAGTAGCACCTTAATTATATAGTAGCTCCCTAATTAGATATGTGGCACTAGTGTCCTTATTTTGGTGATAGTGTCCTTAGTGTAGGACTATTTTGAGATTTTGGGTGCACTTGCATCTAGATTTGTGAGGTCTATTACTATGTGAATGAGTTATGAAACCCTATTTATTGATTATTTTTATTAAATTTATTAGCAAACCCTCTCATTCATGTTGTTAGGGCATCCAATTGATACAAGATGAAAGGTGTGTTTATTAGTGGGGTAGACTAGACATCCTCAACACCCTACTATGATGAGATTTACCTACATACCAATACTCCAAAGGGGGATCAAAATCAATGTATTTATACCCACATAAGTGCTAGTTCAAGTAAATCTAATATGATAGTTGACTTGAGTTCTTTGAAAGTGATTGAAACTAGAAATCTAGGTAATCTAAGCTTAGGAATGTTATAGATGGTAGTATGCAAAAGTAGGGTAGAATAAGGATTGATAACCTTAATTATACACAAATTATTTTGGTTTTTTCATATGTATTTTACATTTTATTTACATATATTGGTTAGAGGGATAAAAATCATGTATCTATACTATTTTGGTACTTATGCAGGTGGTAAAGGAGGTCTGGGCTGAGTCTAAGAGGTTTTAG
This sequence comes from Torreya grandis, assembly GCA_037957365.1. Lineage (NCBI taxonomy): Eukaryota > Viridiplantae > Streptophyta > Pinopsida > Cupressales > Taxaceae > Torreya > Torreya grandis. The sequence goes on along the minus strand of JARHVA010002518.1, from coordinate 1,031,781 downwards.
ATTTGAAAAGTTATCTATTTATGAAAAGAAGAGGGTAATGAAAATAAAACCATTATTAGGACACTAGAGGTACTAATTTCCCTATTATGGATCTAGTGTCCAAGTGGAGAACACTAGTCATGAATGGCTAAGATGTAAGAATGAAGGTCTGAGACTACTTTGGGAATGACTAGGGATGCTTGTGGCCCATACAAAGGTTGGATAAGTGTGAAAATAGGATATAAGATAGGTATAGGGATAATATAGGGATAATTAGTGTCAAGTATCACTATTAACACTCAAATACCACTTTTAGGTGATTAAATTTGACCCCCCCTTTTTCTGGGAATATATCAAAGTGAAATGACTAGGATAATGGAAGAATAAGTGTACCTAGAATTACCTAAGAGGTGAATACCATGAAGATAGGTATGAGTATGTGAAGCATGATCCAATGCATGTCTAGTGAGTGAAACATGCATAAATATATATTTACATAAGATATATCAAAAGTAAAGACAAAATTGAATAAAATTGAGTAAAAGAATAAGATAGAGGAAATGAATGAATACACCTCATTAGGTATACAAACCAATGCATAAACATAATGAAAACCTATGTGTGTACATGTATATAGTTATTAATTAATGAATATCTTAGAATGAGATGATGTCTTTCTCAATCCTCATGTGTGGGTGGCTCAAAAACTCAATCTGGTTTTAACTCCATCATTACCCACCATTGTTTGGTAGATCATGACTTATGAATAGCTTGGATTCAACTAATGGCGTGTCCAACCCTCTCATGTAGGTGGATAAATAACTCAAGTAGGATATGACTCCATCATTCCCCATCCATGTATAGTTTATGCATCTAAAACTAAAATTATTTGATGTAACTGGAAATGTCTAATTGGGAATGTCAGATTTGTGGCCACTTGGATATAGTAGGTGGATCTAGGCCACTTACCAATTATTTCCCAAACACAAACAAACCATCAATATTTATAGAATTAACTAAAATAAAGTGACTCATGGGGTAGATCCAAAGGTCAGCAGGGTAAGGTAGAAATTAAAGTTTTCTTTAGAGGGTTAGAGGTATCAATTATTTTAACCTTTATAACAATAACATGTAAAACTAGCATTCACCAACCCTAGTGTAATATTCAAATCCAAATGAATACAGTGGAGACTTCAAAGGAAAGGAAATGGATATATCTAAGAGCATATATTGCATGAGAGTTACTCATTCACATTAAATTGCATAAGTGCATTCAACTACAAATAAGTTGAAAAAAGAGAACATAAACCAATAGATTTGTTAGCCTAGTGTTAAAATCAAGCTAACATATACATACATTGATATTATTTATAGGTTAGTTAGTATAAAAGAAACCATGAATTCTCTAAAATCATGAGAATCATAAACTACATAACACACAACAAAGCATTCAAACGATCTCCTGAATTCTTAGCTCTTTTGTATTAATTCTATAACAACTATTCTTATTCTTACAATGAGGGGAAATACCCCTATCTATAGGCCTCAAAATGCCTATGAAAATTCAAGTGGGCCCATTAAAATATGCCCAAATGTATCCAAGTGGATTTTAGTTTTTGAAAAATAATAACTAAAAATGCCACATATTATAATGGAATATTCTAAATTTGAATTTATAAAATAAAGCCCAATATCACTCAAGGCCCTAGAGGAGGATGCTGAGGTACTTGTTGTTACTACCTTTATTTATCTAGCTCTTCCCTTATCTAAACTTCCACACATGCTAACTAATCCTAGTCAATTTGACCTAAATATAGGATCATAGGCTAAATGGTCAATTGTTTCTTAAATAAGCCTGCCATGATCTGCAAGTACAAGACTCAATGCTTCTTTAATGGCCTTAGCTCTCTCTAGCCTTTGGTTGGTAAAATCCATAATGTTCATCACCTTAGTGGTAGTCTTAGAATTGGATATGTCCTACTAAAAATTTGAAATAAATACCTTTATTTGAGCCCTAAATTCTTGGTCATCCATAAAGATTCCATTAGGTTTAGTCACCCTATTGACCATAACATCCTTTAATAATAGGGAAATCTTAAAATCTATCTTATCTAAGGATGCAGTTACATGATTAACTTATTCTAGCCATATTTTTAATATCCTCCTTCTATTCATGACTATAGTCTGAGTTAGGATGATGCCTTCAAGTGGTAATATCTTAAGGTCTAGGAAATTGTTGTTCCTTGTAAATCTAGCCAAGTTTGCCAACTTGGCATCATAGAGTGAAAGTTTTTGATCATACTTAATGACACGTTAAATTTCATAGTATCATCTTATTTCCTTCTTTTCATGACCTTATATAAATTAAAGACATTTATGACTAAATTAATTTCCTAAAATGTAGTGTTTTTTGACACTGTAGGCGATGCCTATTCCCTCAATCTCTTAGTCTCCTAATGCATACCTTTTATTAAAGGCCATTGTGGATTATGAATTGGTTTAAATCATGGACATAAGGTCCTTTACATACTCATCCACTTCACCTGGAAATATTTACTCTTCATTATTAAAGTGAAGAGGGAATCTTCAATTTCATGAGCCATAATTGAGCTAGACTTTGGGCTACTCAACCTACCTCCTCACCACTCTATTCATTGTACCTATAACAATATCAAATATCATGCCAATATGTGGTATAGAGAGGACTACCTAAGTTCTCTCTTATCTTGATACCTATATAATATCTATGACCCAATTTAAGATAATATTAGGCATTGGATTTATTAGAGGTTATGTAGCTGAGGCATAGGGTAGAGATATAGCAAGAATGTGCAACAAGTTTATTGGGTCTATCTTCCCAAGTGTGATAAATAGAGTTCATATAGGGCCCATATTTAGGATAAATGAATGAAATTTTAGAGGTACATTCACCTTTGTATCCATATTAATATTTAGTGGGGATATAAGAAAAGGTGGATTTGGGAAGGTGAAAATATTTAAAATGGGCCTTAATGGCCTTATTGATGTAGGGAAACCTACAACAAGTGATGCACTAGTTGTTGCTACTTGGAAAAGAGTGGGACCTATAACTTGACTAACACTAGTGCATTAGGACCCTGATGAAGATGAAATATTTTTAGTGGAATCAAAAATGAAATGGGGGATAGTAAATCCCAAGGAACCACTATCTTGGCCCAAGCTAGTATCAATTGAGGATTGAGTGGTGGTAGTTTTAGTTGTTGATGACATTGAAGCCAATGGGGGAATAATGGTGGGAGGAGTAAATGTAAAAGCAGATGTAGTTTGAAATATACTTGTAACTGGAAAAGAACATAGTGGTGAGGCACTTACATTGAGAGCTTGTGCTCCAAGGATATCCTATGGTGTGCTAGTGGGAATAATAACAATAGTGGTCTTGGGATCCCTTTTACTCTTGTAAACCTTCTCAATGTTTCTACTAGCTAGAGCCTACACTTCTTCCATGAAGAGCTCAATGCCTTGTTGTAATTCCTAATGGTCAATAGTAGTAGGGTCTAGCCAATCTAGGCTTTCCAAAATGGTTCCCATAGTAGATATAGATATTATGGTAGGCCTTTAGGAGGGTTAGAATAATTGCTAGATCTTCTTTGCTCAAATTTTGGAGGTAAGTCCTATATTCTTGAAGTGGCAAGTTATGGAGGCCTCCTTATCTTCTTAATAACAAGAGGAATGCTATCTTCATCTTATTCATCTTTCCCTTCCTCATAGTCAGCATCAAATATGTTTCCATGTGCTGGTGGTGCTTGAGACTTAGCAATATCCTCCTTTTTCTTCTCCCTATCTAGTCTCATTTCCATTTCAATGTTCTTCTTTATAACATTCTAAATCACCACCTCATCATTCAGAGCATCTCTATATATCTACTCATGGACTTCTTCTTGATGCTTGTATTCCATTGCTACATATTTCTTGAATTTTAATAGAAATTTGACAATGACATTATTGGGATCCCATAGTCTAAAGTCATCTTTAGGCAATAGGTATGAATCCCTATGCCTAGTAGCTACAATAATATCATGCCATTTTGTAATCCTAGTCTTCCTTAGTTTGTAAGGAACCTTATGGGGGGCCATTTTATTCTTATTATTGAAAACTCCATTGACTCCATGCAGAAGTTGATAGGCCATTTATTCTTGAGCTAAATTCATTGGCACATCCCTTGGTAGTCTAAGAGGGGCCAACATCATTCCTTATATTTTGATGACTATGAAATCCAAGTATAACCAATAGATACCCATGTCTCTTAAGGTTTGCCTGACTTTAAGGGGAACCCTTTCATCTCACATTCAATGATTAACTTGGAAATCACTGGGTAGAACTCCTCCATAATCACTCTTATATTACATCTAAATCGATGAATATGCATTATAGAGAAGAGTTGAGTCATAACCTCTTGACATTTAGGATACCATGAATTTTGACCTAGTTGAGTAGTTGCACAAATTACATTGAATAAGTAATTCATAATAAAGAAGGGGGCACCATTCTTGCAAGTGTCCTGAATTGCATATACCAAATTATTGTTGATAATTTCCCCAAGTGGGGGACTCTACTGGTCTTTTAGAATTATTTTAAGTAATGGAATAGATTTTAATGTCTACATAGGTAATGTGTGGATTGCTAAATATTTTTTCAGGAGGGCTAGGCCAATTCTGAATCCTTATCTAACTTGTTGGCTGGTTAAGTTTCCTTGATCATCCATGAAAATAGTTCTTATTGGGTTAGTCACCCATGAAGCCAAGACCTTCTCTTGGGAGTTCACTTCATACAAGTTGTTAATGATGACCTGGTTATATTCTATCTATGGTGAAGGAAGGTCATAGTACTTCTCAAAGGTTGATCTTACTATGAAAGCAATAGGGAACCCTTGGGATATTGACTTAAGTAGCTTGTCTTTGCATTTTGACCTCCCAAAAATACCATAAACTAGGTCAATGCATGGCATGACCTTTGGCTTAGTTATGGCCTTGTGGATACCAACTTTATTAATGACAAGGATATCATAGTCTAGTTGGGTTATATGAGTCATGGTTTCATCCTCACCAACCCTAGCTATTTCTACATTAAAGTATATGCAATTGTAATACATGTCACTAGATGCTATGGCTTCAAGAAAAAATTTAGTATCTTTGAAGATGAATGAAATGCCATTTTGAAATAGAAAGTCATCATTCCTAAAGGAAATTCTCTTACTTGGAGTAGAAGGTCTTTCTTATACCATCTCTTGTAATACTTTAGGTAGCAATTCAAAGATCTGATAATGGTAGTCAAGAGTACATTTTGCTAACAGCTTTGAGCTTTGTCAAACTGTGAGAGCATAAATAATAGAGAAATGCAACTCATATAGCTTTAAAATATAGATAAAAATAACCTTAATTATTTATCCTTTTAAATGACTGCTCTGATTAATGCAATGTTGATGGTAATCCTGGTTTGTGACGTATTAATGGTGATCATGTCAACTTTGCATATATTTGAAATAATCTTCAAACTATTTCTTTTAGAAATTAATTTCATAAGAGTTCAATTTATCTTTAATTTGTCTTTGATTTGCCATCAATTTTAGCTTATAATTAAATATTTCCACCTTTTAACATGTGGTTGTAACCTCAGATCTAGCTAAGTACTTGCATGTCCTAAATATGACTAACCTACCTAGTTAGATCAAAATCTAAACATGTGGCACCTTTTAATTGCCTCGTGGGATCTTAGAATGTAGCTTTGCATGATGGCTCATCTATATCTCACCATGTGGCATATTTCAATTTATAGTGAGATCTTAGGTGGTGGTATTCAATTCTAATTGGCCACGAGAATACCATGCATCACTCTCATGAGCAATCATAAATTTTCTTTGTTAGGTGTCTCTCTCAAAAGGATTTTGGACAACTGTCAACAAATTGGCACCAATTAGGTGGCTCAATTAGAGACATGCATCCTTATTAGATGTGATCTCATGGATCTCAGATAGAAATAATGTAAGAATGACATGTAATGTCATTATGTTGGCCCAAAGGGGACACACATCATTCTTGCAGGCTATTGTTCATTTTTATACCAAGTGTCTTTCTCAAAAAGTACCTCAGACAATTGTATATCATAAAACTTTGATCAAATGGCTCAGGTGTAACCCAAATGTCTACCTTATGAGTTCTCATGAGATTTGTATGGATGTAATGTGGCATGGACATATGGTGAACTTATATGAACCTAAGGAGGACATGCATCACTTTAAAAGGTTGATCATGTCTGGCTGGTTACTTTTGAGACATGTGGCAACATCTCATGGGATTTTATACTATGGTAGGATGTGTGGGGGATACATGGTGGCTTAGATTAGATGGTATCACTTTTAGGGGCTAAGATCCCAACATGTAGCCCCTAGATTTGAATCCCAATGGATAGATTCTCATGAACTCTCTTGATGATGCCATATAGCTCATGGACTTGGTAGATTTTCTCCATGTGTCTTATGTGGGATGTGATGAATCCTTAAGGCATTGTGAATCCTGATGAGGTAAACTCCTATCTTTTAGGCCACAATCTAAATTTTGATGTCAAACAAGGCATCATATTATAAATTTAATTTGATGTCCTATGAGGTCAAGCGAGAAACTAAGTTATCTTCTTGAAGACATCATTTCCCACCTTAGGCAAATTTAAACAAGTTTTAAAGCCAAACCTTGCAAAAAAAAATGCCTTAAACACAACACAATGTTAATTTAATAAAACTTAGTGAAACTTGTTGTGTTTATGTCCATTAGAGATCTAGGTCACACTTCCTTAACAAAAGCTTATTTGCATATCATTAAACCATCCATGGTGAATAATTCATTACTAAATAAAACTTGAAGGAAACTTTCAATAATTTGAATATTTCTAAGTATCAATCATTATTGCAAAATGAATGATTATCCAAAAATTATAGAAACACAAGCATTAGTAAATCCAATCAATCCTTAATGTAGTCAAATGATTTACTATGCTTAGCATCTTGGGAATTTTTTGAAAATTTAATAAAGGAGGGTCCCCATTATGAGAATAGGGGAATGTTGATCATCAACAAATGGTAACCTCACAGGGAAACATTGTAAAATTTTAGAATCTAGATATTTTTTAAAAAGATGAATAAAACAATAGTTATCTTATTATGATCTTTAGTTAGTATCAAAACTATTTTTTAGAACTAATGAAATCCCATAGGCTTAAAATAGTCCTTAAACCTTGTAGATAATCATACTGTGTGTGATTTGAAGTTCCTTAATCATTGCCATTGGATTCATAAATGATAACTTTAAAGTTTCAAGACATCAAACATGAAATGAATTAAGCATTAATTAGATTTTATATAATTATATTTTTGTTAGTTGAGGATGGCTTGGGCATTACTTTGCTATCAGTTAGGTATCCATAGCCCCGATAGATATACCTTTAGCTCCACTCTGAGCCTTGCTCTACTGCTAGCCAGGCATCCATAGACCTAGTAGAGATTGACTAAATCACCATTCATGGAATTTAAAAGGAAGTTTATGATTTTAATTTATGGTGTATCATTTATGTCTATATATCTGCATTCATAAACTAAAATGGTTGGGAACCAAAATTAGCCAAGTGTATGGTTTTGTCAAGACATAGTCTAGATGTAATTCACTTTTAGATATCAAGTTCTGTCTTAGAAATTTACTCAATAAATTTAAGTGATAGTATGATGGTCCACACAGATTAAAACTCTCATTCAAGAAAATGTTCATTCATATTAACTATATTATCATATTATAATGACTTAGGATTTTCATGAGAAGACTAACTTCTAATTAACCCCACCTAGCTTTTCTAAATTGAAACACTACTAGAGGTTTCCAAACTTTGGATGACTAATGTTTAAAACCAACAATCCCTTCTTCCCATTTTAAAGACTAGATTAACACAGATCAAGCCAATGAATTCTTGTCCAAATGACTTATTACTAAGCTACAACACACAAAAAAATGAATAGTAAGTAGAAAGTGAGAAAAAACATAATACGAAAGAAAAACAAGAAAGGAAACTACTCTATGAAAGTAAATAATAAGCATAAAGTGAGGAACAACACAACAAGAAAGTAAAGTATGAAAGGAAACTACACTACTCCTACCTACTCTAACTCTAAACAAGCTTACTATCCTTGGAGTTTGTGACAGAGTGATAGAGAAATAATGTTTCATGCAATGCTCATTGACTGGGAAGGTTAAGTCATTCCCCTATAGTTCTTTGAGCCTGAATACATTTTCACTTAGTATTTTTCCACTTGATATGGTCCAATCCAATGAGGAGTGAACTTGTTATGTTGTACCTTCTTCTCTTGGGCCTTTTCCCATAGTAGGACCAAGTTTGATATGCAAAATGCTGTAACTTTGGCTTATTTGTTTAACCATCTCTTTATAACATCCTAATGCTTGCTAAGATTATTCAATGCTTCATCTCTAGCATCTTCCATTTAGATGATGTTTAGTATTTAGGACTATAATATTTCATCATCTTCCATATACTTATCCATAAAATCATAGGTGGTCAGAGTTAATGTGATAGGAAAAATAGGTTACTTACCTTAGACCAATAAGAATGAGGATGCCTTGAGTGCCTATTTATATCTCATTTTATCTACCCATAAAGCATACTTTAGTAGGGAATACCATTCTCTAGGTTTATTCTCTATATATTTCTTGATGGTGCTCATCAAATTTTTGTTGGTAGATTATGAAACTCCATTACCCTAAGGGTATTAGTTTGAATCAGACTTGATGACTATTTGATTGTCATATGCCCATTTAGTGAATTCAGTTGACATAAAGGTTGGGCCATTTTTGCACACTAAAGACAAGGGCATCCCAAACTAAGTGATGATATTTTATAGAATTTTGATGACATTAATCACTCTACTATTCTTGGTGGCCATTGCTTCAGTCCACCTAGTGCAATAATCCATGATAGTGAGTATAAATTTAAGCCCTACTAAGAAGTTAGGATTGATCACTCTTATGAAGTCAAGGCCCCATTATGAAAATAGTATCATTTCAATTACAGGTTGCAAATGCATGGTTGCCTTTGTCTCTCATCAGTCAAACACTTGACATTGATGACATATTCACACATGAGCATAGGAATCTCTAAATATGGTTAGACAATAGTAGCCTGCTCTTAATATCTTATGCACTATGGTATGCCCTGAAGGGTGATCACTTCCCAATTTATCATGGAAATTATTCATTATTTCTCTATCTTCAGCTTTAAAAACACACCTTAGATAGATCACCTCATAAATTTTTCTATGTAAAAAATCAATTCATGGATCATTATTTATAATAAGATAGATTAGACCTTTACCTCTAAATAACTTAGCAAATTTTATTTATGTATCATATTCTTGGATCTTGGTCATCTACTTCCCTCTTTGTTATCCAATTTCATTTTGTCCTAGCATTAACTTTACATCTATATCAGACACTATGGCATACATTTTGTTCCTTAGGATGTAGTGTCTAAACTTCTTGATGACCTTCACTAGAGCATAGGCTTGCTTATCTAAAATAAGATAGTTCAGTTCCATGTTCTTTAAGTTGGTGCTCATGAATATATAGGGTGATCTTTGTCATCCTCTTTTTGCATCAAGATAATGGTAAAAGTGTGATTAGAAACAAAATGGTATAGATAAAAGTCTTTGCTAAAATTAGGACTTATCAAAATAGGAGCTTGAAAAATAACATACTTAATGTCTTAAAATGCCTTCTTTTATTTAGTAGTCCATTATATCTTTGCATCTTTCTTCAACATTGCATTTAGTGGTCTTACAATCTCTACAAAACTAGAGATAAATTTTCTTACAAAATTAATTTTTCTAAAGAAATATTTCAACTCTTTTTTACTATTAGGGATTTCTACCTTTGAAATTGTGTTTATCCTATTAGGGTCAATAGTCAGACCTTCTTGGGTGATTATATGTCCTATAAGTTTTCCTTTAATTACATAAAATATACTTTTTCTTAGGGTTTAAAGAAATGCCATACCTCTTGCACTTCTCCAACACTTGTTCTAAACACATCATGTGATCACCTCTATTTTTAAAAAAACTATTAAATCATCCATGTAAATAATGATGCACTTACTAATTAATCATTGTAATGCATGGTCCATTTCTCATTAGAAAGTTTCTCCTACGTTGATCAATCCAAATGACATTCATTTATATGCAAACATTCCCCCTTTGGTGGTGAAGGCAGTTATCATTCTATCATTCTTACTCACTAGGACTTGGTTATAGCCTAAAAAACCATAAAGGAATGAAATTATTACAAACCCACTCAAAAAATGAATGACCTCATCAAAGGATGGTAAGGGCTAATTGTCATTCTATGAGGATTTTTTCAAGTTTTTGAAATTGACATAGAGTCTAATTTCTCCATTTTTCTTTTGGATTGGCATAATATTTACAACCCATGTTGAGTGTCATATGGGAAAGATTATCCTTGCTGTTTCTATTCAAATTTTGCTTTCAATTTCGAAGGAGAGAAAATGAGAAACTTAAGAAGGAATGGTCAAGGCTTGATGTGTACCTGGATATAGTCTGCGCACCGTAATCCAGACGCTATGAGTACTCCTCTTTGGCTGTGGAGGAATGACACCTACAAATAAAAGAAACTTGGACAAAAGAAGGTGTTAAATGGACAAGATGGTGGGTTGTCAAGCGAAAGCTTGATCCCAGAAGTATGAAAACTTCCTTAAGGGATATAAACCCACTAGTCAATAAAAAGAAGTGTCTGATAAACAACAGAATGATAAAGAATTGAAATGATAAAGAAATGGAATGAAAAAGGGAAGCAAAGGCTTACTTGAAAGAAGTTGTCAAACTAGTCACAGTCACCAGCGTCGGTTAGTCAAGGTGTCGACGTCGATTAATCTGATGACGTCGGTTGGGGTAGTGACCGGCGTCGGTTGGGGCAGTTAGCTTGGACGGGGTCTGGGCAGGTCTGTGGTTTATGGACAGAGTCTAGTCAGGGTTTTGGTCTGGGTTTGTTAACAGTCTTGAGACAAAGTTTTGGGCTTGGTTAAATGGTCTGGGGTCTGGGTCTGAGAACCTGGTTGAATGGGCAGAGTGTATGGTCCGATAGAGGACGGAGGAAATAGGGAGGTGGATAAGTCAAGATTTGGGTCTGGCTTGGTTAACAGTCAAGTCTAGGGAGATATTGTTTGAAAGCAATAACTGAAAAGAGAATAAAAACATAGACAATATACTTACCTGTGCCTTGTGGAAGGTGTGCTACTGATGATTCCCATACCTGTTGTTGATGTAGCCTGTGTGGAGAACCTGTTGCTGATGGAGAACCCTAAAGCTGTTGTTACACCTGAGGGAGAGAGTAAGAGGCTTGACTGAGAGATTTTGTAGATTGATGGATGGTCGAAGACTAAATATTCTAGGATTCGTGATTCACTTCTAGAGATTAGTTGATTTTTGATTGCCATCCTCAAAGAGTCTAAAAAATTGGTTAAGTATAACCAAAGTCGGCGATTCTGCATCGGCGTCGGCCGACACTTGACCGACGTTGGCGGGGTTAGAACGGGCAAAAAGAGCCACTAAGCCCATTTTTCATCCGCCAAGTGCCCTATCCATTGGAGAATGTCGAGGGTTGGGCTAAATACGCATGAGAGTTTGTTAGGCGGTTAGAGAGAAGTAGGAATAGGTCTTGGGTGAGTCATAGGATGGGAATTAGTCCAAGGTGAGGTGTCCTAGGCGAGGTGTCATGGGTGATGTGTCCAAGGAGGGGGGGTTAATTCAAAATAAGTTAATTATTTTAAATTAGTAATTTTTAAGAATGGGTTAGGAATGGACCAATGGGAGAAGGTGACCAAGGGTTAGACACTATTTTGGTGTCTACATTTGCCCCTTTTTGTCTTGTTGGTTGCTCTAAACAAACTGCAAGACAAAAATAGGAGTCGGTTGCCCCAAGTGTGGGATAAGGTTGATTTCATCTTGTTAGTTGTTCAAGTGAACTGCAAGACAAAAATAGGTGAGGGTTGGTTGCCCCGATTATGGATGAGGTATCCCCCCTCAAAGTAGGAGTCGAGAGAAGGGAACCTGGAATCGGGTGCTGATTTGACAGAGAGTGGATGAAAAGGGTGAAGATAGAGTGAGAACGCTGCAAAAGTTGAGATTGCACGTACACCACTTCACGAGGATGGTCAGGTCAAATTGTCATAGGTCAAGGGTCAAGGAGTGCCAAGATTGAAATAACTAGGCCCCAACATTTAGTCATCTGCTGATTGGGTCATTCAATCTAAGCTGAAGCTCCAATGGTCATCGTGTTCTAGGTATCCCAGGCTTAAGAAGTGCTCCCAAAAACACGAAAAAATCACGAGTAGTGCGGATCAACTGGCTTACAATCCTATACTTGTGAAGGTAAAAAGTGTGCACACAATTTTGCTAACCAATCATGAGGTAGCATACATGCAAAAATAACCAAGGCAAAATTGCTTTGGAAGTAGTCGCGGTTTTAAGAGATGGGCATGATCTCCAATGTCTGGTGGTTGATGGATGGATGCAAAAGGGATCTAAGTGTGCCCCAGGGGGCCAAAATGACGTGTGTTGAAGGAGATGGCTGTGTTGGGCATGATTTTGGTCATTTTGAAGAGGGATGAAGTTTTAAGGCCACCGACGTCGGTTATAGAACTGATGTCAGTGGTTAAAAGAGGCCGACGTCGGTGGAAATCGGTTGACGTTGGTGGCTTAGGGCACGATTTTGCCGACGTCGACGGTCTGCCAAATTTGACAAAACTAGATTGGCAGCCCACCAAAAGTCATTTGTGACATTTGACCAAGAGAAAAAAGAGATCTAGAGTGGATTCAGTGAAAGTGACCCAGAGCTGACTGAGAAGCTGTGTGAGGTGGTAGATAGGCATTCGTGGAGAGAAGAAGCGAGTTGGAGAGTGATTGGAGGCTGCAAAATCGTTTGTGGGCCCAGTGAAGTGTGAGAGTAGAGAAACACAATGGAGATGGCAGAGGGGAGTAGAGGACCTGTGGGAGGTCCACCGCCAGTGGCACCCATTATGCCACCACGCTGACGATGCCGAGACGAGGTAAGAGGGTCTCTGAACCTTATTTGGATGTTTTTGGTTTTGAATTTAGTTTTGAAAATTTTAGTTGTTTTTAGGCAAAAATTAAGGGGGAGGGTAGCTAGGAAGGTGGGTAAAGGGTCTAGGATAGGTTAGGAGTGTTTTTAGAGGGTTTAGAAGGCTTTTATGGGGTGTAGAGGGGAAGCCCTAATTTTTAGGGCTCGCCCCGTTCGGCCCTAGGGCCAAACTAGTCACCGACGTCGGTGACTCCGCCAGCATTGGCAACTAACTAGCGACTGGCATCATTCACTAACCTATCGATGTCGGTCACTAAGTGACCGACGTCGATTAGGTGAGTGCCATCACTAGCACGCTAATCCGATGTTGGTGGCTACTTGGTTAGAAAGAGTTATGAAAAATGGTCAAGTTGAAAGGTCGAAGCTTTGCCAAGGGCTTCCCGAGTGTCGGGTTAGGCATAAATAGTTAGAATGGTTGGTAAAATAGAAAGAGTAGGAACAATTTTAACACGAGATTGACTGTGGATGGATGCAGGTGAGGCAGACCTTGATGCTACGGGATCGCCTCTTAACCTTGCTGACGCGGATGCATGGAGGCATGACGGTCAAGGAGTGGGCATGCAGATGAGCGCAGTGAGACTAGGCAGTCTGAGACGCTACTACAGAGTGGCAAGAGATGTGAATCTTATGGTGGCATTGATCGAGCAGTGGGACCATGCCACCAACACCTTCCACCTGCCCACAGGTGAGATGACGGTCACGGTCGAGGACGTGTACCAGATTTTGTGAGCTGCTCAGTACATAAAGCTGACATCTATGCGTGCTTGAGAGAGGCACACAACATACACATGGTGATGCTATTTGGGGAGCATGTTATGGAGACGAGCTACCATTCAGCTAGTTTTGCCTATGAGCCTTTGTACGTAGCAGAATGAGGATGCACATCAGACTGGCCATTTTGATGATGATCGGTATCACAGTCTATGCATTGCTGGATGCGGAGGGAGGTAGGTTCTCGGTGGCCATGACTGAGGTTTTGATGGATATGCTAGAGCAGCAGACAGTGTTTGCCTGGGTGCCTATCTTTTTGGCCTAGGTATACAGAGAGCTATGGGGCATCAGTCGGTGGTGACGGTACAGCCTATGTGTAGGCCACCTTCTGCACTGTTGGGCATATGAGCACATAGTGGTTACCCGACCTCTCGGCCTCCCAGTGGCGATCCAGGCCAGTTTTAGGGTCGGATTCAGGTGATGGCATGAGGTGATGGTGCAAACGTGGGTGGACAGAGTGGTCAGGGATATTGATCACTACTCGAGGCGTACTAGAGGCCCTGATTCCAGCAGATATTGTCTGGAGACCATACTTGGTCTATCCAACATTCAGAGACCAGGGTGAGTAGATGGTCGAGATGTAGAGCAGGTGATGGGTCAGAGGCAGGCGAGCTGATGAGCTTGAGAGGATCCTAGCAGAGAGAGTGTGGTGCTAGTATGGGTTGCTATAGGATGTACCTCCTGCATTCCCACAATATAGGTAGAGATGACATAGAGGTGCCGCTCCCACTGCCAGAGGAGATAGAGGAGCCCAATTTTGAGGAGCTGCCAGTAGGATCTGGGATAGCAGACCCAGGGTGTACAGAGGCCTACACAGCGTGGTGGGTAGGACAGTATAGAGGCATATAGGTGGGACCCCAGCCAGATCTGCAGGTGGTCATGAGGGAGCGGGATACAGTCCGTGAGGAGAGGGACACTACATGGCAGGAGAGAGATGCAGCTCAGGCCCAAGTCTCAATTTTGTAGGGACAGCTGGCAGGAGTTACAAGGTAGCTGACAGAGATGACAGGTCAGGTGGCAACATTGACAAGACAAGTCACATTATTACAGGGACAGCTAGCTGCAGCCTAGGCACAAGTAGTGGCAAGTCAGAGCTTTGGAGGGCAGGGCCCATTACAGTAGCCATCTCAGCAACTGGCATTTTCACAGGGGGCAGGACTGTCGGCATCAGTGCACCTAGGCTAGCCACAACCACAGGGGTCAGGACAGGGCACAGCAGCAGGGCAGATGGGTCCACCACAGACTGTATCTCTAGTGAGATATAGTGATGCCCTGGACGAGATCGCGTATTATGAAAGGGCCATCAGGGGGTTCCCTCAAATACAATAATACTCAGAGATGTGGGCAGAGTAGAGCCGACAGAGGTCTATGTCTCGAGCAACGGCTTCAAGGTCTCGCAGATGGCATAGATCAGAGGGGGGAGAGGATACAGCCTCTTCTCGGCCACCGCCACCACCACCACAGCCACGGCCTTGAGGGCAGCCCTATAGGTTCATTTTTTATGTATATACCAGCCTGCGAGCTGTTGATGTGAGATGTATGAGAGAGAGATAGAGAGAGGCACAGATTTGTGCCATTGTATAAAAGATTTGATATATATATATGATGATAGTTTTGGATCATGGATGTGTTATGGATATTTAATGTTTAATGTATTCAGCATTTTTGATTATGATGATGATGCATGTTTTGATATTATGTTTATGATTATAATGTTATGATAATTAAATTGGATGATGACAATGTTATGGTATTGAGTATAATGATGATTAATATAATGATGCATTGTGATAATGTTAATAATGAGAATGGGCATGACATTTAAATTAGATGATGATGCTTAAGGATTATGTGATAGTGATATTTATGTTTATGACTTGCGGATTATATGATGCGAATGCTTAATTATGTGATGATGATTATGATGTAAATGATGAAAATGATTATGCTAAAGATTATGAAAATATGTGATTGGTTGTGATGTGATTGGCAGGTAACGAGAGAAGGAGATGGAAGAAAGTGACGAAAAGAATGGCCGAGCTAACCCCAGAAGACCCCATGTCAACTAAGTGCTGCCTACATAGCCCTTGTCGTTAGGGCCTCAGGCCAATGTAGTTCTCCCAAGAAGGGAGGGAAAAAGATCGAAGTGGTTGATTTTGGTCATGATAAAGATATAGCATTTCCCATATGTTCGAGGGTACATGCTTGAAATCATAAGGAGGATATGATGCTACAGCATTTTTCAGATGGTGTGAGCTGTAACATTGGTCGAGGTTTTTCATCCCTAGCAACTATCCATATTCGTGATGGATGTTTGCTAAAAATGAATTGAGGTCTATTTATGTTTCAGTAAGTATTGGTTTATGCTTAACATAAATTGTGTGGTTGATAGTTTCCATGTGTATTGTTGTTTATGGAAACTAGAATGATTAGGCTTATGTGAGTGGTTTGAAAAGAGTCAGATTAAGTTGTTTTGACAAATGATGTGGGTGAATATGACCAAAGTGTAGGTAGAAAGTAAAAGGCATAAGTGCCCTTTTATTGACAAGGACCAAAAAGACAACATAGACAGGGGTTGTTATAACCAAGAGCCCCATTTATGCGTTGCATCATTGACCATAGTTATGTTAGAGCGGTAATCGAATCACTTTTGACATTAAAGTGAGCTCGAAGTCCCTTGAGTAGGTGACATGATAGGAGGAAAAGGGTAACCCGTTTTTAGAGTATGGAGAACTTTGCCCCTTTTTATAGGAGACCCTAAGACAACTATAAGTCAAGTCCATGACCCGTTTTTTTTTTTTTTTTTTTTAGAGAGCGGACTGATCAATACGGGAAGTCCACATAAAGATGTCACTTGTTTGGTGGTCATTTGTGAAGCTGATCGATGCGGGAAGCTTCTGAGCAAGTGTTGTTTGTAGCAAGATTTAGTCATAGCCATCCTTCAAGGGAGTGGTCTATACTTTGCTTTATAGATTTAAGGGCTTTTGAATAGTTGTCCTTCGAGGGAGCACTCTATTAGCTACAGCAATGATAGTGCAGCTGTCCTTCAAGGGAGCAGTCTGCTTTTTGATTTGATTTTGTGATATTGGATATTTTGACATCTTGATTTATTTTTAACAGAATATTGAGTCATGGACAAGACTTATAGAAGGTCAAGGGCTCCCTTTTATTAGGACAAAGCATCCGTAAGTCATAAAAGGGTTGTAGAGGATTTTGTTAAGGAAAAAAGGGTGAAATGGATTAAGGATTAAAAGGACAAGGTTTGCTCAAGGGACGAGCTCAAGTCAAATGTCAAGTGGATGAATACTCGACTAACAGTAGAATGGTCGTAGATGCAAAGCATTAAGAGGCTTAGGTTCTGGTCGGCCTTCAAGAGAAGACAGACGATAAGTCCCTGATCCATACTTGTGCGTGATGATATAAGGTTCTGAGACAATTAGGAGCAAATTTGCCTCGTTTACTCCGTTCCATATTGGTCACATGTTGGTTCTCTTTGAGGATGAGGTCTCCGATATTAAAATCTCGTTCTCTCAGAGTTTTATTATAGGCACGCTTGATGCGATTTTGATAGACATGGAGATGATTGAGGGCAGCAAGACGACGTTCGTCGAGTAACTCAAGTTGAGCTAATCGATCTTAACGAAAGTCATCATTAGAAAGAATGTCACAGAGTGAAATGTAAAGAGATGGGATTCGTACTTTGAGAGGTAAGACAGCCTCTGTTCTGTACACTAGAGAGAAAGGGGTAGCACCCATAGAGGTTCAGATGCTAGTGCGGTAGGCCCACAAAGTGAAGGGTATTTGAACGTGCCAATCCCTTCTAGTGTCGTTGACCACCTTCATGAGAATTTTGGTTAGGATTTTGTTAGAAGCCTCGGCCTGCCCATTTGCTTGTGGGTAGTAAGGCGAAGAAAAGCTGAGTTTGATGCCAAAAGAGTCGCAGAGTTTTTAGACAGTCTTGTTTTTAAAGGACTTGCCATTGTCGGTGATGATTTTGTGAGGAAAAACCAAAACAACAGATGATGTGGGTGTTGATGAAGTTGACAATCTTGTTGGATTTTTTGGAGACAAGAGGAATAGATTCCACCCATTTAGTGAAATACTCGGTGGCAGTGATGATGGATTGATGACGAAGAGACGAATGAGGGTTAATCTCGCCGATGAGATCTAAGCCCCATTGTGAAAAAGGCCAGAAATCCTGAGCAACTTGTAAGGCATGACTGGGGAGATAAAGCAAGTTAGCATGCTACTGACACTTGATGCAATGCCGAACATAATCGCTATAGTCTTGATGAAGAGTGGGCCAATAATAACCCAGGCAAAGGATGCGCTTGGCAACCGAGTTACCACTGAAGTGTCCACCATAAATCCCGTCATGGGCTTGTTTAACAGCATGAGAAGCTTCAGTGGAGTTTAAACAGCGAAGAAGAAGGCCGTCAAAACCTCTTTTATAGAGAAGGCCCCCTAGCATGGTATAGCAAGCAGTGTGCTTGATGAAAGCCTGCCGCGCATTGCTAGAGAGGTTGGGAGGAATGAGAGAATGAGCCAAGTAATCCTCAAGTTGTTTATACCATACATCTTGTGAACTGGAGTCTATGGCATGGATGAGATTGATGTCAGTGGAAATGTATGAAGGTAATGGCACATGATGTACCATGACATAAATTCTTGATGAGGATGATGAAGAAGAAGGAATATGAGAGGCGAGGGAAGCCATGGTGTTAGCAAACTTATTTGTCGATCGAGGAACAGTCTGCAATAAATGATGGTCGAAAGACGCTAGAAGAGTATCAACACGGTGCTTGTACCTTTGTAAAATTTCATTTTTACAAAGATATAAACCATTGATTTGATTGATGACAAGTTGTGAGTCACCGAAGATGCTGATGGACTTGATGTTTAAAGAAAGAGTAGTTTGAAGTCCCAAAATTAAGGCTTCATATTCAGCCATATTATTGGTACATTCAAAGTTGAGTTTAAAAGATAGAGACATGGGTTCACCTTCATGTGGAATGAGGATGACCCCCGCACCTCCACCGAGTTGACATTTAGAGCCATCAAAGAACATCATCATTTGGTAGAATGTGTCATCAGTCGAGAGAGTGGCGATAGATTCATTGGGAAACTCGCACTGAGAAGGTTGATTGTCGGGAAGAGGGGCATCTGCTAGTTGGTCAGTGATTGTTTTCCCTTTTATAGATTTTTGCTGGACAAATTCTAAGTCAAATTTAACAAGAAGCATGAGCCAACAAGCCATACGCTGGTTTTGATAGGGTTTAGAATGCATGTATTTGAGGGGATCAGTGTGGGTGACAATAAAGGTTTTGTGATTGAGAAGATAGTGACGGAGCTTGGTAGTGGCAAAGACTAATGCCAAATAGAGTTTCTCGATATGAGTATACCGAGTTTCATAGTCGACAAGTGTTCGGCTTATGTAGTAGACTGCTTGCTCACGGTGTTGCTTGTCTCGATGCGCGATCATGGCACCTAACGAATGATTGGTTGCTGAGATGTAGAGGTAGAAAGGTTGGTCTTCTTTTGGTGGAATAAGGACTGGTGGAGAGACCAAATAGCGTTTGAGGGCGTCAAAAGCCTCTTGGCAATCTTTATCCCATTTAAAGGAGACGTCCTTCTTGAGGAGGTGATGAAAGGGTTGGCAATGGTCAAAAAGCTGCGAAATGAAACAGCGGATGGATTGGAGCTTCCCTTGTAGACTGCGAAGTTGCTTGAGATTAGTTGGAGGTGGCATTTCGAGGATAGCACGGATTTTGGTAGGATCTATCTCGATGCCACGAAAAGAGACAATGAATCCCAAGAGCTTTCCTGAGAGGACCCCAAAGACACATTTCTTGGGGTTAAGACAGACCTGGTACTAAAGAAGGCGAGAGAAGATGATTTTGAGGATAGTCAAATGGTCACAATGAAGCTTGGATTTGCCAAGCAGGTCATCGACATAGTCCTCCATGATTTTGTGGAGGAGATCGTGAAATATGTAAGTCATGGCACGTTGATATGTGGTGCACTTGCATTTTTTAGACCAAAAGGCATGACTCGATAGTAGAAAGTTCCCCATGGTGTAATGAAGGTGGTTTTGTGCTGATCTTCTGGTGCAATTAGGATTTGGTTGTATCCTAATAATCTGTCCATGAGTGATAACATCTCATGGCCAGCCGTAAGATCAATAAGTTGGTCAATTTTTGGAAGAGAAAAGTCATCTTTGGGACAAGCTAGGTTAAGGTCATGATAGTCTGTGTAGATCCAGATCCCCCCAGTCGCCTTGGTGATTGGAATGATGTTAGAGACCCACTGTGGATAATCGATGGGTTGGATGAAGGAGACTAAAAGAAGGCACTGAAGCTCTTCTTTGACAAGAAGTGCAACACGAGGATGCATTTTGCAAAGCTTTTGCCTAACAGGCTTAGCCTCTGGGTTTGTGACAATGTTATGAGTGGCAATGTTAGGGTCGATGCCAGGCATGTCAGCGTAGGTCCAGGCAAAGGCTTTGCGATTGTTTGAGAGAAATGTGGTATAGTCGATCTGCTCTTGGGTGTCTAAAGACTGACCAATCTTTAAGACTTGAGGAATATCAGAAGATGAAAGGTTAATGTCGATGGTTGATTCATTTAACATAACTTGTGTTTCAGAAGGGAGGGAGCATTGAATGAAAGAGTCATCAGCTCTCATATAGGTAAGAATGGCATCATCGTCTATGCAGTGGACTGTGTTAATGGTTGCTGATTCATCGTCTATCATGCTGGGATAAATGAGAGGGAGAGACTTGGGAACCCCATTGAGCTGATAAGTTAGGGGTTCTAAATGGATGGTGTTTATGCAAAAAAAACTAGGAGGGATGGAAACCACTGACTTCATAGGTGAGGATGGAAGAATAGGTGAGTCTAGAAGAAATTGGTCGATGGTTGGTTCGAGGCAAAGGTTTGTGGAAGCCTCAGTGGGTTCTTGGAAACCCAGTCCATACCGTTTCTTTACATTATCGTCATTGGGTGGTTCGATAGGCCGATGAGAGCCTTGTTCGTAACGTCTAAAGCCAAAACCCTTCCATGCACACCTATAAAGGTAGGTATGTGCAAAGGTGGGGTTGCTAAGAAAGGAGAAATCAGATGTGAATATTTGAGGCGTAGAGGAAGGATTTGATTCAGTAGGAGCTTGATCCAGCCCCCCGGAGATGAGGTTGGTTTGAAGGCCAGGAGGACCATAAGGAATGACCATTCTGATCCGACAGTCATAACTTGGGTTTTGATGAAGTTGTCCATAATCTTGAGGAGTTTGGAACATGTCTAGAGTAAGGAGGTGATATTCCCCCAGTGAAAGTCTTTGGAAGATGTCGTCCATGGGGTCCTTGGTTGTTAATTGAGAAGATGATGTGGTGGCAACCGCTATTTGCGTACTAGTTGACACTTCCACGGATGGAGATGATGTTTGGGTTGATGCCTTGAGTGGGATAAGAATGTCACTGGGGCGATAGGTTGTGTTACAAGTCTTAAAAGGGGATGGGTCGGTAGGAATGACATGGACTTGTTTGTCGTGTTCAAATTTGACACAACGGTGAAGTGTTGAAGGGACACAAGCCATGGTGCGGATCTAGGGTCGCCCTAATAGCATGTTATATTGGAATTCTCCCTCAATGATGTAAAAGAGCTTCGGGATTGTGCGTGGACCAACGCGGATATGGAGGACAACAGTGCCAATAGTGTTAGCGGTGGTGTCATTAAAGGATCTAAGGATTGCGTCAATTTTCGATACGCAATTCTTGGGAAGGGCTAATTAATCAAAGGCATGGGAGGAAATGATATTAATGCTGGTGCCCCTATTAATCATAACTCATTTAATATAGGTTTGATCAACGTAGGCTGTGATGAAAAGGGCAGCGTCCTGATCTTCCACGGTAGAGGTAGGAATCTCAGAATCACTGAAAGTGATAGAGGCGACGGGGGATAAAGAATGGACTAGGGCAGCTAGTGGTTGAGGGTCTTCAGGTTGGACTTTCGCTACTTGTAGGGCTTTGATTAGAGCCTGGCGATGCTGGAGGGAACTTTGGATAAGGTCATATAGGGTCATCTTCACAAGCGTTTGGTGAAGTTGTTTTATCATAGATTCTTTGATTGCCTCTAAAGAAGGGGGTTGAGACGCACCTAAGATGGAAATCTTGGGTTTCGGTGGTTGAGGTGCCTAGACAAAAGGATAGGTCCAAGGAATAGCTGATTTTTCTTTTGCCTTGTCCTTTTGTGACCTAGTGGTTATATGGATAACATTGATTTCGAAGATAGGAGGTGAAGAAGGGGTCACAGCCTGCTGGTGAGACATTGATATAGTCGAAGAGGTTAGATGGGAAGGTGTCGAGGGTCGGTCAAGAGTGTCCTCAAGGAGAAGAGTGTCTTTCTCCATATAGTGGTGAATGACTGCCTTGAGGGCACAAGTCTCGATATCGTGTCCTTGTGTGCGATGGTATAAACAAATCTTCGTATCATCGAACCAAGATGGTTTTGACCCAAGAGGTTGGAATGGCTTGATGGAAGGAAGGGTAATGCTAGAAGTCTGCAAAAGTTGGCGTAATATCAAAGCATATGAACCTACTAAGGGGTCCATGCTTGTTGATGCATGACGTGCTGGTGACTTTTGCTTAGGGGATGTTGAAGGAGGTTTTCGTACCACCTTTTGGGTTGGTGGTGCGATGACAGGTGAAGACGGCACTTTCTTCGTGAGAGGTGCCAAATTTTTGAGAGGGGGTTGACTTGTGGTTGGCAAAAGAAGTAATGAAGGTAATTTGTTTTGATTAATGGTCGTAGTAGGAAGCACACCGATTAAGGTAGACAGATGAGGACCTAAGAAGGAGGGAAAAGTTGACGGTGGAGGAGGGGTTCACTTCTATGGTCTGGCAGTCTTCTTCGACTTGGTTGGAAGACTACTTTTGGTCAGGGTCTGGTCTAAGTCCACCTTCACTTGTGGGTGAGTGAGGGTAGAGACAAGGTGAATGCCGAGTGACTTGATCGGTTTAGATTGAGTAGATGCAGGTTTAGAAGCAGGAATTTGGTCTTTGTTGAGAGTTTTGGGCGATTCTGCCTTGGGAAGATTGGCAGCATGAGACGAGAGGGCACAAGAATGTTGAAGAACTTTAAGATGCTCCCACAATCCCTGATGCTCCACTTTCCTTGAAGGGAGAAGTTCTAATTTCTTCACTAGTCGGGAAAATGGTTGAGAGGATATTGGATGAGGTTTGGATTCTTGAGAAGATGTGTTAGGTGTGGCAGTAGTTTCGGACCTAAGGTGTGTAGGAGTTATAATTGGATTGTCGTTGATTGAAGAAGATGGAGAGTCAGGTTCTTCTCTTGGTGGAGAAGGAACTAGAGAGTGTGACTCCTCAAGTGGGTAAAGGGCAGGGATTATGGTGCCCTCCACTTGTGGTCGAGGAGTAGGTAAGGTCAGGTCCTCCATAGGTAGAAGAAAGGAGGATGGTGAGACCGGTGGTGCCGGTAAGGTTGAGGCGTCCTCCAAGATGAGAGAAGTTGATGGAGAACTAACCGGGGAAAGAGGTTCATCCACACATGATGGACTGGTAGATGGGCTAACCTCTTGAGGTTGGTTGGGGATGAAGGGTGAGACCGTATTGACCGTTCGAATATCATGTTCATGCGTGTTGTCAATCAAGGTCTGGACATTATTTTGGGTTGGTGGATGATTGGGGAATGGTTGCTTGAAGATATCAATGCCCTGGTTTGGAAGTGCATTGGGATTATCTAGAATGAGCTCACCCTTTTCAAGCATGTCCTAGATTATGTTTTTGAAGGTTTTATAGTTTCCCGTGTCATGACCTTTGACACAGTGGAAATTACAGAAGTCATTTTCCCTATACCACGTAGGGATGGCGCGTGAGGGATCAAATTGTGGCGGTGGTCGAATCTGGGGGAGGTTGAGAATCCCCTATTAACAAGTTTTTCCAGTATAGATGCGTAAGATTCTCCAAGAGGAGTATATTGTCTTTGAACGTATCTCTGCTGGAATTGACGGGTGGCGCTCTAAGATGTGGATGGCTCAGGCTGATTGGTTGAAGAGGATGAAGGTCTAATGACCACAGCGTTAGCTGAAGCTTTAGACTTAGGATTTGATGATGAAGGTTTAGAATAAGAAGAGTCATTGGTCTTAGAGTTGGGGTTCTTGCTCCGCAACTTGACTTTATTCTCCTCGATGGCACGTAATTCAAGTTTACGGGCCATCGTGAAGGCTTCGTCGAAGGTACGGAAGGTCTGAACCCTTAAAGTGGAAGAAATATGTTTGGCGCAAGCTCGGGAGAATAGTTCTATAAGTTCAGTTTGAGGTAAGGAAAAGGAGAGTTGATTGATGAGGCCTCTCCAGCGAGCAACGAAGTCAGCTATTGATTCGTCCTCAAATTGGTAGATAGTGTAGAGGTCTGTGATCGAGACCTTCTTGGTGATGTTAATGGAGAAGTGATCAAGAAAAAGCTGGGCCAGCTGTGTAAATGTGAAGAGAGAATGACTGGCAATAGAGCTGTACCAATTGAGCACAGTGCTAGAAAGGGACATAGGAAATGTGTGTAAGAGCAAGGCATCATCATGGGCAATAAGGTAACAGGCATGCCTGAATGCCCGTAAGTGCTGCTATGGGTCTTCCTTGCTTTAAAAGTGAGAAAATTTGGGAAGCTCCCACTGGTTGGGGTATGGTCTAATCAACACAGAAGGATGAATAGGCTCATTGCAAATTTGCTCGTATGAGAGAGCATTACATGAGCTGAAAACGGAAGTCTCTAAGCTAGACATCTTATCCATCAGCATTTTGATGATATCTGCTGACGGATTAGTGGGTGGAGCACCCCCTAGATTATAAGGTGCTTGAAAAATATTTGGAGGGGCGTATGACGTGGTTGGTTACGCAGATGCAACATATGGGTAGGTGGTTATTGGAGCAAAAGTTGGGGCCAATGGCACTTGTGTTATGGGGTTGGTAGGCACAAGTTGGATAGGGGCCGTCAAGGATGGTTAAGGAGTGGCTACGCTTGTTGATGGGTAAACGGTTACTCTTGTGTCAATAGGTGCAAGAGTAGGGGGGATAGAGACTAGTAGGTTTTGGAAAGGTGTGGGGTTTGGTTGAGTGACTTGAGATTGATGGAGTATCGGAACCCCCATGGAGGTAGGTTTAGATGGAGTGGCTACGTTTTGAAGGTAAGACACAGTTGGGTTATTGGTGGAGGTGTTGTCTAGTGGCTGAATTGTAGGTGCAGTTGATGTGATTCTTGTCTCGACTAAGGAAGTCGGCATCCCATAGATTGGGTTGTCGAGGGAGTCTCGCATTTGGCTATACGCAAGATAGTGTTGTAAGGCTTTGACGTTAAGGTCCAAGAATCATGTGAAATCTTGGTCCCCTTTTGGGATAATAGGAGTTTGAGGTGGGGTTGGATGAGTAGGAGTTCTTTTAGTCTCTAAGTTGAACTCCATTATAGGACTGGTTATAGATGGTGAAGGTGGAAGCGGTTGTTGACTAGCGTGGTCAAAAAGGGCCTTGGTTTGACTGCGTGTCAAAACCATTCAAGGCAAGAAAGGATCAGGTTTCAGAAAACTGTGTTCTGTCAGTCTCATAAAACCAGAATGGATGTTTAGACGGTCAGAAAGTTGGATTTTAAGCTTGCTATTTTTGGAAAAAAGAAAATGGACAGAGACTGACGTCGGTATAAAAATTGATGTCGGTGAAGAAGACTGCCGATGTCGGTACAGAAAAGTTGCCGACGTCGGTTACAAGACCGATGTCGGTTACTGTGTTTTCCAGAAACTCAATTTTTTTTTTTGGAAATGAAGAAGACATCCTTACCAGCTCAAAAAAGACAGATAAAAATAGAAAATATGATGATGACAGATAGATCCTAGCGTTAAATCCCTAGAAACAATTTTATTAAGATCATGTGGCTTATGCCTTAATGTGATGTTTGAGGAAGTTGGCTGTAAGAAGGGTCCTAGAATAGGTAATCTAAAGATGGTTTCAGGTATGTTTAGGTGCTCAAAAGTCTGTATTAGCTTCCGTACAGGCCTGGTGCTAAGGAGCAAGCTCCCCTCACTTCATGATTCCAGTGGTTAGCTGGTTTCACTTAGCCAAAATATACTTTCACTATAGTTTAGACTCTGCCAGAGAACAGAGTTGGCTTTCCCCTTGGTGGTGAAATCCAAGTAGGATTGCCGGGTTGGGTAAGGTATCCGCTAGGTGATGAAATCCTAGTCAGGCCTTGTCTCAAGTGAGTTTTATGTTTAATTGAGTGCACGTGGTCTGATTGTGTAACATCAAGTGATCTACAATTTATTCAATATGCGTTTTACTAATTACTAAGTGTGGACTAGAAAATGCAAGAAAGCAAGAAATGGAATGCAGTATATTTTAAAGCCCCAAATCAAAATGTTAAATTGGAATGAAAACAAGTTGGAGAAAAGGGTTGAAGAAAATGATTTTTTGACTAGTCTAGAAATGCAAGAAAAAGAAAGAAAAAGTTCTTTTTATTTCCTGCTTATGATTTTTTTTTTAGAAAAGAAGAAGGAGATGAAGAGGAAGAAGCCTAATGCACCTAAATGAACAAAGAAGGAAGGGAACCCAAGGAAGGCCCTAAAGAGGTCCCATCGGGCATGCCAGAATGTTTCTATTCAAATTTTGCTTTCAATTTCGAAGGAGAGAAAATGAGAAACTTAAGAAGGAATGGTCAAGGCTTGATGTGTACCTAGATATAGTCTACACACCGTAATCCAGACGCTATGAGTACTCCTCTTTGGCTGTGGAGGAATGACACCTGCAAAGAAAAGAAACTTGGACAAAAGAAGGCGTTAAATGGACAGATGGTGGGTTGTCAAGCAAAAGCTTGATCCCAGAAGTATGAAAACTTCCTTAAGGGATATAAACCCACTAGTCAATAAAAAGAAGTGTCTGATAAACAACAGAATGATAAAGAAATGGAATGAAAAAGGGAAGCAAAGGCTTACTTGAAAGAAGTTGTCGAACTGGTCACAGTCGCCGACATCGGTTAGTCAAGGTGCCGACGTCGGTTGGGGTAGTGACCGGCGTCAGTCAGGGTAGTTAGCTTGGACGAGGTCTGGGCAGGTCTGTGGTCTGTGGATAGAGTCTGGTCAGGGTTTTGGTCTGGGTTTGTTAACAGTCTTGAGACAAAGTTTTGGGCTTGGTTAAATGGTCTGGGGTCTGGGTCTGAGAACCTGGTTGAATGGGCAGAGTGTATGGTCCGATAGAGGACAGAGGAAACAGGGAGGTCA
This sequence comes from Torreya grandis, assembly GCA_037957365.1. Classification (NCBI taxonomy): domain Eukaryota; kingdom Viridiplantae; phylum Streptophyta; class Pinopsida; order Cupressales; family Taxaceae; genus Torreya; species Torreya grandis. Next base: position 1,004,561 of record JARHVA010002518.1, on the reverse strand, counting down.
ATAAGTCAAGATTCGGGTCTGGCTTGGTTAACAGTCTAGTCTAGGGAGATATTGTTTGAAAGCAATAACTGAAAAGAGAATAAAAACACAGACAATATACTAACCTGTGCCTTGTTGAAGGTGTGCTATTGATGATTCCCATACCTGCTATTGATGTAGCCTGTGTGGAGAACCTATTGCTGATAGAGAACCCTGAAGCTATTGTTGCACCTGAGGGAGAAAGTAAGAGGCTTGATTGAGAGATTTTGCAGATTGATGGATAGTCAAAGACTAAAGATTCTAGGATTCATGATTCACTTTCAGAGATTAGTTGATTTTTGATTGCCATCCTCAAAGAGTCTGAAAAATTGGTTAAGTATAACCGACGTCGGCAATTCCACCGGCGTCGGCCGACACTTGACCGACGTCGACGGGGTTAGAACGGGCAAAAAGAGCCACTAAGCCCATTTTTCATCCGCCAAGTGCACTATCCATTGGAGAATGTCGAGGGTTGGGCTAAATATGCACGAGAGTTTGTTAGGCGATTAGAGAGAAGTAGGAATAGGTCTTGGGTGAGTCATAGGATGAGAATTAGTCTAAGGTGAGGTGTCCTAGGCGAGGTGTCATGGGTGATGTGTCCAAGGAGGGGGGGGTTAATTCAAAATAAGTTAATTATTTTAAATTAGTAATTTTTAAGAATGGGTTAGGAATGGACCAAGGGGGAAGGTGACCAAGGGTTAGACACTATTTTGGTGTCTACACTTGCATCTATAAATTTATTCACTTATTTATAAATTAGTGGTTACAATACTAGATTCACTAGTCTTTATCTTTGCCTAAAGATTTTGTAGGACTCTTTCAGTGGGATAGTGTGAGTAATCACACTAGTGTTAAATATGTTAAGATCATCATATGACTAGGAAATTACATCTTTGAATGTAGTTAAAATGGAAGTAGCTTCCTTCAGCTCTTCATCAGTGCAAACTAAACCAATGTTAAGACTTTGCTCATTCCCATGATTTCCCAAGTTGACTTGCTTATAATATTTTTTGCTCACCTTGGGTTGTTTAGCTTCATTTATTTATTTATGGAATGATATTAATTCACTAAATAAGTAGATATATAATAGTATATCACAATGATATGGAAATATATCATAAAATATGAATAATAGATAAGCCACTTCAAGGGGGCAAACTCTCAAGTGCTTTCAATAAGAATGAATACTCAAATATGATGATGAATAACTAGCTCTACCTCTTATATATAGTTTAACAAGGCCATGTTCCACCCATAAGCCAACCTAATAAGTATATTAACGCATAAATAAATGTAAAATAATATGTAAAAGGGTTATGCAAGCCACAAGTCAACTACACATATCCCTAGGCATGCCAACGATTAAGGGCATAATAGTTTATCAAGGTCAAACATCCTTTCCAAGGAGATCATACCATTTGGGATTTAGTTCTCCTTGCATTGGATTACTCCATCTTCATTTTCCTTTGAATTATTTATATAAATTTTAACTAGTTCATGAATAATGTGAGATTTGAATATGCCATAATTATACATGAAGTCAATTATCTACTTATCATCATCAAAAACTTATAAGTGATTGATGTTATCTAGCATAGAGGGGCATGAAATTATTTCCATCGTAAACTCCTACAAGTTCAAAGGCTTTGGAGGCACTAGGTTTACTATTGTTGAATCTAGAGTATTTGCTGATTGGTTATGTTCCCTAGATAAGGTTCTAATATTAAATGAGTCAAAATACTCAATCAAATCCCAAGCTCTAAATTTATACTTTCTTAAATAGTAATGCTTACACTAATATCTACTCTTGATCTGATTAACAATTGATTTTGAATCAAAATAGACTAACAATTATTTTGCCTTATGCTTGATTACAAATTGAAGTCCTAAAATAAGAACTTCATATTATACTAAATTATTAGTATAAGTGAACTATAATCTATAAGAATCTAGATACTATTTTCCTTTGGTATTTGTTAGAATAATTCTAATGCTAGAACCTTAATTAACTCATGCACCATCAAAGTGCAATGTCTAGAAACCTTTGATTTCTTCTTCCACTTTGTTATATGAAATAATGTTAGTGGTTTTCAAAGTGTAAACACCCAATTTAGAGGATTGGTAATTTACCTTTTCATTCTTGGCATTATATTCAGTGACTGTGTATTTCTTTTTGGGTTCTCAATCAATCTTGATTTGATTGGGAATCCTACATCAAGGTAGCCACATGTGGGAACAATCAGTGGACATATATCCATTTAGTGATTTATTCCAATCATGACTCAATAAAAATCCATAATCCTTAGGTATGTTAATGACTTGAATGTTGATGAACTACTAGATTTAGGGTTCATGAGTGAGTTGCATGTGAATATTTAACAATTTACTCACCACTTTCACTCTTTATTTGTCCAATTGCACCACTATCTTCTCTAATTTGACTGGGTTTAATCCCAATTTTTCATAAATTCTTAAAGGCATAATGTTACTTGAAGCACTAGAATATAGCAATAAATTATAAATATTCTTATCTAAAATCCTTACAATCAATAGAAATGTTGATAATTCATGCTTACTCTTATACATTACCATATTTGCATGACCTAATTTAGCTTTAATGGAGCTAGGATTTTCATTCAATGATTTTAGTAGAAAATCATGTTATTCAGTGATTTGAGTGAGTTCATGCAATGTTATGTTTTACTTGATCTTTTTCATATATTCCACTATGTTATATCCACCCTTCAATGTTGTGCATGGAGCTTATGTTGTTTTTTGACTTTCCTTACCTTTAGGGGGTGTGTTGGGTGAATATTTTTTCACTAGATGACTGATGGCAAAATGGTTACATCAACCACAACATAAGGAAATTTATGTGGCAAAATGGGTGTGGTGACCACAGCCAGAATGAGATAAATCCTTCCTCTCAGTAAGGGGAGGTTCCCTATTTTATATATATATATATACACACACACACACACACATGCACATGCACATGCACACACACACACACACACACACACACACACACACACACACACACACACACACACACACACACACACACACACACACATATATAAGTTGAAAATAGACATAGGGGTGAAATCATACCATCCATCTCTCTTTTTTAGAGATGATGTTCACATAATAGAGGAGAATACTAGTGTAATTACTGAAGGCACTTCTCTTCGTTCAGAAATGATATTCAACCAATAGCAAGATTCTTTCTGGGTAGTAACTGTAACCACAAGAAACCCACGAAAGCACAAAGTCTTTTGTTGCTTCTCCCACTGATTAGGACAAAGGAATATAGTAGTTTGAAGTTTAGCTCAAAGTCTCCACTTTAATTACAATAGAGTAAAAGGTTATGAAGGATAAGGGGAGCTTAAAGTCTCTCCAATATCTTTTACACAAAACATAGACTGAAGGTAATTATGACAACACAAAGTCTTCCATAGTCAACTTCAGGACATCTTCTAGCTTATTTCTCCTTATTCTACTTGTTTGATTAAATGGACAAGACTTTATTTAGGAAAAATACATAAGAACAATTTCCTAAATGACACAAGCTATTTCAACACAAAGTTTGAAAAGTCACTTGCTTTCTCATTCACTTAACAAAATATGATTAATAGTCTGAGCTCAAAGACTCAAGAATGCCTTTCAATTTGGGTAGAGCTTTGCTTCTAATAATAGAGAGATCTACCCACTTCAAATGAGAGATTATAATATATATAGCATCACAAGAAAGACTTGGGCACTTATTTTCATAAAAACGGTCCATGCTAAATTGAATGAATTGAATATCTGTGAAAGGGCCATGTTGGGATAGGTCATCAGCCTTGACTTTGGCATTATAAATCATCTCAAATGTCTCCTCCTAAGCATGGGTAGTCTAGTCTTATTTATGATGCTTACATGGCTATCTATTCACCTTTACTTAATGTAAAAAAATAGGCCACGTCTTTGAATGTTTGCTCTCTCTGATGCCCATCTAGTGGACTGTTTCACCTACTGGAAATAACTCTCCTACAAATATTTCTATATTTCTTGTAGTTATCTCTTTCCTTACCACATTTTGTCTTTCCTTGGTGATCTGAGCTTTCAGGGCTATCTTCTCACTTTATACTGCTCTTTTAGCTCCTTTCTGGGCTAGTCATTGAGCTTATTCTCAGGTCTTTTGAAAACTAATGGTTATTCCATCATCTTGAATTTGACATCCATGGGGACGTCACTGGTCACTTTAAACCCCTCTGAACCTTGTACCTTGAACTATTTTGGTTCAAAGGTTCAATGGTTCAATGGTTTGTCGATTCAATGTTTTGTAAAGGGTCACATTCACTCTCTTTTTCTTCTTCGATTGAACCATTTCTTTGAACTATTTGTTTGAACCTCTTTTTGGAATCTTCTGCTTCCTTCATTCACTCAAAGCTTCCTTTCAAACTTTTAACTCTTTGAACCCTCTAAACCTTTGAACCATTGAACCTTCAAACCATTTCAATTTAAGGTTCAACTTTTCAATGGTTCATTCTCTTTCTTTGAATCCTTTGAAGCTTCAAACTCTCTAGATCTTTTCATTTTCTAAGTCTGTCAAACTTATTGAACTCGTTGAACCTTTGAACCTTTGAATTCTTTTTGGTTCAAAGTTCAATGGTTCAATCTTCACTCTTTGAATCCTTTTATTCTCTAAGTCTTTTGAACTTGTTGAACCCATTGAACCTTTGAACTTTTGAACCTTTCAAAGTTCAAGGTTTAATGGTTCAATGATTCAATGTTAACTATTTGAAGCCTTCTTTTCTTTAAGTCTTTCAAAGTCATTGAACCTTTGAACCTTACAGAGGTAGGGTTCAATGGTTCAATAGTTAAAAGTGATTCATTCTAATTGTTTGAAGCTTGTCGTGAGGTTTTTGATTGAACCTGGGCATTGAACCATCCTCAAAACACTAAGAAAAAGCCTTAAGTGTTTTGAACTTCCTTTGAAGAAAGCTTGCCTGTTGAACTTGTGACTCCTTAGTTGAAAAGGCTTAAATATTTGAAAAACTTAACTACACAGAACATTTTTGAGAAAGAAAAGAGAGAGTTTTGGTTTGCAGGACCAAAATGGTTAGTATGTTATCCACAAAAGCAAGTGACAGGTTTTGGGAACAACAATTGGCTCCAGTTAGGGAACTTCCATCGATTGAAATTGAAGCAATCAAAGGGAGTAGAAGCCAAAATCTCAGTGCCTTCACGTATTCCATTGGGCTACAAAGTCATGCTACCTAAAAAGAAAGGTGATAAAAACCAATGATGCCAAAAACAAATGAAAAACATAAGACAAAGAAAGACTATACAAATGTATATATGTATAACTGGACTTATCTGATACTTCAAGGATTAAAGTGCTTCAGATGCTACCCACTGTAAGGTAGAGTAAATGGTGCTCCATCTTGATATTTTAGCAAAAAACTATTTTTACCATTTAAATGATGAATGGAAAATGGGCCTCTCCATAGGAAATCCAAATTTCTATGCATTCTTTTTGGTTCTCTCCTCTTGTCCCACAACAAGACTTGATCTCCAACCTAAAAATCATGGATCCTTGCTTTCTGGTTGAAGAGTCTCTTCATCAGACTTTGATGCATAGTAAGTTGGTCCACCACTATAGTTCATTGCTCATTTAGTTCAGTCAATCACATGATCCTTTTGTCGATGGAACTTTCAAAAGTTTAATCTTCTACTACTTTTGCTAACTTTAATGCTGGTAATTCTAGGGTGATTGGTATCTCTACATTGAGATCATACAAAAGTTGGAATGGGGACATACTTATCACCTTCTTGGGTGTAATTCTATCTACCCATAAAGCATCAAGCATTGCTTTATGCTAGGTTCTTTGATTGTCATCTACCAGCTTCTTGATAATGGTCACCAGGTTCTTGTTTCTTAATTCTACTTGACCATTTCCTTGCAGATAATAGTCAAAAGAGTGGGAGAGAATAATCCCATAATAGTAGCAGAATTGGATAATCTCATGAGAATAAAAATAGGCTACATTATCTATTACAATCTTGGTTGGGACCCCAAACTTGGAAATGATATTTTCCTTAAAGAAATTACATACTACTTCTGAAGTAGTATGCTTGATTGAAATGGCTTCCACCCACTTGGTAAAGTAGTCTATGGCTATGAGGACATAATCATGTCCAACACTCGAGGATGGATTTATAGCACCAATGAAATCAATCCCCCATTGTTGAAATGGCTCTTCTATCACCACAGGCTTGAGAGGTAATACAACCAACTTGGGTTTGCCAATAAATTGTTGACATAGCTCGCATCTACGCACCCAAGCATATGAATCTTGAAACAAAGTAGGCCAATAGTACCTAGCTCATAGAATCTTATGTTCAGTTACAAGCATAGAAAAATGTCCTCTACAAGCTAAATTGTGAAAGGACTCCTAAAGTTTGTTCTACTGTGCTTTATCCATGAAGTGAAGGAATACCCCATCAAGGTTCCTCTTATATAGACCGTTATCCCATAGGAAAAAATTGGAAGCTTTCAACTTAATAGTCCTCTTTTTTTTATGAGACAAGTGAGCAGGACACTCACCATAGGTAAGGAAATGAGTGATATTTGAATACCACTCATTCATAGTGGTGACAAAAAGGACTGTTGGCATGTCTTCAACTTCTATTTATTCATGCCCTGCTTCTTCTGGTATATTATCAATAATTAATTGGTAGAGGCCCCTTCCCCATACAAGCTTCATTAGTTTGATAACAAGATCAAACTCTTAGATTTTAGTAATCCAATTGCCCCTTTTGGTTCCAAACTTATGCTAAGTTAGTATGGACTTGACTATTGTATCAGAGACCAAAGCAATAGTGTGTGAGTTCAAGATGTAAAAATGGAAGTGTTTTACCACCTTCACCACATCATAAGCATGCTTCTCTGTGTTTGTATACTTCAGCTCATGAGCTTTGAGAGGACAAATTATGAAAGATATGGGAGATTTCACACCTTCTTTGTTCTATTGAACCAAGATGGCTAAAAGCGTTTGTTGAGAAGCATAGCTATACATCATGACATCTTTTTTGTAATTAGGACAAACCAAAATTAGGGCATGGGCAATAGTTTCTTTAATGTCTTGAAATGCTGACTTGCCTTCCTTAGTCCAGCTAAAAGTGGCTTTGCCCTTCATCATATTGACAATGTGGTGAGTCTTCTCTATAAATTTAGGAATGAACCTTCATAGAAAGTTCACCTTTCCAAAGAAAGAGTGAACTGTAGTCTTACTGGCAGGAAGAGAAAAATCTTGAATGGACTTGACCCTTTCTAGGTTGATCTTTATGCCTTCTCAAGACAGAGTGTGACTAAGAAATTTCCCTTCAGTAACCTTAAAAATTGATTTCTTGGGATTAAGAGAAATATCATTTTGCTTACATCACTCCAGCACTTGTTGTAGATGATGCACATGATTAGGATGATGCTTAGAAAAGACTATCAAATCATCAAGGTATACCATAATGAACTTCCCTATTTCATTTCTGAAAATAGGATCCATCGCTCTTTGGAAGGTGGTGCCATTATTAATCAAGCCAAAAGGCATTTTGTGATATACAAAGGTGCCCCAAGGTGTTGTGAAAGTGGTCTTATACTAGTCTGCTTTACCAACCTTCACTTAATTATATCTTGAAAAAACATCTAGCATTGATAACATCTCAGCACCAGTCACTGTATGTAGTAGCTGATCCATGATGGGCAAGGGATAGTTGTCTTTTAAAGATGACTGATTCAAATTTCTAAAATCAACACACATGCAAATTTCTCCATTATTCTTTCTCATAGGGACTATATTCACAATCTAAGTGGAATGATGGATTGGGAAAATAATCCTTGCATTTAGCATTTTCTATATCTCAAACAAAATTGTGCCTGATATCCTGGGGTTGTACTGCCTTTCCTTCTGCTTGTGAGGCAATGACCCAATCTTGAGAGGAATTTCATTCTAGATTTCTTCAAGTCTAAGAAATTTTAGATCGTCATAAGAGTATGCCAAAAAATTAATGTAATGGCAAAGTAGAGCGATAAATTTGAGTTTTTCATCAAGGGTACAATAATTTTCAATGTTGACCATTTTTAGATTGTCTTTTGTACTCAAATTGATTTAATCAAAATATTTAGAGGATTTTGAATCCATTTGGTGTTCTTTGATAAACCTATCATGCTTGTCAAAAATTTTCTCAAGAGAAACTAATCCTTTGGGAATTTTATTCCTTTTGAATGAAGGAACTCTTCATCAGCTTTTGAATTTGTTTCTGGAGCTGATTCCTATGGTGGAGATTCACTGCCTTCAAAATGAAGCTTTTCAAAGATATATATTTATTCCAAAAAAGAAATGATTTGGTTATCACCATTGAATACCTACCAATGGTCGACATTATCAGGTACACTTGGTTGAAAGACTAACTCAATAGTGTACCTGCCAATGGTTGACATTATTAGGTACACCAGTGGAGTCACCAAAAATTATTGGGTGAATATTTTGTCACCAACTGACTGATGAAAAAATGGTTACATCAACCATAGCATAAGGAGATTTATGTAGCAAAATAGGTGTGGTGACCACAACTAGAATGAGATAAATCTCTCCTCTCAGCAAGGGGAGGTTCCCTATAATCTATAGTGTGTGTGTGTGTGTGTGTGTATATATATATATATATATATAAGTTGAAAATAGACACAGGGGTGAAATCATACCATCCATCTCTCTTTTTTAGAGATGATGTTAATAGAATAGAGGAGAATTTTGGTGTAATTAATGAAGGCACTTCTCTTCTTTTAGAAATGATATTCAGCCAACAATAGGATTCTTCTTGGGTAGTAATTGTAACCATAAGAAACCCACAAAGCACAAATTTTTTCATTGCTTCTTCCACTAATTAGGACAAAGAAACATAGTAGTTTTAAGCATAGCTCAAAGTCTCCACTTCAACTACAATAGAGTAAAAGGTTATGAAGGATAAGGGGAGCTCAAAGTCTCTCCAATATCTTTTACACAAAACATAGACTGAAGGCAATTATGGTAGTACAAAGTCTCCCACAGTCAGCTTCAAGACATCTTCTAGCTTATTTCCACTTGTTTTGCTTGTTTGATTAAATAGACAAGACTATATTTAGGAAAAAAACATAAGAAAAATTTCTTAAATGACACAAGCTATTTCAACACAAAGTTTGAAAGGTCACTTGCTTTCTCATTCACTTAACAAAATATGATTAATAGTCTGAGCTCAAAGTCTCAAGGATGCATTTCAATTTGGGCAGAGCTTCATTTTTGATAACAGAGAGATCTCCCCACATCAAATGAGAGATTACAATATATATATATATGTGTGTGTGTGTATATATATATATATATCACAAGAAAGACTTGGGCATTTGTTTTCATGAAAATGACCCATGTTGAATTGAATGCGTTGAATATCTGTGAAAGGGCCATGCTGGGACAGGTCATTAGCCTTGACTTAGGCATTCTGAATCATCTCAAATGTCTCTTCCTAAGCATGGGTTGTCTAGTATTCTTTATGATGCTTACATGACTGTCTATTTGCCTTTACTTAATGCAGAAAAATAGGCCGCACCTTTGAATCTTCACTCTCTCTAATGTCCATCTGGTGGACTATTCCACCTACTGGAAATAACTTTCCTATAGATATTTCTAGATTTCTTGTAGTTTTTGTCTCTTTCCTTGCCACATTTTGTCTTTCCTTGGTGATTTGAGCTCTCGGGGCTATCTTCTCACTTTTTACTGCTCTTTCAACTCCTTTCTAGTTTGGTCACTGAGCTTATTCTCAGGGCTTTTGAAAACCAATGGTTATTTTATCACCTTAAATTTGACATATGTGGGGATGTCACTGGTTGCTTTGAACCCCTTTAAACCTTGTACCTTGAACTCTTTTGGTTCAAAGGTTTAATGGTTCAACAGTTCATCGATTTAATGTTTTGTAAAGGGCCACGTTCGCTCTCTTTTTCTTCTTCGATTGAACCATTTATTTGAACTATTTATTTGAACTTCTTTCTAGAATATTTTACTTCCTTCATTTGCTTGAAGCTTCCTTTTGAACTTTGAACTCTTTGAACCCTTTGATCCTTTGAACCTTTGAACCGTTTTAGTTCAAGGTTCAATAGTTTATTCTATTTCTTTGAATCTTTTGAAGCTTTGAACTCTCTGGATCCCTTCATTTTCTAAGTCCATCAAACTTATTAAACTCGTTGAACCTTTAAACCTTTGAACTCTTTTTGGTTCAAAGTTCAACGGTTTAATTGTTTAATCTTCACTCTTTGAATCCTTTTATTCTCTAAGTCTTTTAAACTTATTGAACCCATTAAACCTTTGAACTTTTGAGCCTTTCAAAGTTCAAGGTTTAATGGTTCAAAAATTCAATGTTAACTCTTTGAAGCCTTCTTTTCTTTAAATCCACTGAAGTCGTTGAACCTTTGAACTCATTGAAGTTTTGAACCTTACGGAGGTGGGGCGTAAGGTTCAATGGTTCAATGGTTCAAAGTGGTGCATTCTAATTATTTAAAGCCCACCATTAAGTCTTTTGATTGAACCTAGGCATTGAACCATCCTCAAAACACTAAGAAAAATCTTTAAGTGTTTTGAACTTCCTTTGAAGAAAGCCCACCTATTGAACCTACGACTTCCTTAGCTGAAAAGGCTTGAATATTTGAAAAACTTAACTGCTCATAAAATTTTTGAGAAAGAAAAGAGAGAGTTTTGGTCTATAGGACCAAAATGGTCGATATGTTGTCCACAAAAGCAAGTGACAGATTTTGGAAATAATAGTTGGCTCTAGTTGGGTAACTTGCATCGATTGAAATTGAAGTAATCGAAGGGTGTAGAAACCAAAATCTCAGTGCCTTCACCTATGCCATTGGGCTACAGAGTCATGCTACCTAAAATAAAGGTGCCAAAAACTAACGATGCCAAAAACAAATGAAAAACACAAGACAAAGAAAGACTATACAAATGTATATATGTACAACTGGACTTATCTGATACTTCAAGGATTGAAGTGCTTTAGATGCTGCCCAATATGAGGCAAAGTAAATGGTGTTCCATCTTGATATTTCAGCAAGAAACTATTTTCACCATTTAAATGATGAATGGCAAATGGGGCTCTCCATAGGGAATCCAATTTTCTATGCATTCCTTTTGGTTCTCTCCTCTTGTCCCCAAAAAAGACTTGATCTCCAACCTAAAAATCATAGATCTTTACTTTCTATTTGAAGAGTCTCTTCACTAGAATTTGATGCATAATAATTCAGTCCACCACTATAGTTCATTGCTCATTTAGTTCAGTCAAGCACATGATCCTTTTGTCGATGTAACTTTAAAAAGTTGAATCTTCCACTACCTTCACTAACTTTAATGCTGGTAATTCTAGGGTGATTAGTATCTCTGCATTGAGACCATATAGAAGTTGGAATGGGGACATACCTATCACCCTCTTGGGTGTAATTCTGTCTGCCCATAAAGCGTCAAGTAATGCTTTATGCCAAGTTCTTTGATTATCATCTACTAGGTTCTTGATAATGGTCACCAAGTTCTTGTTACTTGATTCTACTCGACCATTTCCTTACAGATAATAGTCAAAAGAGTGGGAGAGAATAATCTCATAATAGTAGCAGAACTAGGTAATCTCATGAGAAGAGAAATAGGCTACATTATCTATTGCAATCTTGGTTGGGACCCCAAACTTGGAAATAATGTTTTCCTTAAGGAAATTACATACTACTTCTGAAGTAGCATGCTTGACTAGAATGGCTTCCACCCACTTGGTAAAGTAGTTTGTGGTTGTGAGGACATAATCATGTCTATCACTCGAGGATGGATTTACAACACCAATGAAATCAATCCCCCATTGCTGAAATGACTCTTCTATCACCATAGGCTTGAGAGATAACGCAACTAGCTTGGGTTTGCCAATGAACTGTTGACACAACTCACATCTACGCACTTAAGCATAAGAATCTTAAAATAGATTAGGGCAATAATACCTAGCTCACAACATCTTATGGGTAGTTATAGGCTTGGAAAAATGTCCTCCATAAGATAAATTATGGAAGGACTCTAAAAGTTTGTTCTACTATGCTTTATCTATGCAACAAAGGAATACTCCATCAAGGTTCCTCTTATACAGACTGTTATCCCACAAGACAAAATTGGAAGCTTTCAACTTAACAGTCCTCTTTTCTTTATGAGACAAGTGAGTAGGACACTCAACATAGGTAAGGAAATGAGTGATATTTGAATACCACTCATTCATAGTGGTGACAAAAAGAACTGTTGACGTGTCTTCAAATTCTATTTCTTTATGCCCTACTTCTTTTGATATGTTATCAATAATTAATTGGTAGAGGCCCCTTCCCCACACAAGATTCATTGGTTTGATAACAAGATCAAACTCTTAGATTTTAGCAATCTAATTGCCCCTTTTGGTTCCAAACTCCTATTGAATTAGTATGGACTTGACTATTGAATGAGGGACCAAAGTAATAGTGTGTGAGTTCAAGATGTAAAAATGAAAGTGTTTTACCACCTTAACCATAGCATAAACATGCTTCTCTATGTTTGTATACTTCAACTCATGAGCTTTGAGAGGACAACTCATGAAAGATATGGGAGATTCTATACCTTCTTTGTTCTGTTGAACCAAGATGGCTGAAAGCATATGTTTAGAAGCATAGCTATACATCATGAAGTCTTTGGTGTAATTGGGACAAACCAAAATTGGGGCATGGGCGATAGCTTTCTTGATGTCTTGAAATGCTGACTTGCCTTCTTTAGTCTAGCTAAAAGTGGCTTTGCCTTTCATCATATTGACAATGTGGCGAGTCTTCTCTACAAATTTAGGAATGAACCTTCACAAAAAGTTCACCTTTCCAAAAAAATAGTGAGCTACAGTCTTACTGGCAGGAAGAGAAATCTCTTGAATGGACTTGACCCTTTTTGGGTCGATCTTTATGCCTTCTCACGTAGTCTAACTGAGAAGTTTCCCTTTGATAACCCTAAAAATTGATTTCTTAAGATTACGAGAAATACCATTTTACCTACATCACTCCAACACTTATTGTAGATGATACACATGATCAAGATGATGCTTAGAAAAGACTATCAAATCATCAAGGTATACCATAATGAACTTTCACATTTGATTTTTGAAAGCAAGATCTATCGCTCTTTGGAAGGTGGCACCAACATTAATCAAGCCAAAAGGCATTCTACAATATGCAAAGGTGCCCCAAGGTGTTGTGAAAGTAGTCTTATGTTGGTCTACTTCACCAACTTTCACTTGATTATATCATAAAAAACCATCTAACATTAATAACATCTTAGCACTAGTCACTGTCTGTAGTAGCTAATCTATGATGGGTAGGGGATAGTTGTCTTTTAAAGATGACTTATTCAGATTTCTAAAATCAACATAGAGACAAATTTCTCCATTATTATTTCTCATAGGGACTATGTTCACAATCCAAGTGGAATGATGGATTGAGAAAATAATCTTTACATTCAACATTTTCTATATCTCAGACAAAATTGTGCCTGATATCTTTGGGTTGTATTGCCTTTGCTTCTGCTTGTGAGGCAATGACCCAATCTTGAGAGGAATTTTATTATGGATTTCTTCAAGTTTGAGAGATTTTAGATCATCATAAGAGTATGCTAAAACATTAATGTAATGGTAAAGTAGAGTGATAAATTTGAGTTTTCATCAGGAGTACAACAATTTCCAATGTTGACCATTTTTGGATTGTCTTCTATACTCAAATTGATTTGATCAAAATATTTAGAGGAGTACCTATCATGCTTATTGAATTTTTTTCAAGAGAAACTAATATTTTGGAAATTTTATTCCCTTTTAGCTGAAGGAAATCTTCATCAACTTTTGAATTTGTTTTTGGAGCTGATTCCTATGGTGGAGATTCACTGCCTTCAAAATGAAGCTTTTCAAAGCTATCTATTTATTTAAAAAAAGCAATGATTTGGTTATCACTATTGGATACCTACCAATGGTCAATATTATTAGGTACACTTGGTCGAAAGACCAACTCAATATTGTACCTATCTTCTTTGAAATCTTGGTGAGGGACCAAGAGAGTTGCAGAGACGGCCAATGCATTTGCATGACTATTAAATTCTTTGGGCATGAAAAAAATACTAAAAGCATCAAATATTTCAATGCAGTCCCACACTAGATTATGATAATGTCACAATATTTAATTCTTAGTTTGATATAGGTTCCTCACCTGACAAACTACCATCTCAACATCTCTTTGTGCATGAAGGAGCTTAACACCTTTATCTTAAGCAGCCTTTAAACCAAGTAGCTGTGATTCATATTCACTAGTGTTTTTAGTGTTGTTGAACTACAACTTACATGCATAGGGGAAAATATCTCCTTGAGGAGATATCAAAACAACTCTAGCTCTAGAACTGGTAGAGGAATTGTTGCCATCAAATTCCAAAATCCAAACATCATTAAAATTTGATCTTCTTTCAAATTTTTCTTCATCATGAAGGGAAGATCCTTTTTCATGTGTATCACACCCTACAAATTCTTTTGATGTCTCATCTAAATTTTTTGGATTATCACTCAGTAAGCTTTCATCTACTAAAATAGGAACGTCTTCAGTAGACCAAAAGTAATTACCCATGCCTGAAGACTCAAATAGAATTTGAGCTTCAGGGGCTGATGTTTGAGTGATAATGTACTTTTATTCCTTCTCAGGAAGTAGTCTTTGCATGAATCCCTTGATAGGGATATTCACCTCAGATAGTTTCATGCTCAATTCTCCACCAATGTCCTTACAAAATTTTTGCCCAAGAAGAATGCCATAGGAGGCTAGGACGTCAGCCACCAGGACTATCATTTTGATTCTCTTATCTGGGAAGGCCACAAATGAAAATTAAGCATCTTTGATTTGTCCCAACAAAGGTACTTATTTGTTTTCCATAGAGAAACATCTCCCAAAGGTCTTAGTTAGTGTGAGACCAAGAGATTCTACCACCTTGGTAGGCATGACATTATCAGAAGCTCTTAAGTTGATAATGCAATTATTCAGTTGATGACCGTTTATCAACAGAGAAACATAAAATGGTTCTATCTTTCTAGGGGAAGTTGGAGGAGTAATTACAAGATTATTTCAAGTAGGTGTGTTTTTTGGGGTAACCAAAGTTACTTTTGAAATTTATTATCCTACAGGGATGATTTTATTCTTGATGCATTGAACTAACCTATCCAACTACTCAGGGTTGGATTGCAAGAATTCAAACTCAGACATTTGAATTTTGGTCTTCTTAGCATGGTCAATTATATCAAATGACTGAAATTAATTAGAAACAGAGGAAGGTAGTCCATCATCTAGGTTTTACTGGGTGTAGGACTAGTCTGTGAATTTGAAGTAGAAGGTGAAGGGATATTTGAGGTACTTATTTTTTTAGTGATCATCAGGTCCTTTGATTGGAAAGCAGTGAAGTTATTCATTTAGAAATTGAAATTGCTAGTCGAGATTCTTCCCCTATTGTTTCTTTATCCACTTGTTGAGCTGACTAGTTCTAGGACATAGTAAATACAACATATGATCTATCAAATGCTTCTCCTTTACTTCTGGCTTCATCCTAGTAATTTAGGAAACTAATGTTGGAATTGCTAGCTAATTCTTCTTGGCCTTCTATAAAGAGATCAATTTCATATTCTTAGTTTAACTCAGGTTGGAAATAAAAATTAGATTCAGTTTGAAGATAACCAACTACTAAGTTACCTGGTACTACTTCAATAGCAATTTTCCCTGGTGGGGGAGGAAGGTGATTTGGTTGCCCTTGATTTCTGGCAACATTGCCCTGATATGACTAGTTGGGAAACATCCTCCTTGATATATCCCAGTAAGAAGGAGGAGTAGACATCCCTTAGCCATTTGATTTTTTAGAGATAGCAATTCATTTACTAGCCTTTGCACCATAAGATCAGTGGTGCTTATAGAAGAATATTTAGAAGATGAAGAAGATTTACTTCTATTAGGATCTCTTCTTATCTTTCCTACCAAGATAAGGTCATCTTCAACCTTAGTGGCCAAAATCTGAGCTGTAGCAAGATCTATGTGGCCAGCCTACCTCAACAGGAAACTCACTTCAAGAAGCTGAGAATTGATGAAGAAACATTTGAGATTCTTAGGTGTTAGCTGAGCAATTATGAGAATCCTATTTCTCAATTTGTCAAATTTAGCAATGAAGTCTCTCATGGGTTCATGAGGCTCCTTCATTTGTGTAAGCTGGGCTAACAGGGCATGAACATCTTTTGTATGTTTGAACTTGGCCTCAAATTTGGCTTTGAGAGTGTTCTAATCAGTTACTGTTTGTGTTTGCAAATGATAAAAATAGTCTATAGTAGTGCCTTACAATGTCTCCATAAATATTCTGATTATAATGTCTTCATATTCAATGCCTATTATACCACATGGTATGCAAAAGGCTATTATATGTTCATCAAGATGAACCTTCCCATCACCATAGAACTTGGGGAAATTTTTCCTTAAGCTACAGGGTAGCTCATGTAAAGGTGGGGTTAGATTTAGAGGACCAAAAGTATTACCCTAGGGGCCTTGGATTTCCATGATATGGCTATTGAAAGGAGAGATAATAAATCTCTATGGGATATGTATGGACAAAGCTCTACTAGTAGAGGAAAGAGTAGCTTTACCTGGTATTGGGGACCTGATGTTTGTGGAGGGGAAAGATCAAAATTATTTTGCTACACAAGCTTGAATATAGGGTCAACAATACCTTGAGCTCTCTAGCTTCATGTGTACGATGGATCTGCCAGAGTGTAAAATGAAAATGGAAAAGAACTGGAACTAATTCAATTTGAAGCTTGAGGCTTCAAGCTGCTTGTTCTTCCCCAATGGAGTCACCAAAAATTGTTGGGTGAATATTTTGTCACCAACTGACTGATGGTAAAATGGTTACATCAACCACAACATAAAGAGATTTATGCGGCAAAATGGGTGTGGTGACCACAGCCAGAATGAGATAAATCTCTCTTCTCAGCAAAGGGAGGTTCTTTATATATATATATATAATTTGAAAATAGACACAAGAGTGAAATCATACCATCTATCTCTCTTTTTTAGAGATGATGTTCACAGAATAGAGGAGAATTCTAGTGTAATTACTAAAGGCACTTATCTTCTTTTAGAAATGATATTCAACCAACAATAGGATTTTTCCTAGGTAGTAACTATAACCATAAGAAACCTATGAAAGCACAAAGTCTTTCGTTGCTTTTTCCATTGATTAAGACAAAGGAACATAGTAGTTTGAAGCATATCTCAAAGTCTCCACTTCAACTACAATAAAGTAAAATGTTATGAAGGATAAGGGGAGCTCAAATTCTCTCTAATATCCTTTACATAAAACATAGACTGGAGGCAATTATGGCAATACAAAGTCTCCCACAGCTGGCTTCAGGACATCTTCCAGCTTATTTCCATTTGTTCTACTTGTTTGATTAATGGACAAGACTATATTTAGGAAAAAGACATAAGAACAATTTATTAAATGACACAAGCTATTTCAACACAAAGTTTGAAAGATCACTTGCTTTCTCATTCACTTAATACAATATGATTAACAATCTAATCTCAAAGTCTCAAGAAAGCCTTTCAATTTGGGTAGAGCTTTGCTTCTAATAACAAAGAGATCACCCCACTTCAAATGAGAGATTACAATATATATATATATATATATATATATATATATATATATATATATATATATATATATATATATAGCATCACAAGAAAGACTTGGGCACTTATTTTCATGAAAATGGCCCATGCTAAATTGAATGCATTAAATATCTGTGAAAGGGCCATGCTAGGGTAGGTCATCAACCTTGACTTTGGCATTCTGAATCATCTCAAATGTCTCCTCCTAAGCATGGGTTGTCTTGTCTTCTTTATGATACTTACATGGCTATCTATTCACCTTTACTTAATGCAAAAAAATATGCCATGCCTTTGAATGTTCACTCTCTCTGATGTCCATTTGGTGGACTATTCCACCTATTGGAAATAACTCTCCTATAGATATTTCTATATTTCATGTAGTTTTTCTCTCTTTCCTTGCCATTTTTTGTCTTTCCTTGGCAATTTGAGCTCTTGAGGCTATCTTCTCACTTTCTACTACTCTTTCAGCTCCTTTTTGGGCTGGTCACTAAGCTTGTTCTCAGGTCTTTTGAAAACCAACGGTTATTCCATCACCCTAAATTTGACATCCACAAGGATGTCATTGGTCACTTTGAACCCCTTTGAACCTTGTACCTTGAACTCTTCTGGTTCAAAGGTTTAATGGTTTAATGGTTCAATAGTTCATCAATTTAATGTTTTGTAAAGGGCTACATTTGCTCTCTTTTTCTTCTTCGATTGAACCATTTTTTTGAACTTCTTTTTGGAATCTTCTACTTCCTTCATTCACTCAATGCTTCCTTTCAAAATTTGAACTCTTTGAACCCTTTGAACCTTTGAACATTTGAACCATTTTGGTTTAAGGTTCAACAATTCATTCTCTTTCTTTGAATCCTTTAAAGCTTTGAAGTCTCTAGATCCTTTCATTTTCTAAGTCCATCGAGCTTATTGAACTCGTTAAACCTTTGAACCTTTGAACTCTTTTTGTTCAAAGTTCAATGATTCAATGGTTCAATCTTCACTCTTTGAATCCTTTTATTCTCTAAGTCTTTTGAAATTGTTGAACCCATTGAACCTTTGAACTTTTGAACCTTTCAAAGTTCAAGGTTAAATGGTTCAACGATTCAATGTTAACACTTCGAAGCCTTCTTTTCTTTAAGTTCACCAAAGTCATTGAACCTTTGAACTCATTAAACCTTTGAACCTTATAGAGGTGGGGTTCAATGGTTCAATGGTTCAAAGTGGTTCATTCTAATTGTTTGAATCCCATCGTTAAGTCTTTTGATTGAACTTGGGTGTTGAACCATCCTCAAAACACTAAGGAAAAGCCTTAAGTGTTTTAAACTTCCTTTGAAGAAAGCCCGCCTATTGAACTTGCAACTTCCTTAGCTGAAAAGGATTAAATATTTAAAAAACTTAACTGCTCAAAACATTTTTGAGAAACAAAAGAGATATTTTTGGCCTATATGACCAAAATGGTTGGTATGTTGTCCATAAAAGCAAGTGATGGATTTTGGGAACAACAGGGTGGAGGATCATTATTTGTCTTGTCATCAAGAGGTGTATATATTTTATTACATGGGGTGGAAGTTGTCATAGGTGGGTTCTAACCTTTACTTCTCAAAGCGTATTTGCTCTTTTGGTATTTGTAGAAAGGATGCACCTCCTCAACATTATCTTCATGCTCATTTTCATCTTGTTTGGAAAAATCATAGGTCTCAACCATGAGGACTATTTTTGGAGATCTAAAAGCATAATGGTATTTTTAGAGACTTTAGTATTGATCTAATTAGTGTGATTCATCTTGAACCCCTCCATCTAGATCTAAATGGCTTCAAATACATGATAGAATTCAACACAACTTATTTGTCTTGGTAGTATTATGTACTCAACACCATTTGGGTGAGGCTAACTCGTAAATGTTGATCTTAGGAAACTTGCTTAAAGGAGGCTCACTATTATTTTTAGACCTATTAAATGGTTTGTTATATCTCTAAAATTTGTAATTTATATTGGAATTCTCACTAGTATTTCCCATTTATTTCTTGAGATCCAAAAAATCATTAGTGTGTTTTTGAATAATTCTCTATATTGAATCTAATTCTACCTTTAGAGGATTTATGTTATTATTTTGGGTCAAAAACTAAATTTTGGTCTTATTTATGGGTGCCAATGCTTGACTAATATTATTTAGAGGATGTGCTCCAAAATTCAATTGATTGAAGAATCCTAGCTATTAGTTGGGTGCAACATGGCTTAATAATAATTGGTTAATTACTAATACTTGGTTTAATGCAGGCAAGTTCTGATTCATGTCAGGTATGACATTTAGAGTGGGTAGCATTGGTCATTATTTAGTATAGCAAAGGCAGGATGCCCATAAAAGTGCATTTTATCATCAATATGGATGGATTTAGCATATGATAAAGGCAACATGTCAATATTCAAATCTCTTCTCAAGAAGACAACTATAATTGGGTTTAAGGTATTTTTTTATATTTCTAAAGCCAAATTATCTACTAGTCTATAGTGTGGGGATGTCAAGCTATACATATTTTGGAAATTTGCATTGAATTTTCTAATTGGTTATTTTATTTCCCTTTTGAGGGTGGTGAACTATTGATACACAACTCTTGAGCTTAGTACTCTATCAAATTAGGGAATAAAAGTATCATTGAATCGATCCCATCCCGTGATGGAATCTTCTGACAAGTTGATGAACCAATCATAAGCCACATCTTGGAATGTAAAGGGGAAAGGTGGAAAGCCACATCATCATGAATTACATTGATGATCCTCAAATATGCCTTAAATGACTTTATATGCTCTTCAATAGTTACCCTATCAGTGGGGGTGAAGAGAGGCAAATATTTTTTTGGGTTCCTTGGAAAATTATACACAACTCTAGGGACATTGATGGATGAGCTAGCTAACTATGCCATGATTGGAAAGAGGGTGGAAATTTTTGGTTAGATGGGGAATTTATCTAGGTCTTAGACCTCCTATATTTACCTTTGTTTTCTCTCACCTTCTTATGAATTTCTAAGGACATTAATGGGACCCTGGGTTTAGATTGAGATCTAGTTCTAATCCTAGGTAACTCTAGGATGCATAACAGGTATAGAGAGAAAAGGAAATTCAAAGGTAGATTAACAAGTGTCAAATATTACAAATATCAATAAACTTCTTATAGAAAAGCCTTTATAAACTATATCTAATAGCTTTTACCTTGATCTTTGAGGATCCAAGCTTAGAAAGCTCAGGTTTTTAATACCCACATAAATACTATTATTTTTGCACATTAGCCTACATAGATCAATGTTAGACCAGCATTAAAAATAATTTCTATGCCTAATTTAATAATTTGAGAGTATTTAAGTGTTTCAAAACATCTTTCAGCATAAAACTATGCAAAGGTCTACTTAATCCTAAGCTAATTAGAGAAATTATGATCTTAAATGTCTAGATTCAGTACAAATGAGGTCTAAACAACTGACCTTTGCAAAAATTCTTACAGATATCTAGATTATTTACCAAATTTTTGCCAACATTTGAAAATATGATCAAAACAACCTTCAATATGCCTAAATAATGAGGTATTTCACCTATCTTTACATAAATTTATACAAATATCTAGATTATTTACCAAATTTTCATGAATGAACACTAAATTTGATGAAATCCTTAAAAGAATGTAAAGATTCATATAAATAATGTAGATATTTAGTGTTATTTAATAATATTTTTGTACTTTGAAAAAATTATGCATATATTTAATGAAGCACACTACAATTTCACCAAGATGTATGAAAGTAATTACATAGGGGCCCTCTTTTTAGTGCCAACTCTTCCCTTCTTTTGATGCACTTAATATGCTCACTATGTCATTAGGGAATGGGGCGGAATTAATAAACTCAATTTTAAGTCCTAGAAGACTTGGTGCTTGAGTTTTTTACATAGTTAATACTAAAAACAATAAAATAATAGAGATATGGCCACCACTTGTAAGTCTGCAAGCAGACCCTACTATAAGGACAATAGGTTATACATAATGCCACTTTATTTATTGTTAATCTTTATGAAATTGATCTAAAATTTTCCAATTATAAAATGAGATAAACTAAAGTGACTCATATGGTAGATCCAAAGGTAAGTAGGATAAGACACAAAATAATGTTTGCTTCATAAGATTAAAGCTATGAATTCTTTTAACCTTTATGACTATAACATGTAAAACTAGCATTCACTAATCCTAGTGTAATACTCAAAGCCAAATGAATGCAATTGAGACTTCAAAGGAAAGGAAATGCACATATATGAGATCATATGTTGCATAAAATTTACTCATTCACATTAAATTTTATAAGCACATTCAACTAAAAATAAGATTAAAATAGAGCACATAAACCAATAGATTTGTTATCCTAGTGTTAAATTGAAACTAGTAGATGCATACATTAATATTATTGATAGATTAGTCAGCAAAAAAGAAACCATTAATTCTCCAAAAGCATGAGAAGTAGAAACTATAGAACACACAATAAAGCATTCAAATAATCTCACAAATTCTTAGCTCTTTTGAATTAATTCTATAACAATTATTCCTATTATTATAATGAGGGGGAATACCCCTATATATAGGCCTCAATATGCCTATGCAAGTTCAAGTGGGCCCATTAAAATATTCCCAAATGCAACCAAGTGGTATTTAATTTTTGAAAAATAATAACTAAAAATGCCATATATTACAATGGAATATTCTAAATTTGAATTTACAAAACAAAGCCTAGTATCCCTCAAGGCCCTGGAGAAGGTTGATGAGGTTCTTGTTGTTAATGCATTTATTTCTCTATCTCTTCCCTTATCCAAAATTACATGCATGCTAAGTAATCCTAATCAATTTGACCAAATCTAAGATCATAGGTTGAAATAGGTCAGGTGTTCTTGAATAAGCTTATTGTGCTTTATAAGTACATGCCTTAGTGCTTCTATAATGACCTTGACTCTCTCTAGAAACCATGTTAATCACCTCAATGGAATTATTGACATTAGATATATCCTACTAAAAATTTTCAACAAATACCTTCATTTGAGCCTTGAATTCTTGGTCATCCATAAAGATCCCATCAGGTTGGTCATCCTAGTGACCACACTATCCTTTAACAATAGGGAAATTTTGAATTCTATCTTCTTTAAGGATGTAGTTACATCCTTAACTTATTCCAACCACCTTTTCAATATCCTCCTTTTGTTCATCACTATAGTTTGAGCCAGGATGATGTCTTCAAGTGGCAATATCTTAAGGTCTAGGAACTTGTTGTTCCTTGCAACTCTAGCCAAGTTTACTAACTTGGCATCATAGAGTGAAAATTTTTGGTCATACTTAATGACAACATTAAATTATAGAGTCCCATATTCTTGCCTTCTCTTCATGACCTTTTATAAATTGAAGACATTAATGACTACATTAATTACCTAGACTATAGTATTTTTTGGCACTGTAGGCAATGCCTGTTCCCTCAATCTCTTCATATACTACTGCATAACTTTCATTAAGGCCACTATGGATTCTATATTGGCTTGGACCATGGACACAAGGTCATATGCATACTCATCCACTTCACTTAGGCCAACCTTCCTCTTCTTTATTAAATTAAAGAGGGAATCTTCACTTTCATGAGATACAACTGAGCTAAACTTTGTTTACTCAACCTACCTCCTCACCACTCTTTTCATTGTACCTATAACAACATCAAATCTCATGCCAATCTATGGTGGAGAGAGGACTACCTAAGGTTTCTCTTGTCTTATTGCATGTATAATATGTGTGATCCAATTTGGGACAATAGTAAGCATTGGATTTATTGGATGTGGTGTAGGTAAGGCAAAGGCTAGAGATGTAGTAGGAATGTGTGGTAAGTTTAATGGGTCTATCTTCCCAAGTGTGCCAAATAGAGTTCTTATAGGTCCCATATTTAGGATAAATGAAGGATATTTTAGAGGTAGATTCACCATTGTATCCATACTAATATTGAATGGGGATTTAGTCAAAGGTGGCTTTAGGAAGGTAAAAATATTTGAAATGGGCCTTACCAATACAGTGGAACCAATAATAAGTGATGCACTAGTTGTCACTATTTGGGAAGGAGTGGGACCTATAGCCTGACTAACACTAGTGCATTAGGAGCATGATGAAGATGCAATATTTATATTGGTATGAGAAATGAAATGGGGGATAGTAAATCTAAAGGAACCACTAAATTGGCCCAAGCTAGTATCAAATGAGTACAAAGTAATGGTAGTTGTAGTTATTGATGACATTGAAGCCAATGGGGTAATAATGGTAGGAAGAGAAAATGTAGAAGTGGAAGTAGTTTGAAATGTATTTGTAATTAGGAAAGAATGTAGTGGTGAGGCACTTACATTAAGAGATTATTCTCTAAAGGTATCGTATGGTGTGCTAGTGGGAATAGTATAAATAGTGGTCTTGGGCTCCCTTTTCCTCTTGTAAACCTTCTCAATGTTTCTACCAACCAAATCCTACACTTCTTCCATGGAGAGTAATGCCTTGTTGAAATTACTCAATGTCAATAACAGTAGGGTTAGATTGACCTGAGATTTGTATAATGGATCCCATAATAGATATAAATATTATGGTAGGTATTTTGGAGGGGTCAGGATAACTACTAGATCCTCCTTGCTCAAACCTTAGAGGTAAGTCCTGAACACTTGAAGTGGTAAGTTGTGGAGCCCTCCTTGGCCTGTTCCTAACAAAAGGAACACTATATTCATATTATTCATCATGCCATTCCTCATAGTCAACATCAAATATGTTTCCATTAGTTGGTAGTACTTGAGAATTAGCAATATCCTCCTTTTTTCCCCCTATCTAGTCTCATTTCCAATTCAATGTTCTTCGTTGTAGTATTCTAGAGCACCACCTCATCATTCTAAGCATATTTACATATCCAATCATGGAATTATTCTTGATGCTTATATTCCATTACTAAATATTTCTTGAATTTAAATAGATGCTTGGAATGATGTTATTAGGATGCCATGGTTTGAAGTCATCTTTATGCAATAGGTATGAATCCCTATGCCTAAAAGATATAACAATATCATGCTATTTGGTAATCCTAGTCCTCCCTAGTTTGTAAGGAACCTTATGTGGGTATATTTTCTTCTTGTTCTTGAATACTCCATTAAATCCATGAAAAAGTTGATAGGCCATTTATTATTTAGCTAGCTTCATTGGTTCATACCTTGGTAGTCTAAGAGGGGCCACCATCACTCCTATTTTGATGACTATGCAATCTAGGTATAACCAGTAGCTACCCATGTCTCTCAAGGTTTACCTAACTTTAGGGGAAACATTTTCATGTCACATTAAATGATTGACCTATAAATCACTAGGTGGTTCTCTTACATAATCACTCTTATATTACATATGAATTGATGAATATGCATTATAGAGAAGCGCTGAGACACAATTCTTGATGCTCAAGAGACCATTAATTTTGACCTAGTTGAGAAATTTCATAAATTACCTCCAATAAGTATATCATCATAAATAAGGGGGCACCATTATTAGAAGTGTATTAAATTTCATATACTAAATTATTGCTAATAATTTCCCTAAGTGGTGGAATCTATTGGTCTTCTAAGATTATTTGTAGCAATGGAATAGCCTTTATGTCTACATATGCAATGTGTGGATAGCCAAATATTATATTCAAGAGGGATAGGCTAATTCTAAATCCTTATATGAACTATTGGATGATAAATTTTCCTTGATATTCCATGAAAATATTTCCTATTAGGTCAGTCACCCATGAAGCCAAGACCTTATATAGGGAGTGTACTTCATATAAGTTGTCAACGATGACCTGATTATCTTTTATCTATGGTGAGGGAAGGTCATAGTTCTTCTCAAATCTTGGTCCTACTATGAAATAAATAGGGAGCCCTTGGGATATTTACTTAATTAGCCTATATTCACATTTTTACCTCTTAAAAATACCATAAACTAGGTTAGCATATGGCATGACCTCTAGCTTAGCTGTAGCCTTATGGAGATTGACTGCGTGAATGGAAAGGATATCAAAATCTAATTAGATTATGTGGGGTATGGTTTAATCCTCATCAATAGACCTAGTTGATTTTACATTAATGTATATGATACTATAATGCATGTCATTAGATGCTATGGTCTCAAGAATAAATTTAATATATTTGAATATGACTAAAGTACCATTCTAAAATAGAAAGTCATCATTATTAAAGGAAATGATCTTACCTGGAGAAAAAAAGACTTACTTATTCCATCTCTTAGAATAATTTAGGTAGGGATTAATTTCCCTTTGTATCCTTTTTAAACTTTCAAGCTCTGATAATGGTGATTAGGAGTGAAATTAACTAATGGCTCTGAGCTTTGTCAAATTGTGAGAGCATAGATAACAAAAAAAGTAAACATGTATAGATTCAAAATGTAGATAAAAATAACCTTGATTGTGTAGCATTTTGAATTAATACTCTAATTAATGCAATGTTAATGGTGATCTTGGTTCATGTCATATTAATGGCAAACTTATCAACTTTTCATATATTTGAAACAATCTTCAAAATATTACTTTTAGCAATTAATCGTATCATAATTTGATTTAAATTTAATTTGTCTTCGATTTGCCATATATTTTATACTTAAATCTAGATATTTCCATATTTTGACATGCACATGCCACCTTAGATCCAAATAAGTACTTTCATGGCCTAAATATGACTAAGCTACCTAGTTGGCTCAAAATACAGACATGTGGTACCTTTTGATTGTTTCATGGGATCTTAGAATGTAGCTTTGCATGATGAATCATCTATATCTCACCACGTGGCATCTTTCAATTCATATCAAGATCCCAAGTGGTGCTATTCAATTCTGATTGGACACAAGAATACCACACATCATTATCATAGGCAATCAAAGCTTTTCTTTGCCAAGTGTCTCTCTTAGAAGGATTTTGGACAACTATCCACAACTTGGTGCCAATTAGGTAGCTTAGGTGGAGACACACATCCCTCTTGAAGGTGATCTCATGGATCTCAGATATAAATAATATAGAAATGACATGTGGCATTGTCATGCAGGACCAAAGGGGACACACATCATTCTTGTAGGATGTTATTCATTGTTTTACCAAGTGTCATTATTAGAAGGTGCTTTGGATAGCTATATATCATCAAAGCTTGATTAGATATCTCAGGTACAACCCAACTGTATACCTTATGAGATCTCATGATATTTAGATGGATGTAACATGGTATAGACACATGATGACCTTAGATGAATCTAAAGAGGACACACATAATCTCATAAGGCTATTCGGGTTTTGTTGGTTGCCTTTGAGACATACAGTGGAATCTCAAGGGATTTTATACTATGATGGGATGCATGGAAACTTATATTGGATGGTATTGATTGTAAGGGATAAGATCCTAACATGTAGCCCTAGTATTTGAATCCTAATAACTAGCTTCTTAAAAACTCTCTAGATGATACCATGTAGCTCATGGACTTGGTAGATATTTTCCAGGTGTCTTGCATAGGATTCAATGAATCCATATGGCATTGTGAATCTTAATAAGGTGGATACTTTTCCTTTAGGTTATAGTCTAAATTTTGACATCTTGTGAGGTGTCATAAACTACAACTTTAATTTGACATCTTGTAAGGTCAAGTGAGAAACTAAGTTAGGTTATTGAAGATGTCATTACCCACCTTAATAAAATTTAAACACTTTTTAAATCAAAACATTACAAAAAATACCTTAAACACAACATACTACTAATTTAATAAATCCTAACAAAGCTTGTTATGTTTATGTCCATTAGAGAGCTAGGTTGTGCTTCCTTACCAAAAGCTTGTTTGTATATCATTGAACCATCCATGGTCAATAATTCATTTCCAAATAAATCTTGAAAGAAAATTGAAATAATTTGAATATTTACAAGTATCAATCATTATTGCAAAATGAATGATTAACCAAAAATTCTAGAAACACAAACATTGGTAAATCCATTCAATATTGCATGTAGTCAAATGATTTACTATGATTAACATCTTGGGAATTTTTGAAAATTGAAGAAAGGAGGGTCCCCATTATGAGAATAGGGGAATGTTGATCATCAAAAATCTTACCAGATAAACAATTGGCCATTGTGTTCACTATAAATTACATAGTGAAATATCTTATCATCTAGAGTTACAGTGTACACATACCTTCAAATAGATCATCGATAAAAGATTGCCAATTGATAAGGTCCTTATTAACAAAGGGGTCATTAAGTTAACCTCATCAAATCAAAACTAGAGCCAAAACTAAGGAACATGCCAAAATCAAAACCAAAACCAAGTCCAAGCACAAGCATCAGTACCAACCGAAGCTAATAACTATGAAAATTCCAAGTAATTCAATTGCAAAAAGAATGTTATCAAAAATGGAGTAAATGATTCACATCATGTTAAAATTGTGAAAACACCATATACTCAACCAATACCACAAATGCAAATTAATACTCACCAACAAACCATTAAACAAGAATAACCTTTACAATAACCTAGACCATCTCAATAAATGCATCAATCATTACCTTTGCAAACCCCTCCTCCAAGGATAAATGAGCCTACTCATCGAGTCTTCAATGACCTTGGAGAACCCATTGAAGCTATGTTTTTCAATCTATCCATAACTAATCTGATTAGTTGGCCTATTATAAAACACTATCCTAAGGGCATTCCTTATTTGGATTGGTATATGGAGAATTAGCTCTCTAAATACCATCATGTTCATGGACATAATTAATGTCATTGTGTGCATATCAAACACATCAATGAAAATATGTTGATTGTTATTTTTAAGTTGTAAAAAAGTGTTTTGGTAGACTCCTAGGTTTTGATTGGATGTAGATGCTCTATTATCCAATGGGATTTCCCAAAACCCTTTGGATAATAGAGCATCTACATCCAATCAAAACCTAGGAGTCTACCAAAACCCTTTTTTACAACTTAAAAATAACAATCAACATCATCAACAATAAAGGCTAGAGTAAAAACAATAATAGTATCAACAACTATGAAAAAAATAACAATTCTAGTAGAAAAAACAATATCATCCACTAAATAGATGGAACTAAGGCTATAATGATTCCAATAGCCAATAGACTTACCATATAGTTGCAAATGACTATAAAAAGGTTGTAGGTCATATTGTGGGAGGTCATGTTTCCACCATCACCATTAATCTTAAACCAAGTGCTAACTGAATAAGGCCATTACTAACCAATTCCAATCAACCCACTTATGCTAGTAATCCTTGATTTGGGAACACATACAGGTGTACCAACAAGTAGGGATTACTACTTTTGGACCTTATATTGATAACTCATCATTGCCCTGTGACCACAAACAAGTGTAGTGATAATCGAGACTTATCTTATCTAGCCCCCTCTACCATCATTTTATAGAAATAATGGACTAATATCTAATCCTGATTATGCAATCACAAATTGGTGATCAAATATTACCATTCTTGGGCCACAACCATATACCACCAAACACATCCAATGAACCATTTTGGATAGGAACAAGCCATATACTACTATAAAGGAAAACATGTTTAATATTATGGAAAAACTTCAAAATACACCCACATAAATATCTATTTTGGTTTTGTTTCATACATCTATTATTCACAAGAACATGTTATTAGAGTTACTAGGCCAATCCCAAGTTCTGAACAACACAAATTCCAAGCTTTGGTTAGACATCTAGCCCCAAGCCAATAGTTGACCTTCTACCAAAGTGATATATCATCCCTTAGCCCTCTCTGTAACAATCTATTATATATTAAAGTTGTCATAACATGATAAAAAGTTAAACATTCCCTCATAGGTAATGGATCAAGCCTAAATATTGTGTCTTTTAAGCTCATCAAGCATCTCAGATGTACAACATCTGATTTACAACCATAAATGATCACTATCAAGGCCTATGATAATGAAGAGTAGGAATCACAAGGCACCATCAACTTACTAGTTATCATTGGGCCCTTGACCCATGATAAACTTTGTCATGTGTTAGATTTAGACCTATCTTATAATTTACTTTTGGGTAGACCTTGGATACATGAGATTCATGTAATCCTACTAACATTTCTTTAGTGTCTCAAGTTCTCTCACTCAGGTATGGATGTCACTATAAATGGAGATTTGTAGCCCTATAAACATTGCAAACATTTGGAGGCCAAGTAAAAAATATATAACTATCATTTTGGATTAGATTTGGTTCACAAAAATGACAAGGGGAAAGAAATACTTGTTGATTTACTAGTGGAAAATTGCATAGATCCAGATAGCCTTGATTTATCTTCCCATATACCATGTCCTAAATTGTCTAATCAGTTTACCATATTGTCCAATGGACCATACAAGTATTTGAATCATGACACATTTAATAATTCTAAGATTCCATAAAACCCCAATTCCTATGGAAGACCTAAATCCAAGCCACTTTGCATGGAATGGCAAAGAAAGGGAAAAGGCAAGCTCCATAGTCTAGCTCTTATCATTTTCACACTGACCACTAGTCAAGTATAGGATCCACTTGAAAATGATGAATCATGGTTTTACAATGACAAATTGGCTGAATGTTATAAAAATACCAAATACCCATTCCTAACAGGATCATGGATAATTAAGCCTATGAAGGAGGAGGCCTCGGGCCAAATCAGCAAGGAAATCTTGAGCCAATTTTCATAATTCAATAAAAAATAACCTATGGTCTTAGATTTATATTGCTTAGGGGTGACCCCATGTATCTTATTCATGTTCCAACCCTTATGAATAATGATAATGATGTTGATAGTGAAGTAGAGTCTTATCATAGCCTTTAAAAAGACCTTACCAATACCAACCTATTTAACAACCATGCCATTTGTACCCTTACCCTAGTTATTCATAATAATCTACTTCCTCTTTATTACCCTCAATTTATAGCCTAAGACCAAAAATAATCCATAGTGCATGTAGATGAGTTTGAGAATGATGAAACCTTTTATGATTTTATAGGCCTAAGAGACAATGTTCCATTAGGAGACCACAAAAGGGTTATCAATCAAACTAGATCCTGTAGCCTATTTTGGAGAGTGGGTGAACACCCTTAGCCATAAATAATTAAATAAAACATTGAGGTCCCAAAGTGAAAACCTCTTCAAGGCACTTTTTAACTAGGGTAAAAGTAAAGAGAAAGGCTAATATTTTTGTGAAAACTTGC
Organism: Torreya grandis; assembly: GCA_037957365.1. Classification (NCBI taxonomy): domain Eukaryota; kingdom Viridiplantae; phylum Streptophyta; class Pinopsida; order Cupressales; family Taxaceae; genus Torreya; species Torreya grandis. The sequence continues at coordinate 973,479 of JARHVA010002518.1, read as the reverse complement.
TTTAGGCAACATTAGATGGGGGTGTTCACCTTTCCTCAAATGTAAATTAGGAGACCACCAATAAAGAACTTATTTTTGGGTCTGAGTTTAATTTTGAAAAATAACATGCCTTTGATCAGATTATTTGAGAGTTTTCAATAGTGTTTTTAACATGGCCATACCTAAGATTAAATAATTTAGATTTATCTTGTTTAGGATAACTTGAAGAGCTATTCCAAATAGAGGACTTTTTAGTTATAAGCCAATTCAAATCATTGCTCACCATTCTAGAAGATAGATCGGATCTCCTTATAGAAGACACGACAAAAGTCAACATCATCACTCTAGAGAACCCAAAATGGATCAAATTAGGTGCATCCATCACTAAGGAGGAACATGAAATATTTACATCCCTTTTGAGGGAATTTGTTGACTTCTTTATGTGAGCCTACTCAGACATGCCAGGTTTAGACCCCACCTTGGTTATACACCACCTTATTTTACATCTTGATGCCAAACTTGTGAAATAAAAATTATGTAAGATGCATCCTTGCATTATTATATTAATAAAGAAAGAGTTGGAAAAACTCTTATAAGTGAGATGCATTCAATCGATTGACTACTTAGAGTGGGTCTCAAATGTTGTGCCAGTCAATAGGAAGTTAGAAAGAACTAGAATCTATATTGATATTAGATATATAAACAAGGCCTACCCCAAAGATGACTTTCCTCTACCAAAAAATGACATGATAGTTGAATCCACAATGGGGTAGATTTATTTTTTCACTAATGGATGGATTTCTAGGATACAACTAGATCCATATTACACTTGAAGACCTACATTAAACAATGTTCACCACTCCATAGGGAGAATTTTGTTATCAAGTTATGCCATTTGGTCTCAATAATGTTGGAGCTACATACCAAAGATCCATGACCATCATATTTCATGATATGATGCATGACATTGTTGAAGACATGTTAATGACATATTGGGTAAGACTAGGGTCGATCATCTAGTCACACTATGGAAAATATTTGAGAGGTTTCATGAATACAAGGTCAAAATCAATCATAATATGTGCATTTTTTGAGTTACTTTAGGTAAACTTCTAGGATTCATCGTCTCTTGTAGAGGCATCAAAGTTAATCTTACCAAAGTTCAAGCCATTACAAAGATGCCACCACCTTCTAATTTGAAGTATTTCCATAGTTGGTAGGGAAAGATTCAATCTATAAGATGATTCATTTATGAATTAGATGATAAAAGTCATCCATTTACATATTTAATGAATACGGGTGTCACATTTCATTGGGATGAAGAGTTTTAAAAAACCTTCTAGCACCTAAAATACTATCTTACCAATCTGCCTATTTTGTTACCACCTATTCCAAGAAGTCTATTCCTACCATACCTATCTACCACAAATGAAGCCTTGGGGGCACTTTTAACTCAACATGATTATAATGAAAAAGAACATGCCATGTAATATATAGTATTTACACTAGTCATGTATGAACACAATTATATGCCCATAAAAAAATCTTGTTTAGCTATGGTCTTTATAGCCTGTAAATTATGATATTACATGCTTAACAATAAGACCATGGTTATTTCCAAAGTAGAGATGATAAAAGTCATCCATTTACATATTTAATGAATAAGGGTGTCACATTTCATTGGGATGAAGAGTTTTAAAAAACCTTCTAGCACCTAAAATACTATCTTACCAATCTACCTATTTTGTTACCACCTATTCCAAGAAGTCTATTCCTACCATACCTATCTATGACAAATGAAGCCCTGGGGGCACTTTTAACTCAACATGATTATAATGAAAAAGAACATGCCATGTAATATATAGTATTTACACTAGTCATCTATGAACACAATTATATGCCCATAAAAAAATCTTGTTTAGCTATGGTCTTTATAGCATGTAAATTATGATATTACATGCTTAACAATAAGACCATGGTTATTTCCAAAGTAGACCTGCTCAAGTATCTACTATCCAAGACAATTTTACAAGGCCACATAGATAAATATATCATACATTTGAGTGAGTTTGAGATCAAATATGTCAACTAAAAAGCTATAAAGGGTTAATTACTTGCAGATCAACTTATTTAAGATCCCATTATAGATACTAAACCTCTCACTTTTTGGTTCCTAGATGAGTCCATTATGACCATCATAGAAACACCTCTTTAGGAGCAAAACTAAAATCTATATTTTTATGGATCATTCACATCACATGGATCAGGGTTAGGCCTATTATTTATTACACCATAAGGGGATATTATCCCTAAATCATTCATCATTAGCTTTCCTTGTACTAACAATATGGCTGAATATGAATCACTCTTTATAGGTCTCCATCAAATAGTATAATGGAATATTCAACATCCAAATGTTTATGGTGATTCTTAGTTAATCATTAATTAGGTAATAGACCACTTTTAGACCAAACATAACAAGTTGGTGCCATACAAGGCCATGATCAACACTATAAAATTAGAGATTACCAACATATAATTTGAGCACATACCAAGGGCTAATAACTAAAAATTAGATGCTATGGCCACCATTGGATCTTTGATCCACCACATAGACAAGGTAAAATAATATCAATTCCTTATTGAAAATCTTTTAGCGCCTACTCATGAACCTTTAACCATTGCCATGACCTATGATATTGTTGGTCCTAACTCCATATGGTATTTAGACCTCTTAACCTATCTTCATGACAATATCATGCCACTAGACCTATAATGTAAACAATAAAATGTCTTTACTTACCAAGCCTCATTCTATCCTTATTTAGACCAACCTTATACCATTGAAACTTTGATGTAACTTTTCTTCATTATTTAAATTTGGTAGAATATACATTGGCATTATGTGAAGTTCACAAAGGATTATGTGGAGACCACACAAGCAGGGTCATCCTAGATAAAAAACTCCTACGTACCAATTATTATTGTATAACTATAGATGTAGATGTAACTTATTATGTCAAAAGTTATGAAAAATTTCAATATAATGCCAATTTGATTCATGCCTTGACCAAAACACTAAAACCAATGCTTACTCCATGGCCATTTGCAACATGGGGACTCGATCTCATTGGGAAGATTAACCCAACTTCATCTAATGGCCATAAACACATCCTTAGTGCTACCAAATATTTCACTAATTAGGTTGAAGCTATACCCCTCACATGATTAGAAAATAAATTCCCCAATTCATATTCAATCATCTCATCTACTACTATAGTATCTCGTTCGATGTTATATTTGATAATGAGAGATCATTTAAGAATAAGGATGTTGAAATGTTTTGTGCTAAGTATAATATTACACAAAAATTTTCTACCACATATTATCCATAAGATAATGTCCAAGTAGAAGCATCCATAAAAACCATTGTAAACATCCTTAAAAATATTGTCAATGATGTTGGCTATGATTGGCACCTCTAAATATTCTGCACCCTTTAGGCATACTTCACTAATTACCTTACCCCAATAGGATCCACTCCATATCCCATAGTGTATGGCACTGAGGCCATTCTTCCCATTGAGGTTGATTTACCTTATTTAAGCATATAGTTAAATCATGTCCTTGATGATGAATATTATTGAGTACCTCACCTGCAAGAGCTAGAGTTACTTGATGAGAAATGCATGGACAATGTCAATAGCCTTCAAGCATACTAGAACTGACTCCATGGCCACTATAAATAGTGGGTCAAACATAGATAATTTATACATGGGGATCTTATCATTAAATAAAACTAAAATAACACCATGACTGAGAAGAAGAAGGGAAAGTTTAAACTTGATTGGATAGGACAGTATATCATTATTGTAAACTATGGATCTAGAGCATATAGGCTCACTAAACTAGATGGGGATGAACTTGATGAGCTGATGAACATCATACACCTAAATTTTTACTTCACTTGAGAGACTTGATGTATTATCTATGAAGCCCATTTCTATTATACCATAATATAAAAAATATTTTTACCATACCCTATACCATTATACCATACATTTCCTATTAACTAAATTGGTTTTTACCCTCCCTACCCAACCCTTTGAACTTGGTTTCATTCCATTGGTTCTTCAGGAACCTTCATCAAGAGGATTCATATCAATTTCTAGTAGTTGATTCAATATTATAGATAGAGGAAATATCTTGGACTAGTTTTATAATGGTTTAGTAGTTTCATCCTTCATTTCATTTTGAGTATTCCTGATTATAACTACCTTTAGGAAAATTAGTGTTTCATGCCATGCTAATAATTATAAAAACCTATGGGAGAATTAGTATCATTCATCTATGTCATTTTTTCCTAATTATAACCACATATTAAAAAATTAGGAACAACACTTTTATCATGCCTTAAAGTCCCCCCTTTCCATTACTATGCCATACTTTGCCATTTTCCTAATTTGAGAACTTTCTTCTACCTAATCAAATTATTCTACTATAAGGCATAAATACAATGACTTGAGGTCCTAATGGGGCTCTATAGGCAGTGCTCAATTCATGTTGAGGTTAGCTCAATCACCCCTTTTTCCATGCTCTCTCTATTTTGTGATCATTTTAAGTTTGAATGCTCTCTCTATTTTGTGATTTGGACAATTTAGTATATTTTCATCCTCGATTGAGTTGAGATGCTTCAAAAATTCCAAATTTTTTTGTAAAAGATATAGGAAATTGTAAAAATCATTTCTTTTCAACCACTTCTTTGCCTTCAAGATTTTGGGAACCCTCCCTAATTCACAAAAAACCCCTTTTATTTTAGTTTCACATCCTTGTTGGCCCCTAAGCCTTATGCTCTCACCATTTTATGAGTTTATATTATTTCACATTATGTATTCAACTTCGATAAATTAATGATTGTTAGGCTTCCTTTCATGCTATCACCATTTTGTGAGCCCATTCCCATATTTCCTCTATAATCCAATCATGTTTCCTCAATTATCATTTTTATTCTATCCCATCTCCTGGGAGAATCACATTTGGCCTAATGTTTATGTTGGACCTTGCATCCATTGCACTATGTACGAAACATCCACTTGCCTTGTGCATCTAGAGTTAGCTCATCTACCCCTCCCTTTTCTTCTTTTCCCCCATTTTATTTTTTTTGTTTTGTTGTCTCTTATAACCTAGGGGAAATATTCATCTTGTTTATTTTTTGTTTGTGCTAACATTATGATTAACCATTATTTATGTTTGTTTCATTTTATTTTGGTTATTTTGTTTTATTTTTATTTTTTAGTGTTTTGTCTTCTTATTTGTGTGTTTTTTGCTTGTTTTTTTACATTATTGGTTGTGCCTTGACTTGGTATTTCTATATTCATTAGATGAGTCATTGTGAATTATACTTAAGTCCATACATATTCATATGCCAACATTATCATCATGGCTTTTTATCATTGGTACATTATTTTTGATTATTTATTGGATATCATTTTAGTCCTTAATCATATTTTGGCTAAGTTATCATGGTGTTTTATACCATGATGCCTACTATCATGTGTTATAGAAAAAAATTAGCTCAAGAAATCTTACAATCAATGTGGCCAGGATACTTCTCCTTGGATCCTTAATAAATTATCGATCTACCCCAATCATTTTTCAAATATAAAATTCTTAAATCATGAAATAATCTTAATCCTTGCTAGTTAAAATGTAGATATCCATAATATAAGGTTTCCCAAATTCATCTTTATCCTCTATACCAGCTTAATCTTATTCCATGAGTATGGATTTAGTTTGTAAGCCCCCTAATCCAGTTTAACATCATTATAATAATGATTCTAACCACCTATGGGAAAATCATTGTGTATCATCCCACCCACATAACTGATGATTATAACCACTTATGGGCAAATCATTGTGTTTCAATTTCTCTAGATGTTCATGATTATAACCACCTTTGGATAAATCATTCTCATTCTTCTACCCAACAAGGACATGTTTTCCTTATGATAATGCTTATAATCACCTTTGGGAAAACCATTATCTCTATCTACCCAACTGGGGCATGCTTTTATCTTGCCAATTATTATAACCACCTGTGGGCAAATCATTATTCTCCTTTTAATGATTATAAACACTTTAGGAAAATCATTCTCTTTTTACCCTTATCCTTTGGCTAATGATTATAATTGCCTTTGGGAAAATCATTAAATTTTTATCACATTATGTTTATGATTATAACTACCTTTGGGAAAATCATCTTATTTATCTACCCAATCGAGGAAACTCACCATGCCATTGAATATAACCCCTATGGGCAAATAAATCATTGACCACTCCCTTAAGGGGGTATTTGAAGCTCATCCATTGCCATTAAATCATTATACATACATGACCTTTTCATTCTTTGAGAAGACAGTACTATGCTTATAGCTTGTAATGCCTTCCCAAACAAGGGTAAATTATAGACATCCAAATCTGGCCATAACTAGCTTTCAACTAGACTTTAGACTTATTCCTACCAACCATTAAAAATTAACCTTAAGAATTAATGAACATCCAAATTTATTTGTCCATCATTCATTAATGCTCAGAATCATGTTGAAGCGTCCCTATTTGGGATACTAGCCCATATGAAATAATAAACTCTCATGGATTCACCCCCAACCACCTTGTAATATAATAACTATCAATTTGTCCTATAGACCCATTAAGTGAGGCACTTGATTAAATTTTGAAAAATCAAAAGTTTTAATCAAATTGAGTTATCTAATTAAACAAGATTAAATGCTTAGTTGAATTATCTATTTACAATTAATAAATATCTAAAAATGAAAATTCAAAAAATCAAAATATCAATCCTTTTCATCATTACCTTTATGAGTTATAAATCTCTTCTAAAATATCCTAAAATATCTAATTTGAGAGCCATGTCTATTAATTAAAATCCATAATTACATATCAATTATTAACTCAACTGGAGTTAGTATTAACTCACTTGGGGTTATTTTGAACCCATTCCATGTTTAAACTCAACCTTAACTCACTTTGGGTGATAGTTAATTCTTGAGGCTATAAATACAAGGCCATACCCTTTCATTTCTAATCTTGAATATTATAGAGTTATTATGTAGGATTTAATCCATAAGCCTCATGCAAGTAATGTTACCATGTCCAAATCTTAAGCCAAGAAATCAAAGTCAAGGTGACAAGGAAAGGTAAAGCCAAAAAAGCTCCATTGATGAATATTTCTTGATGCACAAGCTAAGCAAACCATTCAACAATCCATTTGGGAGTTTTAAAGAAGGTAAAAGAGTGTATTTTTTAATTTTCTAGTTGTGTTTTCATATGTTTTATTATTACATAAGCTCTCCCTAATGTCCAGGTTAGTGGTATTAGGATTTTAGTGTGTTTATTTGATTTTTATTTCTTAGACTAACATAAAACTAACCTCCCTTATATGTATTTCTTATCCACACTACCTAGCGGGATGGGGAATGATGTCCATCAAGGAACCCAAGGAGGAAGGGGATATGCATGAGGTCCCTCATAGCATCATAAACTAGATGTGAGTGTAAGAATCAAGAGACAAGGGTCATGGCTATAATGTATACATGAAAGAATACATAAAAACACATGAGGCATGAAAATTAGGCCAAGGGGACATTATATGAGGGACATTTACAAATGTCACTAAGTCTAAGAAATGAATACATATAAGGACATGTTAAAATTTACACATACCTAAAGAGAAATCAAGGTTAGATTAGATTCACATGGAAGGATATGTTCAAATACATGCATACACAATAAAAAAGGTGCACACAAGGAAATAGGCACATGTCCAAGGCATAAAAACAATGAAAGGAATTTGTGTAGACTCATATAATAATGACATATTCAAATTATCTCAAGTATATGTAGAAGAAAAGAGACACAATCAAATCTAAACTAGGAAAGCCAAAAATGAATGTATGGATGAACGTGTAGTATAAATCCATATAAGCACAAAGATCTACATAAATTATCTATAGTAGTAGTAGTAATTGGAAAAAAATATAATTATCATGTGATGATCAATATCAAGATATAATCAATGTTAATTTTGTGATATAAAGTATATTAACATGTAACCTATCAAACCATAAACTATGTAGTATGATGCCCCCAATGAGTGAATGTATAAATGATGAATCTACGTATGTGCCCTAATGGGTGGATAGTGTCATATCTAGGTTTATATAGAGGACTTGAATCATTTATTAATTTGTAGTCACTTGAAAAATAACAAGTGAAGCATGTATGTATGATAAAGCCAACTATAATAAGATAGCATATGTAGTACCTAGAAAATAGAAGGAATGTAAACATGGAAATGTATACATTCTAAAATTTTATATTATGAACACATTATATTATTTTTATGCTTCCTGAGTATAAGCTATGTATAAGTAATCATGAAAAACAAACTATATACAAGGAGCTAAATAACAAAAATTGTATGCTAATAATGTGTAAGTAAGAGAAAATTTAGAGGATGTGGATATTTAAATGGATGATCTAGTGGGAGATATCCAATGTCAAATATTAAATATACACAAACTCAAATAAATCATTATCACTATGATATTCATACCATGCTTTTGGTAAAAGTATAGCCTTATACTTGGTGATAGTTTAGAGTTTATGTATTTAAATATAATAATGCTCTATTGTGTAAGAACCCTCCTATACAATCCTAGGGTAAACCAAATTAGACCATAGTTTATATATGTGATACCTATGGTTCTCATCTATGCCATCATGTAGAATGAAAATTATGTGTCCCTTATGATTGAATTTCAAACATCTGTCTACCTGATCAACTATGGTATCCATTACCTTTAACCATGTGCTACCAAATGTAACTTGTATGTGAGTGCTCATGCTCATGACAAAAATAAGTGTGTTGACCATATTAGGGCCATATAGAACTGGTATGTGATATGTCCCAAGGATTCTTGACAATGTATAACATCAAAATAGTTTTTTGGGTTAAACTATGTCAAATTTTAGAGAAGCAATAAAATAAAATTTGACACAGTTTGACCCAAAAAACTATTATGTTACTATATGGACTATGAAAACATCAAATATTTGAAATGTATAGCATGTTGTATCTCACTCTCCTAATGTCCTATGTGTTGTAAAAATGCCAAGGTACAATTATTAGGATTGGAATTCTCATCTATAGTAACATGAGGAATGTATTTTCCCTGATAAAAATATGGATAATTAATGGATCATTTCATGAATGTCTACATTGGTGAATATTTAATCATGGTGCATGTACTAGTGGAGGTGGAGGTTGTGTATTATGGATAGTGCCCTGATATTTTAGTTTATTTAGTTTCTATTGTAATGTTGAGGATGTATATTTATCATGTCTAGTAATTTTGTGAAAATGATAAAATGGTATATCATCCTATTATGACAATATGCTAATGGATCTATGGCAAATTATGGGTAATGTCATCATTCCTCTATCAAGTAACATCTATAACATCTATTTTGGTATATATTATATACTACCTACTAAAATTCTAATAATTAGGTCAATACCCATAGATGTGACCATATGTATTAAATGTATAAAAGAATATACCTTTAACTATAAGTTATTATTTTGGCATGTGTCTGTGTAACTATGAACTGGTGGTGATGCCCATGTATGTAAAGGTATAAGTGTATTAAAATCATTTTAATACTCTCTAGAGCCTATTGGTGTGAAGCTCAATCCACATAAATAATCATCATAGTCAATGGCTGTTGGATCATCCTTTATGGTGGTTTAGGAATATGTATCTACATTTCCAATGTATACTTCCTCTGAATTAACAAGCAATGGTGATTGTGTTGTGAGAATCCCATCATATACCATGGGATAGGATAATTTTGCTATAGTAATGTCCTTCACCTTCATGGGTGAGGGTAACTATGATGTAAGATGATTTGGAATAGGTGTAGGAATAGTAGTGATAGATTCCCTGACCTCATATGTTTGCATATTGTCTATCAAAATCTTATGAGTTGGGGACTCTATGAGAACATGAGCTATCTCATATGAATATGTACTCAAAGTGGTAAGATCTATGACTCTATAATATCTAAATGGTTGGTTATAAGTTGTTAAAGTGTATACGTATCCATCATGTAAAAACTTGACATGTATGTACAAGGTAGATGGTATGACCTCCATGGCATGTATCCAAGATCTTCCATGTAATATATGATAATGCAAATGATTAGGCATCACCTAAAAATATGTGGATAGGGTTTTTGGCCCAATTATGATATCTAATGTAATAGTACCCAATTATTTTCAAGGGATGTCATCAAAATCTCTGATGTTCTTATATGTCTTTTTAATAGATGCTATCAACCCCCACAATCTATAGGAAATTGAGGTTTCATATGTTAAGTATTGAGCCACTATCAATTAGAACATGTTTAATAGTGATCCATACCATCATATTCTTTATGTTGATCTATAAGACCCATTTTATTATGTTGGGGATGAGGAGGGAGTGTGGGGTTACACTACTCTTATATAAACTGAGGAGACATATAATTTCATCTAGTGATAGCTCAAACTACAAGGTCTACTATTTTATGATGTAAAGTAGAAGAGGTATGATGTGAGTGAAGATAGTCAATGGGTCTAGGTGGAGGAGGGACAAAAGGATTCATCTAAGCTTTTTATCATCGAGTGGTAACCAAAGGTAAATCAAAATTGGCTATGTAATATTTCTCCATAGAAGGGGGGCTCAAGGTGAGGTGGAACAATGTGTGAAATACATTGAGTTCTAACATGATACATGATAGGAGTGTCATATATGTGTATCAATCTAAAAATAGTAGGTAATAGGTATGTAAGACAAATCATAAGACTTTGTACCAAAAAGTAGAAAATGACATCCATCATGATAATCATCATGAAGGGTTGCAAATTGAAAACTAAGAAAATGCTAAAAATAATAAGGGAACCCCTAATAACACACTTGGATTTTCAATAATATGTTGGAAGTTAGTCAGGTTTACCAAATGATTCAAATTTTAATGAATAGTGGAATGTAAATTATATTTTGTTAAAGGGATGGAATAGTAAATTAGGGGAGAAATATGGAATAAATACAACAACTAATTTATGCAAGAATTAACCTAATATGATATTTCCAAAAATAATAATGAATGATACAAATAAGTACATATAGAGAAACTAACTGAGATAGATGCTCTAAAAGTTGAAAACTAACATAGAAGTTGATCAGGGTGTTGTAAATAGAATCTAGGTGTCATAATTCCTCCTAGATGTAGCATGATTCCCTAGATAGTATTGCACTATGCTAGTGTCCTCTATTTTATGTTAGTGTCCTTATGCAAGGACTGATGTGAACTTTTGGGATTAGCTATGTCTGAGTTTAATAGGCCTATTCTGGTGTAGATGAAACCTATTTCACTATCTGTGACCTATTTTGGACTAATTTTATATGAAACCCATATATTTCCATGTTTTTATGGTATTTTAGTGGCACAACTAGAAAAAGTGTGATGTTAAATAAGTAATGTAGACATCCTCAACACCTCATTGTGTTGAAAGTTTCCCACATACCAATACATTGAGAAGGGATCAAGCCCAATGCAGTTCTCCCAATCTAAGTGTTAGTGCAAGTGTAAGTGATTCTAGTATGAATGTTATCTTGAGTGCTTTATGTGAGGCTTGAGACTAGAAATTTATGTAATATGAGCTTAAGATGGTTTTTGATGATTATATGCATAAGTAGGGTAGAATAAGGATCAATGACCTTGATTGTGTTCTACTTGTTCCAAACTTGTTTATGTGTATTTGTATTTGATATCCATCTAATGGGTAAAGGGCTAAAATTCATGTATTTATACTAATTTGGTGCTTGTGTAAAGTGTGAAAGAGGAATAAGCTGACCATAGGTGTATGATGAAATTAAAAAATGTATATTAGGGTTAAAAATAGGCAATGGACACTAACATGGTCCTTTTGTCACTAGTGAAGTGTGCTAGTGTCCAAAGGGACATGCTAGTGTCTAGGTAGTATAACTCAAGGAACTAGGGGCTTGGATCCATAAGGAAATGTCTAAGACTATTTTTGGGATGTCTAAGGATACATAAAACCCACATGAAAGTTGTATAAGGGTTGAAAGAGGCCTTAAGATAGGTCTATGGATATTTTAGGGATGGGTGATCTCAAGTGATACTCATTACACTCAAGTAAAATTTTATATGACTACAAAAATATATATTTTTAGATTGAGTGCATACCTTACAAGCCTTCAAAATTTTAACATTAGAGATGGATATTAGATCATAGTTCTCATCCTGATATTTATGTTCATCTTCTCACCCTTGAGCTGATCATATGATTTGTATATGCTCTCTGAGGTCACTAAATATTTTTGAAACTTGTTAGTATCCATATATAGAATCTAATCACCATAAGTTTCTTATACCCATGACTAATTCTGAAAATAAGAATCAACCTCTTTCACTAATCTTCCATGTTGTTCCTACTCTTTCATGACATCTTTGGGTGTGTTAAATTGAACTCCAATTGATGAAAGTCCATCATTATCCTTGTTTTGACCTTTAAGGACTGTTGACTTACTAAAATCCTTAATGAGGTCAAAGTATAGCTACCATTTTTCATCAATATCCTCCTAAGGCTCTAGATTTATATCAAGATCCTCTCAAGTCTTCAAAATATTTGGTAAAATAGAGTCCTCTTCAATAATGCAATAGTTACCCAATCTTGTCTCCCATGCATGATCATATGGATCAAATCCATAGTGTTCATTTGTCCACTCATCAATTAATATATCTAAAACATCATAAAAATGTGTGGTAGTATCATGAATATTAATATTTTTCTCTTGATCATACATATTTCAATTTATGGGGACTGGATTAAGGGAATATGTTTGAATGTGGTCTATATAAATGGGCATAGATTTGATAGTTACTTTGGTACCATACCTATTCATAAGAAACATGTGTGATCAATATAAGGATATATACCCATCCATATTTACAATGAAAACCTTATAAAGACATATAGAAAAATAGGGATGGAGGTATATGACTGAAACATCTTGGGAGATGGAGAGACTCAGGCAAGCATGTAGGGTAAGATTCAAGTTGTTAATAATGTCAACTATATTAATAGTTATACCATATAACTAGATAAATCCCTTTATAACTAGAGTATAATCTAATCCTATCACGTCACTAATATTCTTAGGCATAATTAGACTACTTACCCTAAAATCAATCATACAATTATGTACAAGGTGCTTACTAATAATCAAGGAGATGTAGAATGGAGGTGGTTTGATGATATTTCCAATATCTTCTTATTTCAATTGGAATAAATTGGTGGGATAAGCTACTACAATTGCTTTGATGACATGAACATGGTGGCTTAAGGGTTCCTTCAACACGTCTCTTTTGGTAGGAATGGAGAGAGCCTCTCACATAGTGACATTTAGGTGTGTTCTCTTCATTTGCTCAACTATGTTGAAAGTGATTTGTCCTCATTTTGAATAAAAATTTAGAAAAACAACATATTATCTTTGATTTTGGTTGATTTGAGGCTCAATTTACTTTTGAGCACCTTGATTTTCTTATACTAAAGGTGTCCCAATAACTATTTTCTCTTTGGTAGTTGTTGGCCAATTTTGGCCCACATATGGAAATTTGCCTAGATGGATCAGTTTATAGAGGTCTTGGTATGGAGTGATCAGCTGAGTAGGGTTCTAAATGGAATGAGTGGACCAAATAAGAAGATAAAATGTCACTTAAAAATATTTTGAAACACAAAAAGCAAGCTTAAAGTGTGTTTTATTGATGTTTGAGAAATAAGTCTTGAAACCTGTCTAAGATTGTAAGGTGAAAAGGACCAAAAAGTTCTCATGGAATTTCAAGAATTTAGGGGCATGAATCAAGTTTTACAAGGTCTCAAAAACTCATTTTGAGCCTTGAAAATAGACAATAGTTCCTTGTAAAATCCTATAGAGACCAGATCATCATGGTATGGCATGTATAAATGAATGGGTTAGCTTGATTATGTATTTAAGTAAGTTTACTTATATATCCTCTCAGGGCTAAAAGATCACATGGACATTAAGTTCTTTGTGTCTAAATTGCACTTTGCAAATTTCATGTCTGGATGTCTTTTTTATCTTGAGATATAAAGCTTCAAAGTTAGACTTGCAGAGTAGGACGTACACAAGGACATCAAGTTCAAGCTACAACAAATAGCCATTTATATTCAAATATTCCAAGGTTGAATGAGAATATTCCAAGTGGTAAGATATCAGGTACTTATTGAAAATCTAATTGTGCATGTTGATTGATAAAGTTAGTGGGTCCAAGTAGATCGATGATGTGCGTTAATTAATAAAAAAGTAAATCAATGGTGAGTAATGAGTCAATAAGTTAGTGAATCTCAAATAAAAATGAAAAGCTACCAAGTGTCTTAACCACATTATATTGGGAAAAGATTTATCACTTGTATTCATTTTTACAAAGGGAGATCAACAATGTGCATGAGGTCAAGAAGTCAAAGGGCTGATAATAAGTACATGTAGGATGAATGTAGAGCTAACAATTGGCACATTATGAGAAGCCCAGATCAAGATCACTGGTTAAAATTAAAATTCTAAAGCTAAGGGACTTCAATGGAGATAAAATTTGACTTAGGTCAAACCAAGGCAAATATTGTGAAGGATTCCATTAAAGTTTAGTCAAGACCTCTTTTGGAGGGTCCAGAACATGTAGACTTGGTTTTCTTGTGTTTTTAATATCATGTACAATAAGTCCTTAGCTTCCATAAGTTTCAAAGAAATAATAGGTCTATTTAAACCTAATATAGTTTAAGAACAATGTTATGCAGTTTGTAAGGTCTTCGACATGATGACTATAGGAAAACCAATAAATTGGATTGGTTTTAAATATATAGTGAGACCTATGCTTATATTTTGAAGTAGGGGTGTAGGTACATGATTATGAAGAAGTGTCTCATCTATCAAAGCTATAACTTCAACAAATAGGAATATTTAGCTACCTAAATTAGACATAACATGGCTCTGTTAGTTTCAAGATATGAGGATTTTGTCCTCATGAACAAATCAAGTGTAAGATGGAATAGAGTCCCAAGATGGAGATATGGTGATTGGAGAAAGAAATGAGAACATTTAATATATTTTTAGGGTTCTTAAGGTTTTTTATTCATACTAGGATCATGACTCATTGTCATAAGAAACATTCTTGTCTCTTAGTGCATTTTTCTCAATTAATGAGAAGATTTAGGGACTATTAAAGAAAATAAAGGCTATTTTGTCTATGATGTACTAATCTTGATTTGATTGAAATATGGTGGAACATTCATTGAAATATGGTGTTATCTCATTTAATGATCTTGAATGGCATGCTCTCCCTCTCCTCCCCTTTCTCTATATCTTTCATTTTCTGACACATGGTAGTTCTCTCTAAATTTTTAAAAGAAAATATCTCTCTCACTTTTGACAAAAAATTCTCTATCAATTATGTAAGAGCATAGACTCTTATTTGATAAGGATAGACTCTATAAGAAAATTGTATGAAAGACCTCTTGAAGCAATAAAGACTTTTTTTTGTCTCTCTCCCCTCTGAATTATGTGTAGCAAAGCTTGTGCATGATGGTATTATGAAGGAGAATCTTCCATGGCCATTATTCTTATTTCTTACTCATTTCTAGTTGTCTTAAAGTTAGCTGAAGGTATAAGTTAGCATTCTTTCTATAATTGATGCAAGCTCTCAGTGAGTCTTAGAACTCCTCTTTGCCTTCATTTATTGCTTTGTAAACCTAGTTTATGAAACACTTATGCAACTAGCTATGTTTTGTGAGATTGTGTGAGCTAGCATTGTCTTATGCATATTTAGTGTTTACTTCATGCTTATGTGAGTTCTCATTTAGATTTGGTGCATCACCTAGTAAATTTATTAGGAGCCTATTCCCCCTTTCTAACCCTTTTCTCAGTGCAAATATTAGTATAGGTGATCCATCAAGAGGAAGTTAACCTTCTTTGGAGGTCCAACCCCACCATAGGTGACCCATAGCCTGGGGTTGTTCTAATAGTGTAGCTCAATTCAAAAGAGCCTGAAGAACCATTTCCAAGGGTGCAAATTGATGCTACAATAGTTTCTAACATGCCTGATGGGACATAGTTCAAATAATATTGGTTAAATTTTGATGATGGTTTGATAAATTTGCAATAGTTATAGATTCTAAGTGACAACATTTGATGACCCCAAAAGAAGGTTCAACATTCTGGTAGCAGAGAAGTGATTACATCTCATGCTAAAGGTGACTACAAGGTCAAATTATAGAGTTGTTCCCTTTCAATTCATTAATTGACTTTAAAATCAATAAAAAGACTAAGATTTTCTAATAGAGAACCATATAAAGGTAACTTTTTTCCTAAGTTAATTTTGAGGCCTACCCCTACAAGAAGATCTTTGTTAAACCCTTTCATTGCCATGGTAACCCCTATAGTTTTCCCCTTTATGGATTTTAATGGCCAAAATCCTCTGAACATCCCTCAGTATGATGTTATTATATTAATAAATCTTAAAATTGTCCCTCATTTTACTGAAGACCAAGCTATAACCCCTTCTGAACACCTGATAGATATAGCCAACTTCTATAACATTCATGATGTAAATGAGGAAAATGTAGAAATTAGGTTATTAGCCATATATTATATAGGTAAAGCCTTAGATTGGTATAGAATCCTTGTTTTTAATTATATTACATCATGAGATCAATTAAGGGATGCATTATGTAAGAGATTTGAGGATAAAAGTGACCATTTGTCAATTCTAGAATAATTAACCATAATTAAAAGATCCCCTCATGACATCATATAAGACTTCAATATAAGGTTCCAAATGACTTGGGAAATAATACTAGTCTCTATTAGGCCTACCCCTAACTTTACTTTCCTATACTATTTGAAGGCCCTAAATAGTTACATTGTAGTAGTGATCTAGTCCATGGGAGGAAACACATTGATGAATGCATATGAGGTGGCAATCAGAGTAGAATATTATCTAGTGCAAGCTAACAAGCTTACACATAAATAACCAATGCCTTTATTCCCTAGGATTAAACCATATCCTATTTCTATTCCTCCCCTTGATGTCATTCCTCCTATGCTTACAATTGCTGTTATACCCTCACCTAAGCAAGAAAAGGCTTCCACTAGTCAATCTAGTAATTCTCAAGAACAAAAGAACTTTCAAGAGCTTAAGAGCATGTTCCAATCTTTGGGAAATGAAATAATGAATTTTAAGAGGAAAAAAACTTTCAATAAGCCTTACCAAGCCTCATATCAACCTCAACAATAATCTTATGAAGTGAATAGGCCACCCTAGAAAGGAAATTTCTAAGGCCAAGGCTAAGGTCAAAGCTAAAGATAAGGGAAACTTAACTATGTTAGGTAGAACAATTGTAATCCAAATATTTTAATAAATTCCAACACTTTCATCCCTATCTAGAATAATTTTGCTCAAGAAGCTGAGCGTAAAATACCTTGGAATCAGTCTTTTGGGAAATCCATTATCCCAAACACTGAATTCAGACAAACTTTCAATTATAAATGGTAACATGCTACTTATTATGGGTACAACCAAGCTCCTATGGATTATAACATAGAGGTACCCATGATGAAAAAACTAGACGAGGCTCAACAAGGTCAAAGCCTTAATCGAGGACCAAGCTAGTTGGGTGATACAATCCTGAATTATGAGTAAGAAGAGTGTTATGCACTCAATAAATAGGCTATTTTTAGCTAGGAATACATTATAGTGACTACAAGTACAAGTTTTAAAATAAGGAACATGGATGGTAACTAGGAAGTATTCAAGGAGCCTCCTACTGTTACTCCTTCAATATCAAATCCAAACCAACCTACTGCTATTCCAAAAGTTCTAATAGATCCAAGGAATCAAAATTAGGGGAATGTATTTATCCCTCAAAACTTACAAATTCAAGGTGTAGTTGTGGCTCCCAAAATATAACCAAAGGTTGGTGGTCCACCCATCAACATTATGAAACAAATTAAAAGGTCCAATGTGAGTGTGTTAATGTGGGATATGCTTTCTATGTCTAGCTAGGTGGAAATTCTTTAAGAAGGTTTGTCCAAGATTAATATTGCAATAGTTGTAAATAAGCCACCAGTCAAGGAGAATGTAGTTGTTACCAATGTAACCAAAGGACCAAATGAAAGGAAACCATGTAAGGTTGTCAAACCTCCTCCCTCCTACATTTAAATAATCATTGGTAACTCTTTAGTACACAATTGCTTGGTAGATAGTGGGGTTATCACCTCAGTAATGCCAAAGTCTATAGCAAACCATCTTGGTATAAAAAATGAGCCCTAATATAAAGGAGTGTTGTAGCTTGATGGTTTTTCCACCAAGCCATTTGGTATCATCAGAGATCTCAACTTAACCCTGCATGCTTATACTAGTGTCTTAGTGGTTCAAAATGTGTTGATCCTAGATGTACCTCCTTACTTTGCTTTATGTTTATCCAAAGAATTTAATGCAAATATTAGAGGTTATATAGAAATAAAATTGTCATACATGGCACTAAAAATAATATATGAGACAAAAGTGTCTATCAAGGCTGATCCCATTGCAAATTCCACATTAAACCTTATGGGCTAGACAACATAAACCTAAATTATACCATCCTTGATGAATATGAATTCATAGTTGATCAAGAATTAAACACTCACCCTAAGGAGATACCAAACATGTTCTTAGATGAGCTATATAATGAATATCAATCAATTTATCCCTTAGAAGGAGTGAAATAGAGGGACATGGGTGTCTACTACTAACATGAAGAGAATCAGTCCAAACCATCCCTCATTGGACCTCGAGAAGATCCTAGTGGCTTATGTAAATTGTTCTTTGATGGTTAAAGGAGAAAACATGGAGTGGGTGTAGGTGCAATTCTTTTATCCCCCTCTAATGACAAGTATTTCTCTTCTTACAGGTTCTAATTCATTTGTTCTTACAATGTAGTAGAGTATGAGGGCCTTATCCATGGCCTTCAATGGAATAGTAAGAGAGGGATCAAACAATTGCATGCTTATGGGGATAGTGATTTGATAGTATACCAAGTTAGAGGCTAAAATATCACCAATAACCCTTAATGAAGTCTTAAAAACATAGAGTGTGGGACCTAATTAAAGATTTTGAGGCCTTTAACATCCAAATAGTGTCAAGGAACCAAAATAAACATGCTAATAGGTTGGTAGATGTGGGAGCTCAATTTGATATCCCAAATGAGTTAAAAAGGACAAAGGTGCAGTCACATTTCAAAGTGGTGGTGAGACCATTAGTGTTAGAAAATGAGGCTCATTGGAAGGTCTTTGAGAATGATAGGCAAATTACCTATTTCTTGTAGTAGGAAGTAGAGTTATCTTTCATGAACTAGGAAAAGTTTCAACATCAATATGAAGAGAAAATAGTTCAATTGAGATCCAAAAATCTTCTTAAAGGTTGGTCACCCTAGAAAGTCTCTTACATGAAGGAGATTATATGAGAAAAGACAAGGTAGTAATGTCAACAAATGAAGATAACTATGAAAGAGTCCTTATCTTCAAGGACAAGCTCCTCAAGCTTGGGAAGGTAAGCACAAAAATTTAGAGGCATGCTTTCATATAACTTTGTAAATAATATGTAGATGATTTAACAATTTAGGGAATATTGGTGTATTATTCCTAATTTTAAAGGGTCTAAGTAGTAAAATTAGAAAATAAATATGTAATTATTAAGCTACTGATTTGTGAAATTTGATTGCAATTCAAACTTTTCTAAAAATAGTAATAAGGGGAAGAAAACAAGACCTAGCTAGAAATTGATTGATATAACTAGATAAAGGATAAAATTCACTATGAAAGAATAAGACACTATTACAAATGAATATTTGAAATTCATTTTATGATTGGACAAGAGCACTTGAACTAGACAGGAGTGGAATCAGTGTTATAGTCCACCTCTACCACTATTACCCTAAGGATATAAGCTTTCTGGGTTTTGTTTGGTATGTCTATGTGACCATATCTATGAAGTTTTAGTAACTGAAAGTCTATAGTGCTCCATGTAGAGAAAATTTTCTCTTCAAACCCTATGTTCCATTATGATTTGACCAATTTTAAAAAAAGGGGGTTTAGTGTGTGGAAGGTTCACTGGACATAAATCCACACTCCTTGTGTGGGAACACTACCTATATACCAATACTCTAAAGAGGGATCAAGCCATATGTAGTTCTCTCACTTGATGTGATTTATGAAATTATGTGTATGAGGATGTAGAATGCTAAACTAGGTGTGCTTGAGGTGGCTAGGGACCAATGTAAGGATTTTAATAAGCTTATAAGTGTGATGGCTAGCTATATATAGAGAATAGGGAATATTGGTTGAGTAGACCTGCTTGTATTCTTTCTTACTTAGTGATAATTGCCAACCCTTTCCAAATGATCTTTAAATGGGATTTTATAGGGATCTATTAGTCATGGGTTAAAGGTGCTCATATTAGGTTAACATGGAGAAGGATGGAGAATCATAAGAAGTTGACTATTGGGTCCAAAAATGGAGTTAGACAAGAGTGTTGAAAGTGGATAGGAGTCATACTAACACTATAGTCCTAGTGTGGTGCTATTGTCCTAAGTAGATGAGACCTAGGGGGATGGATCTGTCATGAAAAGAGGGGTTTGGCTCAACTAGGATCAAGTTTGGAAGGCTATGAATGACTAAGAATCAGTGAAAAGATGCCTATGAGGGTCATGAGAGCAAGAAAGAAGGACCTAAGAGTTGGATGTCGTTAACCATGCTCAAGTTACCAATTTTCACATTTTATATGATTGCATTTATCTCCCATTTATTCTAGTGATGCAACAAAGTGAAATACTAGGATAAATGAAAATATAAAGTGTACCTAAACTTACCTACAAGGGTGAAGCTCATGAAGCTATGTGATGTTAGGTGTGCCTAGAGAGAGCACACTATGAAGTATGGATCTATAAGAAAAAAAAGAGTAGATAAATTCTTACTAGTTACGTTATATCTAAAATAAGAATATACAAAATTGCGTAAGAGAGAGAGGAAGAGAAATTAGTGAATATACCTCATTAGGTACATGAAATAATATAAAACCTATTGTGTTACTAAGTGATGCTGAGTGATGCTGGGTAGGTGCTGTACCAAGAGTAGTATCGTGAATGGAGATGAGTGCTCAATTCCTCAAGAGTGGCTCAAGAATGCAAAATCTAACCCTTTGGCTCCATTTTTTCCCACTAAGTGAGGCTATGTGATCATGAATGTGTTTATTTATGTTTGGACTATGTGTCGAATCCCTCTAAATATGTGTGTCAAGAATAAAAAGGCTAGCTAGTCCTTTAACTCCATTGTTGCCCTATGAAGTGAAGCTATGAAATGATACCAGTATAAAGTGTATGTCATATGAAATGGATCTTTAAGCCCATGAATTTACTATGATATAAAAATGTTGGTATGGATAGCCAAATGTATGATGGAAACTAGGCCACTTTTGGCCACTCTAAAAGATGGATATTAGGATTGTATGAAAACCACTCCAAGCTAGTGCACTAGTCTTGTATGAAAGCCACTCAGGAACTTGGGAACTAAAAATATAGAAGCTAGGCTTATATGAAATCCATTATAAAATGATTCCAACCATCTATAAATGGAATAAGGCATACAACTACTGAAAATGCTTTGATAGTGCTAAAATTAGAAAGATAAAAATAAATATGTCACACACATTGCCCCCAATCACTAGTGTCTAAAACATGGATTCTAATTTAGAATTAATATCAACTATCTTATCTAAAAATAGAAGTGAGAGCCATCATTTCTTTCATGATTCCCCCTATATCTATATTCTCTAAGCAAAAGTTTACTAAAAATGACTAATTTTGAACTAGGTTAACTATGCAAAACTATAGTTGAACCTACTTTTTTGTCTACTTTTGGAAAGTCTAATTTTTCTATTATTTGGATAAGAGCACCAAAAGTGGACACTAATGGCACCAATGTTGTAGTCTAGGTTGGGTACTATTATCTTAGGCCAAATCTGGTAACTATTATGATATTCTCACTATCTACCTGGTTTGTTTTGACTATTTTGATGTTTGGTTGCTATTTTGGGTGTGCTAAATGCTATATTTTTAAATATTATGAGATCTGATCTCTATGACAAAACCCCTATTTATTGCCTCCTCTTCTAAGGGTAGTAATGAAGACCTTTTAATGTTTTCCCTTAGAAGAAAGAGCCCTACAAGTGTGTTATGTTGTAAATATATATGATATAATAATGATAATCGACAAGATATCTCAAGATATAACATGATTTGAATTGAGAGATTGTTAGATCAAGGGTATTCCTAATTGGATATATCAATGTAATAACATGTACATTGTACTAAATTAGAAATGAAAGTTTGCTTAGTTGTTAGTTGGAAAGATGGAGCATGATGTCCATCATGTCATCCAAGAAAGCAAGATAAATGCATGATGTGGATCATGTCATTGCAAACAATAAGAAGAAAATAAACAATAAGCACACAAGGCAAGAAGCAAGAAGCATACAAGGGTGGTGAAGGGGATACACAAATAAGGGACATGGGCACATGTCACTCAAAATAGAAATCAAGCATACAAGGCATGTTCAAATTCCACATACACATAAAATTGAAACAAGCAAGGTTGGCATGGAAGCCAAAATCACATAGAAGAGTACAAACAAAGGACATTGGAAAATATCCTAAGGCACACACAAGACACAAAAGCAAAGGACATTGGTAAATGTCCTAAGGCACATATAAGAGGAAATCAAGAACTGAGAAATGTAATCATATCTAGCTATGCAAAGCAAGAAAGGAAAGCATGTAATAATTGGAAATATAATCACACCTAACTAATCAAAGCAAGAAGTGAGAGTGCGTAAGACATGTTCACTAGGTATATGCTAAGAAATACACATGTTCTATATACTAATGAGTGTTGATAGAGTAATCTATGTAAGCTAGTAAATAATGTACATCAACATGATAACTAGGGTGTGTGGTGTAGGAATGACATAACTTGGATGGTGTAGTCATGTATAAGATGCCCCCAGTGGGTTTATATATCAATTTATGTCTTGATGTAGAAGTAGGATGCCCCCTCAATGGGTAGAGTGAAGAAATCAAAGAGTTGGATGTTATTGCACACACTTAAAAGAGATCAAGTGAAGTATGGTAATGTATATAAATTGATAAACAATAGCATAAAATAACAAATATATGTATAACATGATAGTATAAATGTAAATCATAATTGATGCATACAATCAAAATATTTTTGGTGTTTTTAAATATTTGAATGTTTTTGTATTTTGATACTAGTTATGTACAATTAATTATAAGGAAATTATGTATAAAAAATTAAAAAGAAGCTATTGTACAAGTAATCATAAGAAAATTATATACAAGAATATGAATAAAAGGCTAGACTGGAGGGGGTAAAGGGTCCAAAGATGGAGAGGGAGGAAGGGATCATGGCCATCATCAAGTGCCTCTAGATCATAATCATAAGTATCATCATATTATATATAAGATGTGTACATGGTCTCATCCTATCGAAGGAAAACTAAAGGTTGCTCTGGTGGTAGAGATTCTAATTCTCCTCTGGGATGTTTAGCTCTAGTCATAGATTACTTTAGTGGAAGTGGAGAAGTTAGTGATGGTGGTGATGTAATATAAATAATACCTTGAACCTATAGTTTATCTAATCTATAATGTAAAGATATACACGAGTTTTTATCATGGCCAGTGATCTTGTGAAAAAGACAAAATGGGCAACCATCTTGATATGATAATTTACTAATAGATCTATGTCATATTATAGGTAATGTGATTAATCCATGATCAAGTAAAATCTATAACATAATCCATGGTTGATACCATGTACTGCTTACTTGAATCTAAATGACTGGCTCCATATCCATAGAGGTAACCATGTGAACTATATGTGATAAGTGATCTAGCTATGGATATGAATGTGGAGTATATCCTAAGACTATAGTGTGAGATGATAAGAGTGATGTAGGATGTATAATGAGAGATTTAGAGTCATCTGAGTACTCTCTTAGGCCAATTGGTATAAATCTCAACCCACACAAATAGTCATCTATGAGTGTGGGTGTCATATCATCATCTGAAGAAGCTTAAGAATCTGTATCAACATCATGTACATATGGTAACTCAGAATTTACCATAAGGGGTAACTGTGATATGGGAGTCTAATCAACTATAATAGTACAAGAAAATGGTGCTATGAGGGTGTCTATAACTAATAGAATAAATGTATCTATAGAATCAATTGGTACTACTAGAACTACTATCTATGAATGTATAATTGTAATAGGTGTAGGAATCATGACTGGTGGAGTAGCTAAAATGATTGAAGCTGCTATGACTAGCTAAATATTTAGAGTTGAGGGTATAACTATAAGTAGAAGAGTGTGAGAAGTACTAGTCTCCCCAAACTCATATGTATGTATCCTATCAATAGAAATGTAATGAAGTGGTGGCTAAATTATGATATGAGGTGTCCCATCTAGTGAAATAGTTGAAGATGATTCTATAGTTCGATAATATTTGAATGGCTAGTTATCTGTTAGACATGTGTATAGGTATCCTTCATGGAGAAACTTAACACATTGATGAATAATATAAGGAACTTACCCCCATAGAATATATCTAGCATCATTCGAGTAAAATATTATAATAAAGAGGACTTGGCATGACCCATAACTATATAGAGAGGGTTTTGGGTCCTACCATGATATCCAAAGCAATGATGCCCAATGTCTATTGTGGTATATCATCAAATCCTCAAACATTATTATATTATTTTTTCATGGATTCCATATCCATGCCTTTGGTTTGTAAGAATGTAATATTACACATATTAAGTTCAGAACCACTATCAACTAGAACTCTCTTAATAGTGCTAGTTTTGACTTGAGATTGAATGAATAGTGGTAGTTTTGATTAATTACTATCTAAGATGGCATGTCATCATACTAAAAAGTGATAACATCTTCTATAGTTTTTAATATGTTAAACAATGATGTAAAATAAGAAGGATCTGAATCAATGGGCTTAGAAGTTTGAGTAAGTGCTTGATAGAGAATGTCCTTGAACACATTGGATTTATAAAGTAATTCTAACATGGAAATATTAGTATGTATGTTTCTCAACTGATCAAAAATATCATATTCCTTGTGTAGATCTACCTATGCGTATGGGTTGGGACTAGGATGGGAAGGAATATGAGGGTGGTGGGGCTCTTGACTAGGTGGAAGAGGCATTATGGCACATCGAGTAACAACTCTAACTGAATTATCTACTATTTGTATAGGACTAGTAGTATCTACAGGAGAGAATGAAGATAATCAATAGGTTGAGGTGGTGGAGGGATAAAGGATGTCAATTAGGCTCTCTTTTGATGGGTAGTGACCTGAGGAAGGGTAAAATAGACTATGCAACATGACTCGACATGGGATAAAGGCTCCAAGGGAGGTGATGCAAAAAATGTCTTAACATGTTTGATAATAACTTTCTTAACATCATCCTATATAATGAAAAATAAGCATAAAATGAAAATATTGAAGCTTTTTACTAACATATAATAGACTTCATCATTCATGTACATAATAGGACCAAGTATGGTCTCATTATTTGCAAGAAATGTAAGAAAAATTTATAAATAAGTGAGATCCATTTCGGAAATCTGATTTTATAATGTAAGGTGATACCTCAAAAGCAATGGGACCTAGTGTATGCAACTAGGGTTTTGAAAAATGATATTTTTGAAAAATACTATATAACTTTGAAATTGAAATTGAATTTATGAGTTATGTATGCAAGTAAAAAGTCAAAAATTTATTGGAAAAATTGTGATTTAAAGAGACCTAGTAGATGCCACTAGGGTTTAAAAAAAATAAATGTTTTTGAAAATTAATATTGAATTTTGAATGGATTTTATGATTTAAATGTGCTAGTAAAAAATCAGAAAATTATGGGAAAATTACTAGGAAAAATAATGGGACCTAGTATGGGAAACTAGGGGTTAAAAGAAATTTATTTTTAAAATTACTATGAAATTTTAAAATTTAATGATAATTTATGATTTTATTATGCAAGTAAAAATTATAAAAATATAGGAAAAATCACTAGGAAATTTATGCTAGGGTTTTTATGTGCAAATGAAGTAAGTTGGGTTGACCAAATGATTTAACAATTTTAAGAATATTGTTGTATTATTCCTATTTTAATTAAAGGGTTTGAGTAGTAAAATCAGTAAATAAATATGTAATTTTCAAGCTACTAATTTGTAAAATTTTATTGCAATTAATTTTTTTCTAAAAATAGTAATAAGGGGAAGAAAATAAGACTTAGCTAGAAATTGATTTATCTAACTAAGACATAGGCTAGAATTCACTATGCAAGATTAGGACACAATCACAAACTAAGATCTAAAATTCATTTTGTGATTAGATAGGAGCACTAAAATTGGACAAGAGTGACATAAATGTTGTAGTTCACCTCTACCACTATTGTCCTAAGGATCTAAGATTTTTGGGTTTTTTTTACTATGTCTGTGTGACCCTATCTACAAAGTTTCAGTAGCTAGAAGTCTATAAAGCTCCCTATAGAGCATATTTTCTCTTAAAACCCTATGTTCCATTATGATTTGACAAATTTAAAGAAAGAGGGGGGGGGGGTTAGTGTGTGTAAGATTCACTAGACATAGATCCACACCCCTTATGTGGGAATGCTACCTATATAACAATACTCTGAAGAGGGATAAAACCATATGTAGTACTCCCACTTGATGTGTTTTGTGTAATTATGTGTATGAGGATAAAGAATGATAAACTACATGTGTTTGAGGTAACTATGGATTGGTGTAAGGATTTGAATATGTTTGTAAGTCTATTGGCTGGTTGTATGCAGAGAATAGGGAAGATTGCTTGAGTAGTCTTGTTTGTATTCTTGCTTGCTTAGTGATAATTACCAACCCTTTATAAATTATATTTGAATGGGTTTTTATAAGTATCTATTGGTAATGGATTGAATGGGATCGCATTAGGTAGATAAGGAGAAGGATGGGGAACTAGAAGAAATTGACCATTAGAGTCATAAATGGACTTGGATAAGAGTGCTAAAAATAGATATGAGTGGCACTGATGCTATAATCCTAGTGTGGTGATATTGTCATGAATAGATGAGAACTGGGGGGATGGATTTGTCATGAAAAGAGGGGTCTAACTTAGCTGGGATCAAGTTTAGAAGGCTATAAATGAATGAGAATTAGTGAAAAGATTCTTATGAGGGTCATGAGAGCAAGTAAAAGAGACCTAAGGGTTGGGTGTGATTAGCCACACTCAACTTACCAATTTTTTATTTATATGGATATAGTAGACATCTTTGCTTGGGAATATAGTGACCTAAGAAGCTTTGATCCCAAGCTGGCCCAATACACTATATAAGTAGATACTAATGCCAAGCCTATTAGGCAAAAGCAGAGGCCTATAAATCTTAAAATTAAAGAGATTATGAGGAGAAAAATGACCAAATTAATTTTTTCCAAGATCATCTTTCCTATTAAACACTCCTCATAGGTAGCCAATTTGGTACCTATGATGAAGAATAGTGGGGAATTTAGATTGTGTGTTGACATTAGGGATTTGAATAAGGTCTCTTTAAAAGATCACTACCCCTTTCCATCCATGGAATAACTCCTTTAGACAGTTGCTAGTTTAGAACATTTTTCCCTTTTAGATGGGTATTTAGGTTACAACTAAGTATTGGTGAGAGAAGAACAATATAATATTGCCTTCACCATAAAGTGGGGCACATATGCTTACCAAAAGATGCCTTTTGGATTGACAAATGCTGGGGCCACTTTTCAAAGAGCCATGGATATGGATTTTCAAGGGTTATTGAATTAGATGGTAATAAATTACTTGGATGACATCAAAATTTTCTCTAAGAAGGCTAGTGAGCACATGGACCATCTAAGGTTGATGTTTCAAAGATGTAGAGAGTATGGGGTCTCTTTAAATCCCCATAAATGTGTGTTTTCCATTCATGAAAGAATTTTTTTGGGTCACATTGTTTTAAAGGAAGGAATATCCATTGACCCTGATAGAATAAGTGCCATCTTGGCCTTATCTTTACCCAAGCACAAGAAAGGAATCCAGAGCTTCCTTGGGAAAATAAACTTTGTGAGAACATTTACACCTAGTTTTGAAAACTTGGTCAAACCTATAACTACCATGTTAAAGAAGACCCAAGTGTTTTCTTGGTCAAATGAAGGTAAAGCAATATTTTAGGCCATCAAATAAGCCATTTCCCAAGCACTATCACTCATGAATCCTAATTTTTCAAAGGATTTTATATTTTACACCTTTGCCAGCATTGACAACATATTAGCTATGCTAATGCAAAAAAATGATGAAGGACTTGAGTGGCCAATTTCCTTTTTTAGTCAAGGGATATAAGGATATGAGGTGAGGTACACCTTTTATATAAATGCAAGTTATTTTAGCTTTAAGGAGCCTAAAAAAGTCTAGACCATTCCTCTTCAACAATAAGGTTCATCTTATGGTGTCTCATCATAAAGTGAGGGACTTTCTCCTCAATAAGGATTTGAATGAGAAAAGAGTAGGTTGGATTACCAAGGTCATGGAGTATGATGTGGAAATAAAAATAACCAAGATAATAAGAGGCAAATAATTTTATGAGAATATGGTGGATGACCTTCAAGAAGACAAATAAGTTGTTTTGGTGACACAAGACAACTCATGAGTAGATGCACCTCCACTTCATAATAATTAGCTCCAAGATATTGTTGGAGAGTTATCTGTGATGTCATAAAGGTGTCCTATCAAGTGAATCAAGTGCTTTGTTAGACTAAATGACAATGAAAAAGTGTGCAATGTGCTTTTTTTAGTGTGTTTTATGTATGGTTGGTTGATCTTCAGTATTGACATGGATAGAGAGGATCATGGATGAGTATGGTGATTTGAGCATGTGAAAGAAGTCCCTAAGATGTTATCTATGCTTTGAGATATTGTGTACATAAGTGGAATTCATCTGGTTATTCATAGTTTTCATTTAGATAGCTTGGGTCTAATGGGAAAAAATCTCAATAGGCAATTTGATGATGTCACCATTGTCATATGTAGATGAGTTAGGGGGAGTTGGCCATATGGTTGTGATCAAATTTGTACCTAGTTATTATGCACCAAATATCAAGTCATGAATCAAAGTATGGTCAAAGATATGATGGTGCAAAGTTGGATTCTTAGGTAGAATTCATTATTTTCCCATACTTAGCAATATTTACAATGTGGCTAGAAAAAGTTGAGCAAGCATGTTGATGAGGTCATCATTCACATTCCTAGAGGTGTTAGGATAAAATGATCATATGGGTTTGTTTATTTTGTGCCTAGTTTATTTGTGTTAAGTTTCATATCATGTGATGAAGCACATCAAAAGATATGGTTATGAAAAGTTGGGCTCCTAGGCTTTGATTATGTTTTTCCATACATAGCCAATTTTGCAATATGGCAAGAAGAGTCAAGTGAGCATTTTGATAGTGTTATATCTTGAATGTGTGAAGGTGTCAATAGAAATTGATCATATGGGTTTGTTCAATTTTGATCCTATTTTATTTTCACTAAATTTTAGATCATGTGCTAAAGTGCAACAAAATTTATGCATGCTCAAAGTTAGCCTCTGAGGTAGGTTTTGACATAGTTGGCTCTATGACAAAATATTTTGAGAAGGTATTTTAATGGAATTATATCTCACATGCATTAGGGTTTTAGGATTTTTTTATTATATGGCTAGATTCTCTTATGTGAGGATTTCATTTAGTTTAGATTTGAGATCATGAGTTGAAGCACAAAAAAAGTTATTAATGTTCAAAAATGTCTAATTAGGCATATTAAAAGGGTCCCCATAGTATATTTTGAAGAGTTAAAGCTTGAGAAAGATAAACGGTGTGCATTTCTTCAAGAAGTTAAGAAGGAACAAGATGAGGACAAGTGAATGATTTTTAATGACTAAACAAAGGTAAGGATAAAAGATTAATGGTGAGCGGGTGTTTGTATGATTAAAATAAATGGAGCATAGTAAGTCAAAATGGTCAAATTAAATAAATTTTAATGAAGTTAAAGTTTGGTATAATTTTGAGAAAGGTGGATGTAGTATGATTAGCCAAGCTAAGTGAGGACATGAGATGATAGTAGAGTGGTCAAGGTTTAATGTTTGAGAATTTGCATCTATGTGTTAAAGATCAAATGAGATTGATAGTTCATATTAAATTTGAGAAGTGAGGACATGTGATGATTACAAAGGGTCTAAAGTTTAACTGTGACTGCTCCCATTTGAATTTGCTAAGGGAAAAACTAGTGCTCAGTAATTTGTCTATATCTTTTGATAGAAGATGAATTTTCTCGTGTAGTCAAAAGAAAATATGTAGAGAGATCCATGGTGCATCTATAAATATGGATTTGAAGATATGGAAGTGTGTGAAAACAAATATATTAACCTCCAAAGTTGACTATTTTTTCATGCATGTTCTACAACTGACCCAAAAAGGATGTTTGAGCTTATGTAGATGATGTTTTGATGTTTCATGGTGAATTGGCTATTGGGGAGTGTTGTAGATTCCATGAGGATGCTCTATGAGTATTTTGGAGATGTTATCAATCTATCTTGAGTATAAACAATGCTTAAGAGGTTAAATTTATGTTTGGTATTGGTGTTCCTATGTATAAGGTCTCTATTTGAGTTGATTGCGAATACATAGATGTGAGAAAAGGTGACTATGATATTTTAAGGATGTCCTAGTGGACATACAGAGTGGACCTATGTAATTGAAAGTGGTCTTCTGATCTTATTATGCTTGAAGAAGTGTCAAAGAGTTGAATGGGTCTCTATAGGACCTAAAAGTGACTTAGGCCTATTTGAAAGTGAATTGTGCTTAAGTGTGACCCGTGTGAGATGTTTTAAGGGTGAAGGCATATTTTGTGGTCGATAAATGAAATATTGTAATCTTGTTA
Organism: Torreya grandis; assembly: GCA_037957365.1. Lineage (NCBI taxonomy): Eukaryota > Viridiplantae > Streptophyta > Pinopsida > Cupressales > Taxaceae > Torreya > Torreya grandis. The sequence continues at coordinate 942,231 of JARHVA010002518.1, read as the reverse complement.
ATTAATGATTTCTCTATATATAGTGAAACCAAATGTGTTAGTTTTTAGACTTGTAAGACTTGAATGAGGGAGTGTGAATATGGAGCTAAGAGAAGGAGACAACCTTTAAAAGAGAAGGTATAAGTCAACGAGGACCTATAGTGAGCAAAAAGGATCAAACATGCTAGTCTAAGTAAGGTATTAAAGGTGTTCACATAGGTCATTGGACCTAATAATCTTATAAGAGTGAGAATGGTTGATAATGCTCAAGAGGTTGTTCAAGAGAGACTTGGGATAATTTTGAGAGATGCTTGTATATGTGAATTTAGGATTGAAAGAAGGTTATAGTGCTTTATGGATAATTTGATGAGAAAATTAGTTTGAGGAATGTTTATATGACCTATTGGTCATAATTCTATTATTAGAATAATGATCTTATTATTTAAGTGTGAATGAAGGCAAGGTGAAGAATGTGTGAGCTTGGTGGTTGATTTGAGAAGTAGATCAGTGTGTGGAATGTGTGTATGACCATAAGGTCATGTTATTGAAGCTATGATAGAGTTGTTGTTGTAAAAGATGAATTGAGTGTGCAGAGTTAGAGAGTGGGGCTAGTTGGGATATGTAATGTGTCATGATCAATCTTTATATGTTGGTTCAAGTATGTAATGTGCTTTGGCCAATAAGGTGTGCTGGGTGAAATAGTTGCTACTAAAAGGTGAGAAGAGTTATATCTAGAGATCCATCATGAGGTGTTGAATACATTAGTTCTAAGGTGGAAGTGTTCTTATCAAAGGAGGGTCCAAAGGAGTTGGTGTTCTTTAGGGGAATTTACTCCTTATAAAATAAGTGTTTTACTAAAGGCAGGTGATATAAAGGAGTTGATCATCTTAGGGGTAGGTGCTCCTTGTGGAACATGTGTTTCACTAAATACCTTTGGTCAGGAGGACATGATCAAGGTTTATTGGTCTAAAGGAGTTGATTAGTCTCTTGTCTCTAATTTCTTATAGGATATTAGTCCATTTGTGTTGCAGTATTGAGAGTGGGTTTTATTCTCCATGAGGGTTTCCCATAGGAACTATGTGTTATGTGTTTTATCTTGTGTATGCATTGAATGAATGAGATCTCTTGTTAATGTTGCTTAATCAAGTTGATATATGTTGATTGTTTAATAATTTGAAAGGTACTACAATTGAAATTAAAATATTTGGGCTCACTAATTCATCCCCCCTCTCAGTGATTGTACCTCTAACAATTGGTATCAGAGTTGGTCATGTGGAGAACACTTAACAACTTGAAGGAGATCCTAAGTGGTACAAAGATGACTAAGTAGTTGAGGAAATAAAATCTTGAGTTGAGATCAATGGTCAAAAGTCTTGAAGAATAGATTAGTCATATTAAAGAGTAAACATGTATAATGATAGATTATTTTTTTAAAGAATCTAAGAGGGATAAGGATAATATCCAAGATCATAAAATTTAGATGGAGTTTGCATGTTAAAACATGAAAGCTACAGAAGTTGAAATTGATCAATTAAAAACAAATTTTTTTTCCCTAAAAGATGAGTATGAAAAGGTCATAATAAATATAGGCAAGCCTAAAGAAGATAAAAATAAATCAAAAAATTCAAAGAAGATGGAAAATAGATCATCAATCTTAAGGATCAATTAGGGGAAACTAATGTAAATCTAAAGATAAGAGAAGAAGAATGCAGACATTTTAAGACTCAATTAGAAGAAGCAAATGTCAAAATGAGTTAAAGGCAATGTGAGTATGATGAGATGGAAATTGAGATAATTTTTTTGAAGAATGAGCATGAACAACTCATATACAAGTTGAATAAGCTAAGAAAGTAGCATGAGAAGTCTAAACAAGTCAAGGAGATTACAAACTTGAAAAGTAATGAAAGAAGGTCTATTAGACAAACAAATGTTTCAAGGTATGCTATTTTATTTCATGGTCATTGTTATACATGTAATATGTATGGTCATAGATCTAAGGACTATAGAATGAAGTCAGTCAAGAATGGACATTCATAGAGCTAAGATAGGAGTTTTTATCCAAAGATTGATCATAGTTCAAATCTATCAAAAATTATGAATGATCTTATTTTTTTTAATTGTCATAAAAGTGGACATATTTATAAATTCTATCCAAATGGTGTTAAGTGGTCTTTAAGGTATGTCAAAGGATATAGAGCTCTTAGAAGGTTTAAGAAAGGACAAACTCATGAATAGAAACCAAAGTTAATCATTGCCAATTATTTTAATCATAAGGGTGATAAGAAAGTTACTCTAGAAGCTATGTTGCAAATAAGGATAAGCTCAAGAATTAGGTAGATAAGATGGTTGTAGAAGATAAGAAAAGTAAAAATATGGTATGGAGACCTGAGATAGTAAAGACTAAGGAGACTAACCTTGTTGAGTCTAAGAGTCTTGATGGATTATTTGCCAAGGTGGAAAAAGAATAAAAAATGAAGGAAAGTTAAGAGTTTATGATGTCAACATTTATTAAACAATCTAAATAAAATAATGAAGTCAAATATTCAGTTAAAATCAAGTAGGACTATAAGTTAGAGAAAGATATGGAGGTATGGGAGTCTCCTGAGTTTTGAGACTTTTAGTCTCACTATGTCAAAGGGGTGTCTCTATCTAGGCTTCAAGGAGACACTTTTCATTTAAAGGAATATTAGTGGCTATTAGATATTGTTTTGATGAGAAGATATGAAAATAAGGTATGTTTGTGCATTCTTTATATATAAATATCTATTAGAGAAAAGAATTTTGTGAAGAATCTCAGTGGTCCTATCTTGAGAAGGAGTTAGCTTGTTGAGCATGGTTTGGTATAAAGTATTTCAAGACTTGTCAAATATGTCATGTTCTTGATGAAACATGAATTTAGGGGGAGATTTGTAATTGGTCAGGTCCTAGGATCAAAGTACTAAGTAGTTGAATTTGAGTAAGAAGGTGTGAAAAAAACTATTTTACAAGGTCAAAATGGGTATATCTAGATGGCATAATAATATTGATGAAATGTCAAGAAGATTTTGATGCTCAAAAAGGTCAATAAACTTCTTTGTGATGTGATCTAGGTATTTTGTGGCTTGATGATATGTTGAAGTCAAATTGAAGACTTTTGAGTGCTCTCAGTTCTCTCAATTTTGGTTTAAAGGCAAGTAGACCTAAAATGGGTTATAGGAAGTATGGGTTCCTAAATGTGTGGAAGATCAAATATTTTTATAGAAGTGTGTAATGGTTATCTCCAAGTGTACAATAATTTTCATAGGTGGATGTTGACTAGAAGGTACTATGTTGACTTTATTTATTTTAAGATTATAGGGTTTTGGGCTCTATTAGAAAAGTGGTTTGACTTATGAGTCAAGGTCCAAGGATTCTTAATTTTTTGAATGGGTCAAATGGGTGGTAAAATAAAGCTTCATAGATATTTTAAGGTTTTTGGTTCTCAAGTTATTCTTATCTATGTCAAAATGGAGGGTTAATTAGCTAGTAGGTTTGTGAAGGAAGTATGTTGTAGAGGATGAGCCTAGTGATTAAAATTGGTGTGCTTAAGGGGGAATATGAGAGTGATCTAGATACAAAGTTTTAGGTCTATAATGTGTGTCTACTAAAAGCTTTGGGATCTATAAGATTTAGGTAGGGCTATAAGAGGACTAGATAGGCCTAATAATAAGAAGAGTGCTTTTGTTTAGTTTATCCAACATAAAAAATCATGAATTTTTTAAGAGGAGTTATCAAGTTGGTTTAGTGCATGTTTCCTATTTGGTGAGTGGTATGAAGTTCAATTGGTGGTCATAAAAATGTCTTGAGAAAGAAGGTTTATAAGCCTATATGTTGGTTCCTCATGGTGTATAGAGATTTGAAGATGATCAAAAGGTGTAAAGGCTTAGAAATATTATGGGGAGTCGCTCTTAGATGTTTCTTGATGAGTTCCATTATATTTCAATGTTTTTGTGTGTTCTATCTTCATTAGTTGCTGTGCTTATGAAGAAGAGTGTTGGCATGGAGCAAGAGGAAGTTGTCAAGGTAAGAAAAAGAAGGATCAAGGTAAGTGGGAGTTTGTATCATATTTATAATATGGTCCTTAATATTTATCATATTTTTAGGTCCTTAGGCTAGTTGGTACCCACTTTGTCATTATAGAAAAGGAGGAGAAAATACTTATTGTGGGAATGCTTGAAGATAGAGAAGGTGAGATATATATTGCTATATATGATGTTTGTTGACATCAATGAAAAATGGGGAGATTATTAGAGAGTTATAAATGATTTCATGGAGGTTTCTTATTGAGTGGATGAAGTGCTTTGTTAGCCTAAATGACAATGACAAAGTGTGCAATGTGTTTGTTCTAGTGTGCTTTATGTATGGTTGGTTGATCTTTAGCATTGACATGGTTAGAGAGGATAAAGGATGAGTATGATGATTTTTTAATGTGAATAAGGTTTTTTAGATGTTATCTATGATATGAGAGATTGTGTGCATAGGTGGAATTCATCTGGTTGTCTAGAGTTTTCATCTAGATAGTTTGGGTCTAGTGGCAAAAAATCTCAGTAGGTAGTTTGATGACATCACCATTACCACATGTTAATGAGAAAGGGGGAGTTGGTTATATGGTTTTGATGAAATTTATACCTAGTTTTTATATGTCAGATATTAAGTCATGCATCAAAGTGAAGTCAAATATATGAGGGTGAAAAGTTGGCTTGTTAATCATAATTCATTGTTTTCCCATACTTGCCAGATTTGCAATGTGGCCAAAAGAACTGAGTAAGCATGTTGATGATGTCATAATTCACACATGTGGAGGTTTCAAGATATAATGATCATATGGGGTTGTTAATTTTTGTGACTAATTTATTTGTGCTAAGTTTCAGATCATGTAATGAAGTGCATCAAAAGATATGCTTATAAAAACTTGAGCTCCCAGGTAGTTTGATTGTGTTTCTACATAACCAATTTAAAAAATAGCAATAAGAGCCAAGTGATAATTTTGATAGTGTTATATCTTATACATGTGAAGGTTTCAAGAATAAATTATCATATCGGCTTGTTTAGTTTTAATCCTAGTTTATTTGTACTAAATTTTAGATCATGCACTGAAGCACGACAAAAGTTATGCATAATCAAAGTTGGCCTTTGAGGAAGGTTTTAACATAGTTGGATCTATGATAGAATATTTTGAGAAGGAATTTTAATGGTGTTATATATATTACATATGAGGGTTCTAGGAGTTGTTTATTATATGGTTGGATTCTCCTATATGAGGAGAGTATCTAGTCCAAATTTGAGATCATGCATCAAAGCACTGAAGAAGTTATTAGGGTTCAAAAATGGAAACTTATGCATATTAAAAGGGTCCCCATACTTATTCAAATTTTAAATAGTTAAATCTTGAGCAAGATCAATGGTGCATGTTTTTCTAAGAAGTTAGGAAGCAACAAGATGAAGAAAGGTGCACAATGTTTAATTACTGTGCAAAGGTAAGGATAAGAGATCAATGGTGAGCTGAAATTTATACGATTGAGATCAACAGAGCATAGTAAGTCAAAATGGTCAAATTAACTAAATTTTAATAAATTTAAAATTTGTTATAATTTTTAAAAATATCGATAGAACGTACTTGGCCAATCTGAGAGAAGACATGAGATGATAGTAAAGTGGTCAAGGTTTAACATTTGAGCATTGGTGCCTATATGTTAAATATAAAAAGAGATTGATGGTGTGTATTTGATTTGAGCAGTGAGGACATGAGATGATCGAAAATTGTCTAAAGTTTAATTGTGACCATTGTTATTTGAATATTTGAATTTTCTAAGGGAAAAACTAGTGCTCAGTAATTTGTCCATATCTTTCGATAGAAGATGAATTTGCTCATGCAGTAAAAAGTAAATATGTATAAGGATCTAAGGTGCATATGGAAATATGGATTTTAAGATTAGGAAGTGTGTTTAAATAAAATATTAATATCCAAAGTTGACTATGATTTTGTGCATGTTTTAAAAGTGACCTAAGAAGGATGTTTGAGCTTACATAGATCTTGTTTCAATGTTTCATGGTGAATTGGATATTGGGAAGTGTTGTAGACTCCATGAGGATGATATATGAGTATTTTGGAGATGTGATCAATCTATATTGAGTATGAATAATGATGAATATGTTGATTATATGTTTAGTATTGGTGTTCCTATGTATAAGATCTCTATTTGAGTTGATTGAGCATACATAGATGTGAGCAAAGGTGACTATGATATTTTAAGAATGTCATAGGGGACATAAGAAGTGGACCTATGTAATTGTAAGTGGTCATGTGTTCTTATTATGATTGAATAAGTGTCAAAGATATGAATGAGTCTATATAGGACCTAAAAGTTACTTAGGCCTATTTGAAAGTGGATGTGCTTAAGTGTGACCCATGTGAGATGCCTTAAGTGTGATGGCATGTTTTTAAACCAAAAAATGAAATATTATGATCTTGTTAATTCATGATTTATCTATATATAGTGAAACCAAATGTGTTGGTTTTTAGACTTATAAGACTTGAATGAGGGAGTGTGAGTATGGAGCCAAATGAAGGAGATAACCTTTGAAAGAGAAGGTATAGGTTAGTGAGGATCTATAATGAGAAAATAAGATCAGACATGCTATTCTAAGCAAGGTGATGAAGGTGTTCACATAGGTCATTATACCTAATAAGCCTAAAAGAGGTAGAATGGGTGAGTATGATCAAGAGGCTATTTGAGAGAGACTTGGGATAGTTTTGAGAGATGATTGTATATGTGAATTGGGGATTGAAGGAAGGGTAGAGTCCCATATGGATGAGTTGATGAGTAGATCATTTTTAGGAATATTTGTATGACTTGTTGGTCATAATTCTGTTGGTAGATTAGTGCTCTTGTTATTTGAGTGTGAGTGAAGGGAAGGTGAAGACTATGTGAGGTTGGTGGTTAATTTAAGAGGTAGATCAATGTGTATGACTATGTGTATCACCATCTAGTCATGTTGTTGAAGATATGATAGAGTTTTTTTCTATAAAGGATGTATTGAGTATGTAAATTTGGAGAGTAGGGTTAGTTGGGATATGTAATGTGTCCTAATTGATCTTTGTATATTGGTTCAAGTATGTAATGTGCTTTGGCCAATAGAGTGTGTTGGGTGATAGAGTTGTTACTAAAAGGTGAGAAGAGTGATATCTAGAGATCCATCATCAAGTGTTGAAGATATCATTTATAAGGTGGAAGTATTCTTATCAAAGGAGGGTCTAAAGGAGTTGGTCTTCCTAAGGGGTAGTTACTGCTTGTAAAATAGGTGTTTCACTAAAGGCAGGTGGTCTAAAGAAGTTGATCATCTTAGGTGTAGGTGCTCCTTATGGAATAAGTGTTCCACTAAATACCTTCGATTGGGAGGACATGATCAAGGTTTGCTGGTCTAAAGGATTTGATTAGTCTCTTACTTGTAATTTATTATAGGACAATCATCCATTTGTGTTTTAGGCTTGAGAGTGGGTTTTATTCCCCATGAGGGTTTCCCATAGGAACTATGTGTTATGTGTTTGATATTGTGTATGCATTGAATGAATGAACTCTCTTATTAATGTTACTTAATCAAGTTAATAAATGTTGATTATTTAATAGTTTGAAAGGGTCTGCAATTGAAATTGAAATATTTGGGCTCACTAATTTACCCCCATCTCAGTGATTATAACTCTAATAGATATGAAACATTTCTTAATGATATTATAATTTCCAAAAGGTTTGGATAGAGCACAAAGAAGGTATTTAAAACTTTAGTCCATACCTTATGCATTGATTAATGGGATTTTATTTAGAAAGGAACTCAATGGAGTACTACTTAAGTGCATTGATGATGATCAAGTAACAAAGCTATTGAAATAGTTTTATGATGGACCTGTAGGAGGCCATTTTGCTCCAAGAACAAGAACAACAACAAAAATAATGAGGGATCATTATTACTAGATCAACCTTTATAAGGATGCCTATGCATGGGTCAAGAAATGTCAAAAGTGTGCTCTATTTATAAGCAAATAAAGATTATCAGTTCTTCCACTTAGTCTAATTCAGGTGGAACAACTCCTGATGTAATGGGGGTTGGACTTCATAGGAATGATAAATACACCTTCAAGTGTAGGACATAAATGGGTACTCACTATAAATGAATACTTCACCAGGTGGTTGGAAGTAATTGACTTGAAAGAAGCTAGTGAAACAATAGTATTGGACTTCTATGAAAACATAGTAATCATGTTTGGTGTCCTGGATACTATAATTTTAGATAATAACTTAGAATTTATGGGCATGAAGACAAGTGAATGGGCACTTAAGCTAGGCATATACCTTAACACATCCTCTAATTAATACCCCCAAGGCAATAGATTAGTAGAGTCCACAAGCAAGAACTTGATAAGGATTATCAAGAGGACCCTGAAAGAAAATCAAAGAGTGTGGCATACAAATATAAGGACAACCTTATGGGATGATAGAGTGACTCCCAAAGATGCCATTCAAAATTATCCATATGTCCTTATATATGGAAGGGAAGACAAATTTCCCATTTATATTGAAATGCCTACCTTGGAGTTATCTCATTAGCTTGAGTTGGTGGAGAGTGAGCCTATGAACATGATGATGATAGAGCTCATGGAGCTTGAAGAAGCCAAAGACCTTATAATGAAGATATTAGAGTTACATCATACTCAAATCAAGAAAGCCTTTGACAAGAGAGCCACATTAGGGGACTTCAAGGAAGGGGTCCTAGTCCTCAAATGGGACTTCAATAAGGCCAAGCCAGGCAAGCATACCAAGTTTGATAGCTTGTGAAGTGGTCCTTATTTGATCTAAGGATGTAAATAACATAATGCTTTTTAGCTTTCCCAACTGGATGGAGAGGTATTATCGATCCTAGTCAATGTCATTCATTTAAAGCCTTATTTTTAGAAGAGTTTTTAGTTTTTATATGATATTGTAACATATTAGAGTAATTTTCTATGGTTTCCTCTAAGTGCCTTGAGAACATTTCCTTTAAATTATGTGTTTCCATTTCAATAAGTGCCTTGGTCATAGTTGTTTATTTTTCTCTTTTGTTCAGCTTGGAGTTAGTCTCACATCAGTTGAGAGGAAAGACTGTGACTCCATGTACCTAATGGATCAGTAAAGGCAACTAGTCTATTGCATAACAGGCATGTAACCCCTAGATGCCACTAGAAATGTTGGCCCACATATGGAAATTTGCCTTGATGGATCTGTTTCTATAGGTCTTTGCATGGAGTGATTAGCTATGCAGGGCTCTAGATGGAATGAGTGGATCAAAAGTAGTAGAATAAGATCAAATGTCACTTACAAAGCTTTTGAAACACTTTAAGCAAGCTTAAAGTGTGTTTTATTGATCTTTGAGAAGCAAGTCTTGAAATAGGTCTAAGATTATAAGTTGAAAAGGACCAGTAGGTTCTCATGGAATTTCAAGCATTTAGGGGCATAAATCAAGTTTCAAAAGGTTTTAAAAACTTTTTTTTAGCCTTGAAAAGAGATAATAGTTCCTTGTACAAGTCTGTAGAAACCAAACCATCATGGCACACCATGTAGAAATGAATGGGTTAGATTGATTGTGAATTTAAATAATTTCACTTATAAATCCTCTTAGGGATAAAATATCACATGGACATGAGGTTAGTTGTGCCTAAATCATACTCTGCAAATTTCATGTCTTGATGACTTTTCTATCTCAAGATATAAAGCTTCAAAGTTGGACTTGTAGAGTGAGACATGTGTCAGGATATCAAGTTTAAATTGTGGTAAATATCCATTTAAATTAAAATGTTCCAAGGTTGAATTAGAAGTTTCCAAGTGGAAAGATATCATGTACCCATCAAATATCTAATGGTGCACATCAACTGACAAAGCTAGTGGGTCTTGGTAGATTGACGGTGCACATTCATTCATATAAAGCTAATCAATGGTGAGAAATGGGTCAACAAGTTAGTGAATCTCAAAGATAAATGAGAAGATACCAAGTTTCTTAACCACATTAGACTAGTATAAGATCTATGTCTTGCATTCATTTGTACAAATGGAGATCAATGATGTGCATGAGGTCAAGAAGTCAAAGAGCTGATAGTAAGATCTTCTAAGATGAATACAAAGCTAATAATTGGTACATTATGAGAAGCTCAGATTGAGATCAATGGATAAAAATAAAATTCAAAATCAAAGGGAATTCAATTGAGATCAAATTTGACTCATGTCAAATTAGGGAAAATATTGTAAAGGATGTCATTGAAGATTAATTGAGACCTCTATTGGAGGATCCAGAGCATGTAGACTTGGTTTTCTTGTGTTTTCAATGTCATGTACAATAAGAACGTAGATTACAAAATTTTTATAGGTAGAATAGGTTTTTTTATACCTAATATAGTTCAAGAATGATGCTATGTAGTTTGTAAGCTCTTTGACATATTGACTATAGGAAAACCAATAAATTGGATTGGTTTTCAATCTATAGTGAGACTTATGCTTATATTTTGAAATAGGGGGTAGGTACATGATTATGAAGAAGTGTATAATATATTGAAGCTATAGATTTGAAAAATAGGAACATTAAATCACCTAAATTAGACATAGCATGGCTCTGTCAGTTTCAAGATATGAGGATTTTATCCTCATGAACAGGTCAAGTACAAGATGACGTAAAGTCCCAAGATGGAGATTTGGTGATTAGAGAAAGTAGTAGGAGAATTTAATAGATTTTTAGTGTTCCTAAGGGTTTTTATTCATATCAAGATCATGGCTCATCATCCTAAGTCACTTTCTTGTCTCCTAGTGCATTTTTCTTAGCCAATGAGAAGATTCAAGGACTATTGGAGTAAATGAAGGTTATTTTGTCTATGATGTACTAACCTTGATTTGATCAAAATATGGTGGAGAATTAATTGAAATATAGTGAAATATCATTTAATGATCTCAGATGGAATGATCCCCCTCTTCTCCCCTTTCTTTATATCTTTCATTTTTTGACACATGGTAGCTCTTGCTCAGTTTTTAGAAGAAAATATCTCTCACTTTTGATAAGAAACTCTCTCTCAATTATGTAAGAGCAGAGACTCTCATTTGAAAAGGCTAAACCCTATAAATTTTTTGTATGAAAGAACTATTGAAGTAATAAAGACTTTATTCGCCTGGCTCTCCCCACTAAATTATGTATAGCAAAGCTTGTGTATAATGGCATTATGAAGTAGAATATTCCATTCCCATTGTCCTTCTTTCTTACTCATTTACAGGTGTCTTCAAGTTAGTTTTAGGTCTAAGTTAGTGTTATTTATATCATTGATGCAAGTTCTCAATGAGTCTTAAAACTCCTCTTTGCCTTCATTCATTACTTCCTAAACCTATTTTATAAAATACTTATGCAACTAGCTAAGTTTTGTGAGATTGTGTGATCTAGCATTATCTTATGCTTCCTCAGTGTTTACTTCATGTTCATGTGAGTTCTCATTTAAATTTGGTGCATCACCTGGTTAACTTTCTTAGTATCCCTTCCCCCTTTCTAACCCTTTTCTCAGTATAAACATTAGTATAGGTGATCCATCAAGAGAAAGATGGCTTTCTCTAGAGGTCTAACCCCAACATAGGTGACCCATAGCCTAGGGTTGTTTTAATAGTTTAGCTCAATTGGGGAAAGCCTAAATAACCCTATCTAAGGGTGAAAATTTATGCTACAATAGTAACTTCATGAGGGGATTGGGAAGTAGGAACTTGACCAAATGAGGAAGATGGTTCTCTCTATTTTGCCCTCTTTTTAAACCTCATGATGTAATCCAATAGAGTGTTCCCTTTACTTGATACCTCATTTTTATTAATGGCACAAAAGTCACTCTCTTTCCAATTAAAAGAGTGGACTCACTTTCACTTGTGCTTATTCATGTACTTCTCCTCTTTGTGAACTTAATTCACTTGATTTCCCTTGAGAAAGTGTGACACTTTGAACCATCAAGGCTTTATTGATCACTCCATTTAGACACATGGTCTGGTTATGAGGTTGTTTATATGGGAATAATTACTCATAATCTTGAACTAGGTTATTTTGCAGGGGTATAATGACTTTTAGAGTGATTGCATCCTTAGGCTATGACTATTAAAGGGCTTAACATGTGTAATTTAGCATTGAGCTTGTGCATTACCTTTATAAGGTTGCTTATTAGACTAATATGGTTGATTAAAATGTTGGTGTGTTCTAATGTGCTGAGATTGGTATCCTCTTAATGCCACTAATTCATTCACAAAGGTCTTTAATAATGTCTTAACTTCATGTAACTAATTGGGAGGGGTATTAGATGTAGATGGTTGGTTGTTTTCTACAAGAATGGAGCCAATGTAGGATAAATAAGTGTAGGTTCAATAAATAAGGGAATTATAGGTATAAGGGATCCTTCTCACTTGAATTAGGTTATTTTCAACCCTTATGGAAATGTCATATTCAGTAGGTAATAAAATATCTCCCATGGATTGAATGATGACAACAATGTAACTATTCAAAGACCTCAAGTAGTGCAAGAATGTAGTATTCAAAGTAGGCTTCAATAAGGGTGTGATTATATCCCATGTTTTCTGGAACCTAAAGTTGAAATTCACCATGTATTCAATATGATATTTCTTTATTTTAATGATTTGATCCATGAGAGAAAGATGATCACTCTTGTCTTCAAATTGTTTGCAAAAATATCTCTCCTAGCTCATCCCAACTATGTATTATGCTAGGTTGTAACCCTATATACCAATGAATATCATTTCCTATCAAAGAGTTTCATGGCCACATTATCTTGAATAATGTTTTGGACCAAGCATATATTGGTGATATATTGTATGTGCTCTATGAGAGTGGTAACATTATCACTAGTGAAAAAAGGTATGTTTTTGATAACTCAAATTTGGATATCATCTCATTATTAAAGGGCCAAAGGAATACCTACATAAAATGTAATAAATAAATGATTTATTTGGGATATAATATGAATAATAGGGTTCATCCTCCCTCTTGGTCTAGTAATCCTACCAAAAGGAGGTGTGGATTGGGCCCTTAAGGAAGGATTTTTAGAACTTCTATCTCTTTTTTAAAGAGACCTTGATAATGTGGATCTTCTTCTTCTATGAGAGAATGATAATTCAACAAACCAAAAACTTGAACCTTTTTTAGAAGCTCTTATTTCATTTGGCATGAAAATGTAGGATTTATATGGAACCATATATTTGTGAAGTCACCAAGTGCCTCTACAGTGTGTTTAATTTTTAAAATTACTAAGAACAACACCATGTCCTTAGTTGAATTATTTAATTCTATGGAAATCTATCCTACTGGGTGTGCCAAAAACTATTGTCACCTAGATCTTGCACCCATTTGATAAATCAACTAATCTAGTGAAATAATGGGATCATCTTTAAGGTTTAAGGTCTTGTATCCTTAGGATGAACCTCTAGAGAAGGATGGATTCATTTCTAAAATATGTTCATATTATATAATATTAGTTTTAACTATGCACATATGATATAAGATTAGTTTTAAAATGGCTATGCTTTCATCAAAGAAGAAGGAGTAGAAATGATAGAAATTCATAAAAATAGTGATGTACCAAGTCTATAGAGCTCCTCACTTTATTAATCATCATAGGGAATATTCAAAACTGATGAGAAATTACACATCTACATAACCTACAACTTTCCTAACCTTTGCATCAATATTTCATATCAAGGTAGGAATCTACATAACATAAAATCTACTAAGGAGAGTGTAAATATGATAAGACAACATAAGGGACTGCAACATCCACAAATGAAGATCAAAATCTCAAAATTACATAATACTTAGGAAAATTAATGATATAGAAGAGGTAAACATCAATTATTTATTAAATTTAGGTATAAGACAACATTATAAGACTCAAAATGAGTAGAGTTTTGACATACCAAAGAGAGGGATGATGAAAAAAGTCATTTTAGTGCTTTGCGAATGTTTGACCTAAAAATAGATCTCATACACCTATTTAGAGCCTTGGGTTAAATTTCCATGACTTCCACTCCATGGAGGGAGTTACACATTTTTAGGGACAATTTTCTAATGCCTCTATACCCATATATTGGTGATATCTTGTATGTGCTCTATGAGAGTGGTAACATTATCACTAGTGAAAAAAGGTATGTTTTTGATAACTCAAATTTGGATATCATCTCATTATTAAAGGGCCAAAGGAATACCTACATAAAATGTAATAAATAAATGATTTATTTGGGATAGAATATGAATAATAGGGTTCATCCTCCCTCTTGGTCTAGTAATCCTACCAAAAGGAGGTGTGGATTGGGCCCTTAAGGAAGGATATTTAGAACTTATATCTCTTTTATAAAGAGACCTTGATAATGTGGATCTTCTTCTTCTATGAGATAATGATAACTCAACAAACCAAAAACTTGAACCTTTTTTAGAAGCTCTTATTTCATTTGGCATGAAAATGTAGGATTGATATGGAACCATATATTTGTGAAGTCACCAAGTGCCTCTACAGTGTGTTTAATTTTTAAAATTACTAAGAACAACACCATGTCCTTAGTTGAATTATTTAATTCTATGGAAATCTATCCTACTGGGTGTGCCAAAAACTATTGTCACCTAGATCTTGCACCCATTTGATAAATCAACTAATCTAGTGAAATAATGGGATCATTTGTAAGGTTTAGGGTCTTGTATCCTTAGGATGAACCTACAGAGAAGGATGGATTCCTTTCTAAAATATGTGCATATTATATAAGATTAGTTTTAACTATGCACATATGATATAAGATTAGTTTTAAAATGGATATGCTTTCATCAAAGAAAAAGGAGTAGAAACGATAGAAATTCATAAAAATAGTGATGTACCAAGTCTATAGAGCTCCTCACTTTATTAATCATCATAGGCAATATTCAAAACTGATGAGAAATTACACATCTACATAACCTACAACTTTCCTAACCTTTGCATCAATATTTCATATCAAGGTAGGAATCTACATAACATAAAATCTACTAAGGAGAGTGTAAATATGATAAGACAACATAAGGGACTACAACATCCACAAATGAAGATCAAAATCTCAAAATTACATAATACTTAGGAAAATTAATGATATAGAAGAGGTAAACATCAATTATTTATTAAATTTAGGTATAAGACAACATTATAAGACTCAAAATGAGTAGAGTTTTGACATACCAAAGAGAGGGATGATGAAAAAAGTCATTTTAGTGCTTTGTGAATGTTTGACCTAAAAATAGATCTCATACACCTATTTAGAGCCTTGGGTTAAATTTCCATGACTTCCACTCCATGGAGGGAGTTACACATTTTTAGGGACAATTTTCTAATGCCTCTATACCCATATATTGGTGATATCTTGTATGTGCTCTATGAGAGTGGTAACATTATCACTAGTGAAAAAAGGTATGTTTTTGATAACTCAAAGTTGGATATCATCTCATTATTAAAGGGCCAAAGGAATACCTACATAAAATGTAATAAATAAATGATTTATTTGGGATAGAATATGAATAATAGGGTTCATCCTCCCTCTTGGTCTAGTAATCCTACCAAAAGGAGGTGTGGATTGGGCCCTTAAGGAAGGATTTTTAGAACTTCTATCTCTTTTTTAAAGAGACCTTGATAATGTGGATCTTCTTCTTCTATGAGAGAATGATAATTCAACAAACCAAAAACTTGAACCTTTTTTAGAAGCTCTTATTTCATTTGGCATGAAAATGTAGGATTGATATGGAACCATATATTTGTGAAGTCACCAAGTGCCTCTACAGTGTGTTTAATTTTTAAAATTACTAAGAACAACACCATGTCCTTAGTTGAATTATTTAATTCTATGGAAATCTATCCTACTGGGTGTGCCAAAAACTATTGTCACCTAGATCTTGCACCCATTTGATAAATCAACTAATCTAGTGAAATAATGGGATCATTTGTAAGGTTTAGGGTCTTGTATCCTTAGGATGAACCTCCAGAGAAGGATGGATTCCTTTCTAAAATATGTGCATATTATATAAGATTAGTTTTAACTATGCACATATGATATAAGATTAGTTTTAAAATGGATATGCTTTCATCAAAGCAAAAGGAGTAGAAATGATAGAAATTCATAAAAATAGTGATGTACCAAGTCTATAGAGCTCCTCACTTTATTAATCATCATAGGCAATATTCAAAACTGATGAGAAATTACACATCTACATAACCTACAACTTTCCTAACCTTTGCATCAATATTTCATATCAAGGTAGGAATCTACATAACATAAAATCTACTAAGGAGAGTGTAAATATGATAAGACAACATAAGGGACTGCAACATCCACAAGTGAAGATCAAAATCTCAAAATTACATAATACTTAGGAAAATTAATGATATAGAAGAGGTAAACATCAATTATTTATTAAATTTAGGTATAAGACAACATTATAAGACTCAAAATGAGTAGAGTTTTGACATACCAAAGAGAGGGATGATGAAAAAAGTCATTTTAGTGCTTTGTGAATGTTTGACCTAAAAATAGATCTCATACACCTATTTAGAGCCTTGGGTTAAATTTCCATGACTTCCACTCCATGGAGGGAGTTACACATTTTTAGGGACAATTTTCTAATGCCTCTATACCCATCTAATGCTCTTTATGATCACTTCCTCCATCTATGGTCATTATAGATAGGTTTTAGAAGCATGGATTGTCTGAAATCAACTTTGAAGTATAGGTGAAGGTTTCTTGAAAATTTTGATAATCTAGCACATCTTCATCTTTTCCCATGAGAAATATTTTAGAAGCTAAGAAACCTACCTTTTCATTCTTGAAGGATCCATATTACCTTATTTTCTATCTTGCAAGCATGAAACTATCGACTTAAAACCTCAAAATACCCTTAGAAACTAGTTATAAGTCTATAAGTAGTTGTTGAGGTCATAAAAAGTCTAGCTCTTCAACTTGCTAACATGTAGGTTGTTTTTAGTCTTTAACATACTTATTCTCAATACTTCTTCTTCATGTAGTTTTCTAAAACATGCTAAGAAACCTTTTATTCTCTTTATGTAGGCCTATAGTTAAGTCTAGAAGTCATGAAAATATTTAAATAACCTTGTTATATCTTTGTATATACCTCCAAGTCATGCTCTATAAATTTTTATTCACACTTTATAAACTATGATATAGTCATGATTACACTCAATACCTCATTCCTAACCCTTAAGAATCACCATTGAGACCTTAATCTTACTCACAATTCACAAAAAATCACCCAATTCTCCAATTAAGTTTGTAGGTTTGTCTAAGGTTGATTTTAAAGGTTGTATCAACTTAGACCATGTAAATGTGTTTCCATGAGCTCTTGGATATTTAAATTCTCAAGGGGATACTTAGAATATTTTTAAAGACTTATGCGAAGGTATTAAAGACCATGCACCTTTTATCTCTTCATGGAACCTCCTCTTAAAATTACGTAGGATTGTTTTCCTATGTATTCTTTAGATCTTGTGTCTATACTTATCAATCCTTTAGGTACATTTTTGAATGACATTTGAGGTCATTCCAACCCTATAACCATGTTTACTTTTTCTAAATATTTCTTTAAAACCTTTAAACTTATTTAACTTTATTAGATAGGCATACATGATGGCTCATTAAAGTTTAAAACCTTAAAAATAAAATGACTATTATTATCATCATGCCCTTAAAGATAACCACTATAGACCTACAACATTCATTGTATACCATGCTTGGAATTCATATTGAAAACATGAAAATCTAGTAGAGACTCATTGACTATTACAAAAAGGTCTTACCCTATAGATTGCTCTTGAGAAGCCTTGACATCTCCAAATATGTCTTGTTGTCTTTTAGATATGCTTGATTGAACTCAAGAACTCATCCCTTCTTCAACCTCATGAAGATCCTATTAAATACCTGCAACTTATTTATAAAATCTTTAAAATCCAATGGAGATCCTCTTTAATGTTAGTAGATCTATAAATTTTAGGTGTTTGAAATTTCATCTATATAGACCTACAAACATATTTGTATGTTTGATCCTTATAGGGAGCCTCATGAACTTTGGATGCAGATATGTAAATTGAGATATGGATAATATTTGAGAAGATGAAAACCTTGAGAAGCTTAAAACTCTTACTGCCTAACTGTAGACCTATAGATGAGATTATATCATGTTTGTAATCCTCCAAGAAACCTGTTATAGGCCTGAAAATGAAGGTTTTGGCTCAAATTCTACCTTCAAACATGCACTTTCTCACAAATAGCTTTGAATAAACCTAATTTTCCATTACCAAGGAGTTTTTGTAAATAGTTACATGCCTTTTATATCCTTGACCATGCTTGATTCTACTCAAAGCCTTAGTAACGTGCCTATGGGTGGATGTTTCTTGATTGAAAAACCTAACTTATAATCTTCCAACTTCACATCACTAAACCTTTCATTCACTCTTTTTCATTCATGAAATTCATTAGATAAAACTACATGCTATATTTGGATTCATAAAGACTTGTTTTAAGGTTTCAAACCTACAATAATACCTTGGAAACATGTTGAGAATCCCATGATAACATGAGAAGAAATTGAAGATGTGCAATTAAGACTTGTAACTTTCTTAGATACTTGGAAACCCTAAATCTCACTTATAATAGTCTTGATTGTAGGGTATTGGATCATAAAAGACCTCTTGAAACCTTCTTCAAACTTGGTACAACTCTTGATCTCTACTAAAACCTATATAATGTGTTTATATGCCTATAGGTCATGTTTTAAGGTCATCTCACCTTGTCTCAATTGCCTATAGGTATATAGATGACTTTTCATGAAGGTTAGTCACTCTAGAACTACTAAAATCTACCTTTCTTCTCTCAAAATCATTATTATAAGCACTATAATCTTTTCATATTTGTATGGATACCCTATTCAAGACCTTGAAAACCTTCCTCAAATAGACCTTAAGATCTATTGGTGTTTATTTGAACCTGAGGAGGGTCATAGAGGCTCAAATGGTGAGTCACATCATTTTTTGAAGGATTTTTTATATTTGAATTTTTAACTTAAGCCCTGAAACATGCCTTAAAGGATAAAAATCCTTGATAAAACTTTTAGTCAAACAAACTATTTTTTGTAATGCCTTATCCCTTTTAACTTGTGAAGGATATAGATCATGAAGATCTATGTTTTTTACATTGGGACCTATTAGGTAACTAGGTTGCAAACTTACTGAGGAAAAAAATATTCACATCCACCTCAAATCTAGACTAACATTAGAGTGACCTTTAAGATGTAAGCTACCTAAGATATAGGTAAAACCTCTAGTTTTTATGGGGATAGATCCCATAATTTATCATTTCAATAATCTATCTAAGACCTAAACATATTAAAATGAAAAGGAAAAAGAGATGAAAATTGGTAAATGAACCTATACTAAAGTGGTGACGTATCAGTGATTAAAGATCCACTCTTTGTCTATATTTTGAACACACTAATGAACTTGATAAGGATTAAAACTGATAAAACTTATTGAAAATGTTCTAAGCATGAATGTTTCATATGGAGGTTGAGTAAGGGTTCTATAACTTGAAGGACAAATGCCTAGATCTACACAAGACATTATTAGCTTATGACACTTCAAGATTACCTCTACTTGCCAAAACTTCATACAACCTAAAATAGACTAATAACCTAAATTTAGGTGCATGAAAAGACATAAAAATGATAACATAATTCATACATTCTATAAATCTACTTTCATGAAGCTCACTATCATTTAATAAGAAATCTACAAGTATTCTCTTATTGACTCAAATGAGTATAAGACAATTTTGGCAGAGCTTTGCTATACCCAATTAAGGGATGCCAAAAAAATATCTTAGTTACTTATTAAATAAATTTTAAGAGATAAGAGAGAATCTTATAGGCATGGAAGAGGCCATGAATGAGGCCAAGATGACATATGATAGTTATAGTTGGCCTATTTACCCTTCTCATGCATTGACACTTATTTAATGAGTCCATTTTAGCATTGAGATAAGGTATATAGGTTGTAACTCCCATATTTGAATTCATGTATGTCTTTAACATGCTCAAAATATCCAAATATTCCATCTAATGGTAGTTACATAACACAAACTAGGTATGGATAGGCCTCTAAGAGGCATTGAGCAACCTTTCTTTCAATGTGCCTATAGATTTATCCTTGAAACTAATTCTACCCTATCATAATGGTATTAAAATTTAAATATGATCACCTATATGATATTTATAAATGATTCAAGGTGATTCACCAATGCCACAATACCATTCTATGTCTACTAGATTCTTCTACTTACAAATTAAGTAGGCCTATTTTGCTTATTCTTCATCTTTCTACTTATCTACTTCTTAGGTGATTAGGACAACTAAAATAGGCCTTGAAGTCATTGGAGGAGACCTTAAATATTATTTTATTTACTCTTTGTATCTATACTTAGGCCTTTCCCAAATATCCCTCTCCTACAAACATGTTGATCTTGCTAGACTAGGCCTTTCAGACCAGTTCCATAGATTGGCTGTTTAGAATGAGATAGTAAATCTATTTATAGGAACCTTCATGCATAATTTTTATATTATAAAGGTATAATAATCCTTTTTCTTACCTTTACCATAATTTATAACCCATGGTTAGGCTCTGTAACACATATTAAACCTAAAACCCTGTAAACTTACACGTTTAGGAGTTGTTCATATAACTTCCTTACCATCAAATGTCATGGACATGAGTCCCTATAAGATGGAAACATTATAAAGGTGTTAGTCAAGCAATTCCTGAGTGTTTTAATTAATTTTTCATTAAACCTTTATATTCAAGTCACTATTAGGTTTTAAGAGGGGTTTAAGAGTGCTTGGGGGTTTTAGGGATGGTTCATAGAGACCAAGGCTTGGATATTTGAACCAAATATACCAAATACAAGACAATAAACCTCCACATATTACCTAATGTGTTGGGATCCCCATTCATATCATCTAATATGTGATGAGAATTTGAAGATGCTCTTTGTGTAATAAACATGCCTCTTGAGTAGGTTCTATATGTTTGTAGGTAGAATGACTAACTATAGGGGTATTTATTGGGATATAGATTGATAATTATGTGTCTCAACATAATTATGGACCCTCCATTTAAGGTTTTAAGTTCTATTGATACTAAAATGGACCTATAATCCACCTTTTGGTGATACACTCACAATGGAGATGATAGATTAGTCTATTTGTAGACCTAGATCATGAACTTTGGTCTAAACCCTAGGGTTAAAAGGTACTCTTGCATCATATACAACCTAAATATTACCTTATAAATCCTATGAAGTAGTATCATTGGATTGATTAAACTATTTAACCCCCTTTTTGGATGCACATGGCCATGAATTCCAATACCTATGCTTACTTTCATTGTAGAAATAGTCATGGAGGTCACTTTGATGACTATTAGAGTAATTTTTTAGATATTTTAGGATTAATTTTCCCTCCTCAACTCCATTGTGTATATAAACACTCCCCATATTATTATACGTAGGCTAAAACTAACACTTTCAAGCCTATTCCATATATTTTAACTCCTACACATGCCAACCAATGAGTCACTGTGATGATCAAAGAGCCTGAGGGTAACTTAAAGGTAATTTAATGGTCAAATTACTTCATCTAGATGGGTTTTGAGGCCAAAATCTACCATCAAGTCACTTATGGGGTTTATGTAGGGTTTGATACATCCACCATCTAAATGATGGTTCATAGTGTATAGACATCCAAAATGGGAACAAATTCCATGGATATATAGTGCATTTAATTCCTCATATTTTAGGAATGGCTTGGGTTTCCATGTAAATTATGTGTAGAGATAGGAACATTAGAAGGTAACACTAGGGGTATTTGTAAACCAAATTTTGACTGGTTATTTTCTTAAGGTTTTTTCATAAATGTTAGCCCCCCAATGTTAAGCAATACTTAATGGATCTTTATTCCATAGGTAGACTTAAACTTACCTAATATCTTTGGACTTGAGCATCTATGAGGTGAAGTGGGTGAACACTTAAAGTTGGCTCTTGAGTTGACTACGTCTAGGGTGAGTGGTTCAAGCAAGGTTTTGAAGCCATTTTTCCTTATTTCTCACTTCATTGCACTTTAAAATTCATTATCAAAGTATTAGACATATTAAAACACCCTTTATTAACTAACCAACTTGTTTTAAGAGCTTTGAGGAACCTTAAGGTGGTAGTAAGGTCTATGAGCAAGTTTGTGTGCTTGTTTACATTGGTCTATCTCCAAGGGTACCTAGTGTAACACTAAATTTTAATCCATTTATAGGGTGTATTAGGACATTAAACATAATTAATAAATATTAAAAAACCTTTTTTGGATCCCAAATTGTCTACACACCCTTCATTTCATGGATCCACCCTCCATCCCATAGAATAAACTGTCACAAATAGGGCTTGGTATGAGACAAAATAGTGGGTATACCCACTATTTATCTATCTTAAAAGGAGTAATGGATAAATTTAATTTGTCATGATGACTTATTTCACTAAATTTTGAGACTTTTCCATGCCTACAGGTGTCTCAAACACTCATTTTTCTTAGACTGGTAGTGGGATACATACTGACTATGTGGATAGGCATCAGAGCCCTGAGTAAGATATTTATATATTGTTTCTTAAGATTATTGTGATCATGAGGTGTATATAACATGTCCCATCAATGAATATACTCTAATATGGTGACTTTTTAACTTTCTCTTATAATTACATATAAGACCCTTCTCAAGCTTAAGGCTCATGTCTGGGTATGCCTATGTTTTCCCAAGCCTGTGTTGATGTTTCTTTTCCTTCTTAGATTTTATGAACATAAAGTTTGAATTATCATTAAATATTAAACCTAATAATATTTTCATGAGTTATTCATTTTTACTATAATCAAGTTTTGTTCCTTCATATTCATTAATCTACTGGAGGTACACACTCATATATACTCACGGTGTACAGGGTCTGAGTATCATGTTTGTATGAGGGAAGAGTTATAAAAAACCAATTAAACTCTAGTAACACCTTCATATATTTAATAATCCACTTGGAATTTATACCCTCTTATTCTCACACTAGTCCTTATGCCTTGAATGGTCTACATAACCCTTTGGAGACTTTGCTACAATAATTTTAGAATGGTTAGCTATAGGTGGTGATTAGTTTTTTTAGTAGAGTATATGAGAATATATGCTAAAATTTTCATTGTTTCATTTATATTGATGGTTAAAAGGGAGTATGGAGGTATACTAGCATGATATAGACTTGGAGGGAAGGATGGAGGAGTGTATGAAGATGATTGTGGGGAGGATGAGGGTAAAACATGAATAAAAAGTTAGAATATAGTATGGATGGCAGTGAAAACATTATAAAGTGACAAGAGCATGAAAATAATTTGAATTGGAGTATAAGAAGCCTTAATATACAAACCAAATTATTATTTAAGACCTTAACACACATACCAAATAAATATACCACTTTGGAGGTAGAGAAAGGGGCACACATAGTGATAAAGTGAAACCTAGGAAACTCAAAAAACCTTAATCTTTGAAAAAGACCTCAAACTTTATTAAAACTAATTGTGTGGTTTTAGAGGCCATGAGGTTGGTTTTAATGCCTTTGAGGCTATCCTATAAGTTGGGAAAATTGCTCACAAGGGCATGATGATACTCTATTATCAATTCAACACTCCATCTTATGTTATTGAATTACATTAGAAGATTTTATAGATGCCATTAAGCCATGAATAATGTTCACCATGCAATGGTATTCAAGTATACACAAGCCCTTTCTTATTGATATCTTTTGAGATGACAAGAGGTAATTGGACCTCTAATCCTAAGAGAAAGGCATGGTTAAACCTAAAATACTCTACCAAATCTTCAACTTAGCCAATAACTTCTGATGAGGACATTTAACCCCTATCCATTACATAGACCTACCTGTAAATTACACACATGAGATAGTCTTTAAGGTTTAATAATTATATGATCTCACACATGTTGTTCAAGTGCTAAAAATTCTATGATAGTATCACTAAAGACATAAGGGAAAAACATCATTATTTGGTTTGAG
The DNA here is from genome assembly GCA_037957365.1 of Torreya grandis. Lineage (NCBI taxonomy): Eukaryota > Viridiplantae > Streptophyta > Pinopsida > Cupressales > Taxaceae > Torreya > Torreya grandis. The sequence continues at coordinate 918,025 of JARHVA010002518.1, read as the reverse complement.
CATGTAAGCTAAGAATTCGTGAAAACCACTATGTCTAACTTGGCCTTTGCATATGAGGATGGTATACAAATCACTTAAGTTCTTAAGGAATGTTCATATATATCATCAGACCAAACCTAAAACAAATTCCCATGGGTGTAAGCTAAATGAATTTACTTCCTCTAGCCAAGAGTTAGGACCTCCATTCTCTCTCCTCCATATGATATAAGCATAAACCTGATGAGATCTTTGAGTCTACGAATGAGCTCTAGGAGAAGGTAGGATGGTTTTGGACTTCCTTTTCACTGGAACACATTGCTTTTTTCTCCATTTTACATTATTGATCTCCCTCTACAAAACCTAGACTCCACTTGAGCCAGTCTATATTGTACATATTCGTACCACTTGAGAAACATCTACAACCTATAATTTCTATGCATTTATTATTGTTTTAGACCTAAAGACATCATTAACATGTGTTGTGGAGGAAAATAGGGGTCATGTGACATTTTTAAACTAATGGTACAAATTAGGGGAGTTAAAAAGACACTATTTAACACATGTAGGGCTCATTAGGGGCGATTTAGGCATTGACTATGATATTAATGGAATTAATGAGGTATGAAATGGTATAGTAATGGTTTAATGAGGATTATGAGGTATATTGAATTCCTATGATATTGAGGCTAGATTAGGTCTCATTATAACTAAAAACATTGACTTTGGCACACATATATGACTTTAAAGAGACATATCAATTGAATATCATGTTAATATTTAATGAAAAAACCTTTATGACTTATTAGAGACCTCAAAATAATCATAATAAACTTCCCATGATGTTTTTGAGAGATTGTAAGTGAACATACCTCATGTTATTGATTAAAACCAATGTGTTTATGAGCCTTTATTAAACTGTCTCCTTAGTTCACCTTCACCATGTCATTTTTCACATGTTGGAGCTCCATCAAAGTGACCAAGGACCATCTCAATGTGTTAGATCATCATCACAATTCTTGATTCAAGTTAAATAGAAAGTTTGAAGGCACACAAGGCAAAGCTATAACATGATAAGATAATGGACTATTTGAACAACCCTCCAAACTCACAAGGACAAGATGTAATCATGAAACTAATGATAGATCAAGAATAAAGGCATTAGGTTGACACCTTTCTAGGTCTAGGACTAGAAAGTGGTTAATGAAACCTTTCATACTTGTTTCACCATTGGAAACATGATTTAATACTCCATGAAAGCCTATCTCTAAACCTCATAGACACTTTTTAAATCCAAAAACTTCTTAAAATGAAATAAATCATCATGGAGACCTTATAACATGATTGAAACCTTCCTATTTGGTATGCAGACCTATATATGAGTTCTTGACAACATGAGAGACTTAAAATCTACATGTAAATATTGTCACCAAATATTATACCCTAAAAGAAAGTGTTCAAGCCTTTTCCATATTTGGGTAACATTGGAATACTTATAGGTATGTGGGTTTACCTATAGGTAGAAGTAGACCTTTAGGTTAAAGGGCTAGCTCCCTAAATATATCTTGAAATGCTTATCACCTATTAACTAGTTACTTTTAGGAAAAGAGTTAGATATTTTAATGAAAGGAAACTAATCTAATGGGGTGATACACCAAGATTATTTACACATGACAATCATACTTCTCTCATTAAGAAACAAGGCATACAAACTAGCTTCTAAGTCCTAGAAGGTTCTAACATCAATCTTTTAATATACAATTGATATACATAAATAAACACAAGGTAAATGAATCAAATGGAATATTACACACTCAAATAATATTTGTACACTTTAAGGGAGCCTAATATACTTGAATACACTCTATATGACCTATTAGAATAGGAGCTCTTGCATAAACATGAGAGGATAGAGAGAAGAAAGGATAGAAGATTATCACTTTGAATCACCATACATCACTTTGCACACTTAAACAATTGTTCATGATATCAAAGCCAAACTTGCATTAATTTTTCAAAAGCAAAATACAATGTCATACAAGTATGGATTTGCCATACATGGTGTGGTATATGTTTACAAGGGGTAAAATGGCTGCTACTTATAGAATTGGAGAGAGAGGAGAAGAGGATGAAGTCCAAGAGTCACTAGGACATGTATCATACTGATAAAGGGAGTTATAAATATAGGAGAATGGATTAGAAGATATAACATGCAAGGTTTCATTGGCCAAATGTCATTTCAAGTCATGAAACTCATGAAATGTGGTGTAGGATTCCTCATTGCTTGCTCAAAAAACTACCTTCATCATTTGGCCTTATTGGAACGTCCATAGTAGACTAGGGATAGATATGATGATTTAATTGAGGGGGAGGGGTAATATACATGATCCACCATGAATTAAATACATCCCTAATCATCAATATTCTTATATATATGAGTTGTCATTGCCTATAGTCCAAATAACTCCTCTTTGACTCACCCTTCACACTTGACACCAAAGTTGCCTTTAATTTTACAATATGATCCATATAGTGGAGTGAATAAAAATTTTAAGGACTGATTATAGCCTTATATTCCTTAATAATTTCTTAGAAGGCCTCCCACTTCAAGTTTCCACTCTCCCACTATCTTGTTCATTATGTTAGGTTTGACTGGCCGAGATGAAGGCATTATCAGAAGTACTTAAGAAATTATCTAATGAAATAAATTAATATGATGAGTTATTTTAATTTCCTATCCTTCTCCCAAAGTTGATTACATCTCTTGAAACCCTTGCATACCTACACAACACACAAAACTATCAAAGAAACTAATTCTATACCCTATCCATATAAGTAGGTTACAACTCAAATTAGTGGGGAGGAGCTATGGAGAGTTTTATATAAGGTCCAACCAATTTCATGCTCATTAAATTCCTCCTAGATGCATATTTTTCTTCATCTTCCCAATCATGTCTTTGGTAAGGGTTTGAGAGGGTTTAGAGTGAGTTTTCCCTCTAAGGATTATTCATATAGGTTTGACATCCAATTAGCAAAAAAATTAAATAAAATCTTCTTAGAGACCCTATATAACATATATCAAACTCTTAGACTCCCATTTAAAGTCTCCCAGTAGGTGTGAGCTCTCAAACTTGCATACTCAAGATTTGCTTCTTCATTCTACATACCCTAAACTGGTTTTGAGAAAAAATATGGCTTCCATGTGATATTATTTACATAGAAACAAATTAATCATAAATTATGTCTCCCTACAAGATTTTTACAAGGTTTTACCTCTCCTAATGTTAGAAGTGGTAGAAGACCCCTTGATAGTTTTAGGCCTATACTAGACCAAGTATGAGTTAACTGTGCCTTTGTGAGTCTAGGCCATTATGTTAAGTTTCTAACAACTGTGTGGGTTTATTCAGCTTGATCTATGTCTAATTCAACTTCCTAAAAACTTCTACAAGGCTCACACCATCTTCAAATCATCTCCTTGTCATTTTCTTCATAATTTTATAGGATATGACCTTCTGAGAGTGCCCTTTATTTGAGATAGAACATAAGACATATCCTCTACTATATCATACAAATAGGTGACATGAAGGGATTATATAGGTCCCTAAGACATTTTGTGTAATATTTTATGGATTTATGATATCTTTATCCCTTATAATTCTCTTAAAACTTGGAGGTAGACTTGTGAAAATAATAATTATGCAAACTTCATGCATGTGTGTGGACTGTGGGTTGTCCTTAGGACCTTTATTGCTCTATTCTCTTGGTTTGAGAATATAATATGATGGAAAAAACCTTAAATGAGATTTTAAATATGACAACACTTATTTTTTCCTTTCTAATTCTTTCATTGAAGGCTTTACACTTGTATTGACAAAGGTACTAATTATGTTTTGCTTGAAAGAGACAACTGTAGGTACATATCTGCATGTTTGGAACTTGACACAATGCCTCAAATATTTATCAGAGTTATCAAAGATAATTTTCACCCATTTAAATATATTACCATCAAATTAATACTATACAACACCAAGAACACCACATTTCTATCTCACTATTTACCACAGTCAACTATAGTTGACTGAATAAGGGTCCTATAAGTGTTGACGGGGAAAAACATCTTGCAAGTTAGACCTTATTAATGACCTATATACCACTAGTTTTCCCTCTCAAATTTAATTTAACCACTTACCATGGGAAGTTGATTTTGAATTTCCATTATAGGGTGTAGGGTCATGAAAGTTTAATTTCCTATAGAGAACATTGAAAGTTAGCAATGAATAATAGATTGACTTGGGAGCTTCCAAACACTATGTTCCTCTAGTCATATGTCCATCCATTTTTTCAAGGCTCTTACCTTTAATGAAGGATTCAAGATATAATTATTTATACTTAGCTAGGAACCATATTACATTGTTATATGGTAGCTTCAAAAGGGCCCAGGGCTCTATTTTGGGACTTTTGGGGATTTTGTCCCTAAACATAGTCACCAACTTGAAGATGACTTATTATAGCTTGATTTATTACATGATGGTTCAAAAATGTCTATCATGACATCATACAAATCTCTAAACCTCATGAAGGTATATAAACATGTCTAATCTCTTCTATGCCAACCTTCATATCTTTATGAAGCATCTGAAGGTGAATGTACATTCTATAAGGTAGTGGATGTGGAGTGTGAAATATGCCTATGAGATATGATTCCTTAAATGGATCCAAATTTTCATACCATTCCTCCAACTAATATTTATGATCATGAGAGACATTATAAAAAGTCACATACCCTATCTCAATTTGTATATCTCTGTCAATGTCACCTATAAGTAGTCATTTACAGGTATATAGGCAATAGGTATGAGTTTACGTAGTGTGCATCAATCCTAACCTTACCACCAATATTAGACATTTGAAAGGTATCATATATATCCTTAAATCTTATGAAAACTTCCAACAAGGTCAAAAGTCTTCTTTACAATGTGACTATTCTGTTATGAGGCACTTGTAGATGCACTTGCAATGTTACAAACCTAGTAGTGAAGGTGAAACATGGGTAATAATAATGGAAAATGACCTTATGATCAGTATTAGACCTCTATCAAGTATTAAAATGGATCCTTCATCCTTGAAATACTAAAAAAAAGTCAAATACCTCATATTGACATGTTTAAACTCTTGTAGATGCTCATTTCAATGGGTTGACTATGTATGTATATGGCATTGACTATCACAATCATTATTAGAATTTGAGAGGTATATTTTATTTTTTAATTATTATAAATACATATTCAACACCTTAAAACCTTCACTACACTTTCATGAGTATGCTATACAAGATTCACGCACATGATTCATCATGACTGCAAGTGAAAGTGGATAGAGAGTTGACTGTGAGTTATATATTGACTATAACTCCATGGATGATTGATTTGGAGAATGATATTTAAAGGGGAGGGGACAAATAACACATTGGAATCATGAATAACAAACTATCACCATCTTCTAAAACTAGTACCAAGACATGAAAACTCTAAAAGTGGTGAAAACCTACCTGTAACTTTAATAAGGTACTCTTATTTACATACTATGATGTTTTTATTGTCAAAACACTTTCAAACATAAAAATAAGCATGATAAAAATGAGAGGTGGGATTCAACATCCTTTAAAATCAAAATCTCCAATTGATTTCTATGAAAAATCTCAAACAAGATCAAAACCTATAGGGTGTGGGAAATAAAAAGTAGAGAAACATAGTTAACTTGTTAAGAATGGTTCATAAATAATAGGAAACCATTATCTACACTCCAAGCATGAAAAATAATATAACTAAGTTTAATATCACCCTTATAAGGCATTTTACCTAGATTTTCTTCTACTAGCTGTATTAAAGAGAAACTTATTGACTACTTCTACATGTCTAGAAGGGTAATGAAGGAATAAAATGGTTTTTAACCATTTTTATCACTTTAAAATCTTATAAAATGTTTATATGAGTTTAGGTAAGTTGAAGATCCACTGAATAATCTTTACACATGTGCCACCTTCCTCTAGAGGTTGTATAACTTCTAAAACTACCCTAAATGCCATTTTTACTCTTGTTTTAGTAGGTTACCTACAAGTTTTAGTTAGGTACTAACATTCCTAAAATGTACCCAACATATTGGTACATATTTTAGAACACTTAGACACCTTGGAAACTATGCCACTTCATTTATGACCTCTATGTGACCCCTAAATGACTCAAAATGACATAAGGACTACATATGACTATGACTAAGGCTAATAAGACATTAAATCACATAAAATGAACTATAAAACACCTTATTAAATTATAATAGACCCATATATCAAGTTTTAAATTATATGGGGTTGACCCATTTTGACTTAATGTAAAAATGGCCAACAATAACCATATATCCTTCTTGGAATCATGATATGATATCCTAAAAATTCATCGCTACCCTCATGAAAACCTTAACAAGGGTATATAATCTTGTTTAGATATTTATCAAGCTTAAAAATCATTTAAAAGGTGAAGATGCAGTTTTAGGGTATAACACAGATTTAGCTATCTAACATCTTCTTGGTGAAATGATGTGCTTTTTTCCTTGTACATCAATCTAAACATCACTATTAGGAACCTTACAACCTTTTTAACTCTCCCCAATACTTGATTTGATCCATGCACCTATATAATGCATCTAAGACATGATTCATTTTATAAAAAGAACCCTCCAATTTCTCTTTATTTAATCTTCAATCTTTTAGGATGTTTTAAAGGATTTAAACCATTGATGGATGACATTATAAACCTTTTTCAACCTTTACCATACTATATATCTTTATCACAAACCCTTAAAATTATTAGAGACTTGCTACTTTCTTGAAAACCCTAATATCTAGTTCATAAAAGCTTGGTTTTGATGTCATAGACTTTGTGAGAGTATTGAGGACAAGCTTTAACATTATCAAACCTCATGAAACTTGTTCTTACCTTATTAAAACTCTATCCAACAATATTGTATGCTTAAGAAGATCCATTAGGATAGAAATCATAACCTACATATTTTATTTCCTCTCTTTGAAGGCCTATAACTTTTTTGATGGTATTTAGGACCTCTTGGCCCTTGTAAAACTTTGTTTTCTCTATCTTAAAATAAGTATGAAGGATTCAAGGTGCTTGGATGAATGATTATATGTATTAAAATATTTTTTGGATCTCTAGAATTCATGAAACCTATATTTTAGACCTAAAAAGACTTGGAAAGATCATGCAACATGATGTTTTGAAGATTAAAGCATATAGATATATTTGAGACTATGATGGAACCCTTGTATCTAGTGACTTGATCTTGAGAATCTATCCATCAAACCTAAAACCCTTGAAACCATGATGTTTTCTTCACTACAACATTATGAATCCTATAAAAACATAATAAAAGGATAAGAGAAATGGAGACTACCATAAACAAGGGCTTAAAGATAGGTAATAGGTTAGTCATGGTTTTAATGCACTCTTCCCTTATTGGGAGATGAAAAAGTCCACCAAGAAATAGGATTGGAGGGAAAACCAAGTCAAAAACACTCCTAAATAATATGTACAAATTTAAAGATCTTGTGAAGTGTTTTCAAATCTCAAAGTGACTTTATACAACCCTATAAAATGTTTCACCCCCTCTAAAATGATCCTAATGAGTGACTTAAGACCCTTTGACCATTTTATGAACTCAAGAGTGCCTTTTAAGACCCTATTTCTCTATTCCACATTGAAAATTTATTGAGTAGGCCTATATAAGGCTAACATAACCCTATTGCTTAAGAATGCTTATTAGGCCTTTAATGAGATTCTATAGTGAGAGGCAACTTGAATGCCTTTATTCATAAAAATGGGATTTTACAAGGTTAACAAGATATTATATAAGACTTTTGATACACATTTACATTGAAGACCACCCCAATTAGCCTACTATAGGACTAATACCAACCCTTGACCTCAAAAAGTGATTTTTAAACCCTATTTAATGAATAATAATGTAGAAGGAACTTCAATTACTTCAAACATACCTATCCATAGTCCATTAAGAATCATATTATGTGTCAAGAGACCAACGTGGCTTGAAAAGTCAACATTCTATCAACCTCTATGGGCTACTTGCATGCTAAGTAGGAATCTAGTAGCCTTAATCATCCATTGCGTATAAGATTCACATAATATTCACTAAAACTCATTCCAAAAGTCAAACCATGGATGCAACATGCTAGACTAGCCCTTTAATGAAATGAAAATTGCCTCAAAACACATAATAAAGAATCAAAAAGTAAAAACAATTGTGTAACAACACTTAAAGGAAAGAAAAATAACTACACTACTTAACAAATAATGTGCCACAATACTTAGAGAATAAAAAAATTAACCTACTATGTACATGTTTTGAAAATGACCTCAAAACATGGTTTGAGGTGTATCCCATTAATTGGGATAGGCATCACTCATCTAATCAGCCTGGGTCAAAATAAAAATATCTAATGTCTTCATATATCCATGCAAAAATTTCATCATATCCCCTACAAGGACCAATAAAATATAAGTTTTTAGATTGATTGCATACCTTACCATCCTTCAAAAGTTTACCATTGGACATGGATACTAGTTTATAGTTCTTGATTTAACTTTTAATGGATTATAGAATGTAAACCTTAGGTTGTTAAAGGGTATATGTAAAGTAAATTAGGGTATAAACATGCAATAAATATATCCACTAATTTGTGAAATAATTAACCTAATTTGATATTATTAAAATTATCAATGAGTGACATAAATAAATACTTAGTTAGAATCTAACTAAGACAGATGATTTAGAGGCTCAAAACTGGTGTGGAAGCTAGCTTGATTATCCCAAATTGGGTGTAGTTTTTAGAAACCCTATTGTATAGTAGTGTTGTACCTTGAATAATAGTTCACTATGATAGTGTCCCACTTTTAATATTAGTGTACTTTGTGTAGAAAATATTTAATCTTCTAGGTGCACCTCTAATTGGGTTTTCTCTACATGTATCTATGTGGATAATCCATGATTCATTGTATATGCATTGTATTGATATGATTTAAAATAAAACCCTAGAATTATATATTAGAAGATTTGAGTGGCACAAGTAGTAAAAGTTTGATGTTAGAAGGTAGGATGGATATCGTCAACACCTCACTACATTGAGAGTTACATACATACTAATATTTTGAGGAGGGATGAACCTTGATGTACTTATCACACCTAAGTTTTTGGTGAAAGTGTAAGTGAAAGATAATATGACTCAAATTGAGTGATTTAAATGAGGATTGAGACTAGAAATATATGTATTTTAGGCTTGGGATGGTTTTAGATGATTTTATACATAAGTAGGGTAGAATAGGGATCAATAACATTGATTAGGCACAATTTTTTATAATCTTATTTGTGTTTTACATATCATTTTTATCTATTGGATAAAAGGATTAAATTCTATGTATTTATATTGATTTGGTGCTTTTGTAGAGTGAAATAATTCTAGGCCAACCCTAGGTGTATTAATAATCAAAAATATATCTGATATAATTGAAATTTTAAAAAGGACACTAGCACTAAAAGTGGGAGACTAGTACATAGTGCTAGTGTCCAAAGTACAACACTATTGTATAGGTGGTAGAACCTAAGGCATTAAGGGATTGGATACTTAGGGAAGGGTCTAGGACTAATTTTGAGATGCCTAATGATGTGTAAGGCCCATGTGAAAGATAGATAAGTAGAAAAATAAGCCCTAAGATAGGTCTAGGGATAAGCTAGGGATGGGTTGTCTCAAGGGATATTAATTTCACTCAAATGATATTTTATATGACTAAATTTGCACCCCATTTAATCTAAAAATGTATCAAAGTGAAATGACTAGTTATTTTAACCTTTTAGGGTTTAGATTATTTAAATCTTATGTTTGATTAAAGGGCAGTGTAGTCTAAACCAGGGAAATAATATTCACAAAATAACCATTAATTTGTTATTGATTTGACTCGCTTTGACATTCTAAAAATAGAAATAAATGTGTAAAAAAAGACATCTAGAAAACCCCTGATATAGATGATCTAAGAGCCATTACTTGAGATAGAAGAAGGTATGAGTGTCTTCAACTATATCCCTATGTTAGAACCCATATTGGATAATATAAACACACTTGGATAGAGGCACCATGTGGCTCTAGAATCTTGATATTGGTGCTAGTGTCTATTGCGCAAGAATTTTCTAAACTTATAGGTGCACCTATGTCTATGTTTATAGGTTATATTCCTACACACGTGAATTTTAGAACTCTATATTAATCCTATAATGACTAATTTATGATGAAAATTGTAATCCTCCTTGAAAGGAAGGCATAATCTAAAAAGTGTGTTCATTAATATGATAGGATGGAGATCCTCAACACTCCACTATGAAGATTTTTGCCTACTTACAAATACTCTAAAGAGGGATCAATCTTGATGTATTTCTCCATTCCTAAGTTCTAGTACAAGTACAAGTTATGCTAGTATGATAGTGACCTTGAGTGCCTTGAGTGTGCTCAAGATTAGAAATCTAGAAAATTTGAGTTTAGGGTTATTGTAGATGGTAATATGTAGAAATAGGGTAGAATAGGGATTAATAACCTTGATTTTACTCAATTTATTTCATGTTTGAATAGGTATTTTACATCTAATCTCCATCTAGTGGATAAAGGGATACAATTCATGTATTTTTAATGTTTTTTTGCTTGTGCAGATAATGAAATATGTTTAGACTGACCTTAGTAGGGTTTTACCTTTAAAAATATATTAATTCAAAAAATCAAGGGTAAAAGAAATAGGCACCATTTTGGGGACACTATCACCATACAGATCTAATTTTGTTAATGTGGTGCTGCTTTTCAACTGACAAAACATTGGGAAAGAAAGGCTAGGATTGAGGAATGAGGATATGGGACTATGTTTGAGATGACTAGGGACACATGTGGCCCACACGAAGGCTAGAAAAGTGTGATAATAAGCTCTAGGGCTAAACTAGAAATAAGTATTCTCAATTACCACTCTTAACAATCAAATACTAGGTTTAGGTGATTACATTTTCCTCTATTCTTTGTTTAAAAATAATGGGGATCCACTTTTTAGAGTTGCCCTATGTTTTTAAGTTTTCCTTTTTCATTCTATGGAAATTTTATTAAATTTATCCTTGACACACTCAAAGTATAAACAATGATATTTTACATTTTAGACTAACATATTAATTCCTTTTGTGTGTTTTGTACTTATATAGGTTTTGGGACTTGGTTTTCTTTGGAACTATTTTATTTGATATTTTGGTATTTGGAAATTTTATTTGGTACTTAAGTTTGAAATTTATTTAGCAAGATTTTATTCGATATTTAAGTTCAAAATTTTATTCATCAGGATTTTGTTTGAACATTAAGTTCAAAATTTTGTTCATCAAAGAAAGTGTTTAGGACTTGTTCATCAAACATTGTATTTTGGAACTTCTTTTTGGAAACTTTGCTTTTTAGAACTTGTGTTTGAGATTTGTTCATCATAATTTCTGTTTGGATTTTTTACATCAGACATTTTGTTTAGGACTTTTTTTCAAAATTTTTGTTTAAAGGTTTTGCTCAAAACTCCTTATTTAACATTTTTTTTGGATATTTGGTCTTTGGACATTTTCTTCAAACATCATGTTGAAAGATTTGGTCTTCAAACATCATGTCGATGGATTTGGTATTTGGGTATTTTGTTTAGGGTTTATGTTTGAGGCTTTCAATTTTCCATAATTTTTAGCTTGGTCTAACATAAAACCTAAATCTTGACTACAAAAATCCCACTAGACTTATCTAATAAAGTGGAACTACTTCAAAACACTTGCAAAAGAATGTAAAGATGTGGCTTCCCAACCAACTAACCTATTAAAGTTTGAATTATGTAGGTAAAGTAATTATATGAACATTAGACATTTAAAAACACATGAATTATAATTGAATGCAAAAGGTCATATCAATGACATATGGTTGTTTACATGCTCATTGTTAAAAGTGAATTTGAACTCAATCGCTACTCTATGAATAAATCCCTAGCTACCTATGAATCCATTTCAAAGAAATAACCAGTGAAAAGGAGTTTTTAGAGTTTAGGAAGCTAAATCTATACAAACTAGATAATTATAATGGCTTCATCATCCCAGGTATTCAGAAGAATATTTTTACCATCCCCATTTTCCATTAAGGATTATAAAAAATATATAGATATAATATTTTATGTAACAAATTTCAATGATAGGTATGCCAACTATTCAAAATTATGGGATTTCATTGATATTGTTGACGTATTTTCTCATGAAGGAGATTTATCCTCAACATAGTGCCAATTGGTAATAGACCTACTCTCCCTAAAGAGATAAGGACTGCACTTTGTGGTATCCAATCTTGAAGTTATTCCCTATATAGACCTACTATAAGACTTTTTATTTGATGGTAAGGTGATGGAAGACATCTTCCTGCACCACATGGATCACAAAATAGTTATGGCTTACATCTCAAAAGATGATTTCTAAAGGTACTTATCCTTTCCAATTATAGATGCAATATTTGATATGCATAGGTGGTAACATGGAATAAGTATAAATCAATTGAGAAAACTCAGAGTGCATGGCTTCTTCCTAGGGAGTCTATGGTCTTGAAGGGAAAATCCCCCATACCCATTAGTAAATTTATAATAGGGGTCTACATCAGGATGGCCATTTTAAATAGATTATATGGAATGACAAGTACACATTTTCTCAACGTATATTGGGTGTATCTCCTAGACATGTTGATGATCTCTAACATAACTTTTTCCCAAAGAGATATTATCAAATTCAAGTTAAGGGAACAAGTTCTACATAAATACAAAAGTCCCAATTTAGTAAGCTATTTTTATATGATGTCATTCCTCCTAGATGTAATAATGGGAATAGTGTATAGGGACTTTGGGGAGATTTAGAGCCTAAATAATGATTGTATAAAGAATTTCATCTATGATTACTATCAATTCATGCATATATATGCATACACTAAGCATATCACTCAAATTATAGAGGATGTATATCCATAAGTGTTACAAGCTAGTCATGAGGCCCTACTACCCAAGATATCAAAGAGCCTAATATATCTATTAGATCCTCATGGTGACTATTGGTTATACCTAGACTATACAATGATCATGGTCATCAACAATAAGGTCAACCCCTTGTGCCTCCCCAGGTATATACTAGATAAGCTTGTAGAGCAAGAAATTGCATTCCAATTTTGCTGGAGTGTAGAAGAGGATCTGATAACAAAGAATAAAGGAACATTATATGGGTCTCACATGATAACATGCCAAATGTGATATATAATGAGGAAGTATTTTAGGGATGTGGGAAATAAAAGAAAGCACTATCAATTGGCCACCTTACTTATAGAGACTTGGATCATCATCATCAAATTCAAAAGTATATCTAGGGATTTGGTATTCCATACCAGCATGTTCCCTATGATCATGATTTTTTATTATTAAATACAAAAGATGATGCCCAAGTCATAAAAAGGGCACAACTTATGGGGATGAGAGCAAAACATTTGAGGATTGTTTAGGGAGAATCATCAATTTTAGTTTAAGAGATGCAAATAAGGCTTTCACCCCTAGATGAAATACTTCAAAATTTTGGGTCAATATACCCCTACAATCAATAGAGGAATAAGGGGATCCTTCTCAAGAATCTCCCCAAGTATTGAAGGCTATGAAAAAAGAGCTTGGTGTGAGTGAAATTGAGCATAGGGGAGTTCAAGAAGATCCAATTGAATTGGACTCCTTTAATGTAGAAGGCCAAGATCACCCAATTTTATTGCATATATAAGAGTTTTATACTACCTTTATTTAGTAAGGCTCCTCCTCATATAAGAAATCCATAGTCTATTATAAGAGGAAGCCAAGGGCTATTCCCCTCTCAAGAAACCCAATTTAGGATGAACCATCATAAGGTATAATTTTAGTTCAATAATGAATAGTAACATGACAAGAAATAGATGAAGAGGAATTAAAAAGAGAAAAGGCACCAAGCCTTACAATTGACAAAGGGAAATCACCAATCAAAGATGACCAATCAGGTAAGAAGGCTTAGCCTTCAATCCCTTACTCCCAAATTCCATATTTTATTCCCATTTTTGGATTAGTTCCCCTCAATGCTATATTACAAGAACCTTTTCTCACTCCTAAAGTGTAGGATGTTACCTTTACCACTATTATTTCAATTTCCCCCACAATCCCAACCATGTCTATTATTTCCATTACTACTGACATTCCCTCCAAAATTGACTCAATCTAACCTAAGACCAAAAGGAGGGATTATAATAAGGTTGAAGGATCATTAGCAATCTCACAAATCCATGTTTCTTCCACTCATATCAACCTACCAATGCCCTCCACCACCTCTTCCCAAGATACTACTATGACATCCTTAGGGAAAGCTAAGAGGGGAAAACAAGTATATACAATCCACCCATTCCCATAGTATGGAAGTGTGGATTAGTCTAAAATCATATGGCCCTCCCTTCCTAACTTGGTAATCAAAGGAGATGGAGCTATAACTAAGTATACATATTCAATAAACCTAAACCAACTATTTATCCCACTAGGGGCAGTTAATCTTAGATCGAAGGCTTTTCAAAAGCCTAATTTCAAAATCAAAGAATTTCCATCAATAACGTACTTGTTTGATAAGCCCTCAAGAAACATCTAAAGGGTTAGGAAGAGGAAATTAGAGTATAAATCTAGGAGGGAGATCATTATTTAAAAAAAATAAGAAGTATTTTCCTTGTCCAAAAGGAAGAATAGAAAACTAGGGCAATCCCCATATATAAATGACTTCAAGTCCCTTGTTGAAACTCATAAGGATTTTATGATAGCATTATATGAGGGGACAAAGGTGTCCAGGAAGAAGCTTGAGAAAGATCTAGAGAAAATAAAGGATCGATAAAAAATAGTACATATCCTTTAGGGAATTGAAACCAAAGTTTAGTAGGCTACATCAAAATTGTACAATACTCTAGAAGCCATTGAGGCAATGAGAGTAGAATTGGCTCCCTATATAGGTCAAACTCATCAATTATTTAATTCTTTTAAAAAGGATGAAAATAAATTAAAATTTCTTATTATTTATACTACTAATATACTACTAATAAGGCATATATCCATCTTGATTTGATGACACCATTTGAGGCTTCAAATTCCCTCAATTTGGTAAAAATTATAATTTAGGAGGCTAGAGAGTGGATTATAATAGCTGGGGTAGTAATGCCAAAATATCAAGAACATGAAGCTCTCATTTTGCAAATCCTAGAATAATTGAAACTATCTTTAGTAAGGGATAGTACATGCAATATTATTAGTAGAATTTTTTTATCAACTCATTCAATAGGCATCTAAGAATATCAAGAATATTATTCAAGGATTGGCACTTGAGGAAATTGAATTTGAGTTGAGTTTTACTAGAAAGAAGGTGATGGAAGTAGATACATTCAATATTAACTTATAAAACACTAAATAAAAGCATGATAAGATCCTTAATAAAATTAATAGGCTACATAGACCCTCATTACTCAACTTGGACATAATTAGACAATAACATGATGTAGGACACAAATGTTATCTTGAGTTGGAAGCAAAGAAGAAAACTGATGCTATAACTTCTAATTCAACAAAAGTATCTACAAAAATGATTCCAATAGTTAGTACATCCATGAAAACACTCACCCAACCTTAGTTTAAAGGCTAATTTTATATGTATCAATACAAAGGTGATAGTTTTATTCTTGTAGTATTATTTTGTTATAACTTAAGTATGAAAGTTATCCAAATTACTTGTAAGCATGTACATGTTGCATCACATTGTTAAGGCAAACTTTATTTTTTATAGTTGTAAGATAACTATATGTATACATTACATATAGTTCTATAGCTACAATTAGAACTAAGGTTCTAATTACATCATGTAATCACAAATTTTCATGCACTTGGAGGATGAGGCAACCCCTCTCCAAGTCTATATAAACATATGTAACCCTCATTTTTAAGGGTTGGAAAATTCAATACAGAATCAAATCAATTTTTTATTATCACACATGTGTTGGTGTATTTTATCTCCAAATTTTGTGTAATTAGGTTTTATATTTTTGGTTTTTTGATTCAATAATTCTAAGTGTGCAACAAATATGAAGAATCCTTCTTGTTATGATTAATATGCTAATTTTAGATGTATACTAGCTATTAAAGAATTAATAATTATATTAATTATTTATAAGTAGGTTAACCATATCATCTTTTTAAGTGTGTAGATGTGTTTTATATGATACAGTCTTTTGTGTATGTGTACAAACTATCTCAGATACCTCCCTGGTCTTATTTATAATCTCTTAAGTATGGGTGTGCAATAATTACTCCAAAAGGAACAACCTTTGGACCAAATCTCTAAGTTTCCTATATCAAACTATCTTAGAATTATTTACCATGTTTGTATGTGTGTGTAATGTCTATTAGCAATAAACATTGGTTATAAAAAACATTTTCCATGAATAAACCAACCCAAAAGGTAATTCTTGAATGTTAGATCCCCCTTATTTTTTGATCTACCTTTCCCTTTCTTTTTGGAATTTATTTTAAAGATCTACCCACTTTTGATTAATATCCATCTAGCTACCAACTCACCTAGTTTTAAATTTATTTTAGATACCATTCATCCATACATAGTCTTGGTTAACAAGATGCATGCCCTACCTTCTCTTCCATCACCTAGTTGTTAAATTGCATACCTATAACTCATGCCTTGGAGTGGGGTTTACCTCCATTGTGATCCTAAAATGTTAGAGGCTTCCTCATTGTGAATTGGTGTGCATAAAAACCACATCAAAATTATTTCTAAAACTATAAAGAGGAAACAATCCTTTCCAATAAAATAGGTAAATCCACATTGAGTTACAATAGAGTCATCTAGGAGAGTGACCAGATCTAGAGCTTAGGCTAGTCTTCTTGTCTCACCCTTATCAAATCATAGAAGGACTAGATTTATACCAACTATCCCTATCAATAATAGAGCCAAAACACATTCCCCAATAAGGATCACTTCCCTTGTTAATCATCAAATGGTTCAACCACCTTGGTTGGTTAGATTTGCTATTGCCATCCTAGGGGATGTGCATGACCTATCAAAGAATGTTGAAAAGTATCTACCATTATTCTCTCCTCAAGGGGGAAGAAAGATAAAAGAAGTCATTAAGTCTTTCAAAGTTGTATTGAGATTGATGAGTTTTATTAATGAAGATGTTACATGCAAAATTTTTCCTTTCAAAATAATGGATGATACTTATGGTTGGTACCTTAATTTGTAAGAAAATTTCATTACTTCCTAGAATTAGTGCCAAGCTGATTTTCTTGCATAATTTGGGCAAGTCACTAGCCCGAATTTGATATACCAACACTTTACTAGCATAAAAAAGGATCTTGATGAACCAATCCAAGCCTTCAATGCAATAGTTTAGAATATGTATACTTGGTTAAGCCTAAAATATAAACCAATAGAAGTATTGGCATTAGAAATGTACAAAAATGCTCTGGATCCAATTACTATAGTTTTCTTGTGAAGATCTACTACTATCAAAACTTTGGCATTAGCATATAAATAAGATATAAACATTGATACACATATTAATCCTTAGTTTCTATAACACCTATTATAAATAATGGCCTTCTATCTTTGAACCTAATTCCACATGTGAAGTAAAACATCCATGCATTAAATCAGAATCAGTTATACACACCACCTCCTCTAACAAAGATGTCACATATGAGTTATAGTTTTTTAAATAACCACACACCTAGTAATGGTTACCAGTATAAATAAAATTTAGTTCCATCTCCTACTATAGTTTCACAAGGCATGGATTCTGTAAAAGTAGAGCTGGATGCCATACAAAAATGGTCCAGAAATTTAGCAATGATTTTTTTGGCATGCAAAGATAGGAAACATTAAAGGCCCAAATAATAATCAAAATTATAGGTTAAAATAGTATAATATAATCTTAAATATGCCTACAAATAATATAGAGTAGTCCATCAAGCCTCCATATATCAATACAGTAAAGATAACATTGCCCAACTAGTGTAAAATTCACAACACATCTCAACATGGTAAACTTGACTATGTTGATTTTTGTACATCTTTTAAGATCTTTAAAAGAGAGGTGGTAAGGTAATATTTGATGTATAACCCATCAAAATTCCACTAGGACTCTAGATATTTAAGCACTACCATGTTATTTGAGACCCATGAGTTTCCTTTCCTAAGTGAAGGTGAAAACATACTAGAGGACAACACTGATGAGATCCATGCATTCCAACAATATTAAAAGGGTGGTTAAAACCTAAGGGATAGGTAGACCTTCACAACATACATTCCTCCAAATAGTATGCCTATTCCATTAAATCCAAAAGTTGATAACAATCCACCTCCCTTGAAAGGGAATGATTAGCCTTAGAATAAGGAAGAACATAATAGAGGAGGGTATAACATTGTTAAGGACATGAAGAAAATCAAATCTAACATCACCCTTCATGAATTGGCCTAGATCACTGAATTAAAAAAAATCTTATGGAAGTCTATCATAGTGAAGGCCCTTATGGAAAAGATAAAAGCTCATACAAAAATAATAAAGGCCTCTTACACCAATGTCATATATAAAATGAAGTAAAAGGTTTCTCTCTTTCTACTAACCATTCAAACCTTTGGAAATAACATTCACAATTGCTTAGTCAATTTTGGAGCTTCAACAACTATGATGCCTACTATTTGTCAAAACCTTAGCCTAACTCCAAGCTTGTAAAAGGGAATAGTATTATAATTAGATAAAATGGTGGTACCAATGATTGAAGAGATCACTAATGTGCATATTTAAGTAACATTTGAGCCTCAAGTATAGATCACTATTAACATCCTTGTAGTAGACATACCTAAAGGGTATGGACTCTTACTGAGTAGGGACTGGTCTAAAACACTCAATGGATACCTCTCAATAGATTTCTCTCACTTTTGGCTACCATGGAGAGGCCTTCCAAACCAAATCTAGATTGATCAAGAACCAAGAATGAAGTACCCTATCACATAGTAAAATGTTAAGAATGAAGATGTAAATTATGAATCCTATAACCTTGGTATTTATTATTTCTCTACATGAAATGAAATAAAAGAACTAGAATCATGCATCCCTACCCAACTATGTACTCTCCACTTTGATGGCATAAGATCTAAATAGGGATCAGGCATAAGAATTAAATTGATTAATCCAAAAGGGAAAAAGTTCTTAGAAGCATAAAAATTATGGTTACCTTACACCAATAACATGGTTGAATATGAAGCATTGATTTTGGGATTGCACTTTGCACTCAAAAATAATGTTAAGCAGTTTTTAGTATATGGGGATTCAAAGATGCTAGTTAATTATGTTAGAAATAAATACCAGTATAAGTTATCATATCTAAAAATATTTAAATATAAAGCATGGGATTTGATTGAGATATTTTAGGCTTTCAATATAGTGGCTATTACTAGATAATAAAACCAAGTTATAGATTCACTAGCTACTTCATCTACCAATTTAGAGCCTCTCTAAGATTCCCAGGTAAAGAGATTCTCCATTGAGCTAGTATAATGCCCTTCTATTCCTAAAAACATAGAAAATTTCCAAGTCTTTAATAATGACCAATAGATCATATGATTTATCACCAACTCAAGATAATTTGAGTCCCAAATCATTGATGATAAAGAAGTTAGTTATCCCTACCAAGAGGAGTCAGATGAGGAAGGTGTCATTCAACTCAAAGAAAATCATCTCCTAATTGGTTTAGTTTCCTTAAAAAGAGAATTTAATGTAGATCTCCAAGATCAATAACAAAGGTAACCTAAGGTTAGTGAGTCTAACTTCAAAAAGGAGAATTTTGGGGATGAGAGTAACCCTCGCTATGTCAACATTATCCTTATTTTTAGTCTAAAATAAAGGCAATGGGTGAAGGATTTACTCAACCAATACAGAGACATGATTTCATATACTTATGAGGACTTGATTATTTATGACCCAAAGTTCATCACCCATATAATTCCACTAAAACTAGATCATAATTCATTTAGAAAAAGACAAAGACTAGTGCACCCTATCCTAAAACCTCCCATTTAGAGAGAAGTAGAAAATTTGTTAAGTACTAGGATAGTCTTCCCAATCAGGCATTCTAGCTGGGTGGCCAATTTAGTCCTAGTTAGAAAGAAGGATGGAGATATATATTGTGTGTTGATTTCAAAAACTTGAACAAAGATTCTGAGAAAGATACATTTTTTTTACCCTCCCTGGATGAGGTTATTCATATAGTTAGTGGATCTAAAATGATGTCCTTCTGGGATGGATTTTTAGGTTATAACTAGGTGTTGGTACAATTAGAGGATAGAATGAA